>CM051238.1:455879352-456161852 GCA_027917425.1 Gastrophryne carolinensis
GCTCTCTTTCCCGTCTCTTCTCTCTCGCTCTCTTTCCCGTCTCTTCTCTCTCTCTCTCTTCCCGTCTCTTCTCTCTCTCTCTCTTCCCGTCTCTTCTCTCTCTCTCTCTTCCCGTCTCTTCTCTCTCGCTCTCTTCCCGTCTCTTCTCTCTCTCTCTCTTCCCGTCTCTTCTCTCTCTCTCTTCCCGTCTCTTCTCTCTCTCTCTCTTCCCGTCTCTTCTCTCTCTCTCTTCCCGTCTCTTCTCTCTCGCTCTCTTTCCCGTCTCTTCTCTCTCTCTCTCTTCCCGTCTCTTCTCTCTCTCTCTCTTCCCGTCTCTTCTCTCTCTCTCTCTTCCCGTCTCTTCTCTCTCTCTCTCTTCCCGTCTCTTCTCTCTCTCTCTCTTCCCGTCTCTTCTCTCTCTCTCTCTTCCCGTCTCTTCTCTCTCGCTCTCTTTCCCGTCTCTTCTCTCTCGCTCTCTTTCCCGTCTCTTCTCTCTCGCTCTCTTTCCCGTCTCTTCTCTCTCGCTCTCTTCCCGTCTCTCGCTCTCTTTCCCGTCTCTTCTCTCTCGCTCTTTCTCCCCCCCATCTTCTCTTGCTCTTTCTCCCCCCCCCGTCTTCTCTTGCTCTTTCTCCCCCCCCCCCGTCATCTTCTCTTGCTCTTTCTCCCCCCCCCCGTCATCTTCTCTCGCTCTTTCTCCCCCCCCCGTCTTCTCTCGCTCTTTCTCCCCCCCCCCGTCATCTTCTCTTGCTCTTTCTCCCCCCCCCCCCCCCCCCCGTCATCTTCTCTTGCTCTTTCTCCCCCCCCCCCGTCATCTTCTCTTGCTCTTTCTCCCCCCCCCCCCCGTCATCTTCTCTCGCTCTTTCTCTCCCCCCCCCCCCCCGTCTTCTCTTGCTCTTTCTCCCCCCCCCCCCCCCCGTCATCTTCTCTTGCTCTTTCTCCCCCCCCCCCCCCCGTCATCTTCTCTTGCTCTTTCTCCCCCCCCCCCCGTCATCTTCTCTTGCTCTTTCTCCCCCCCCCCCCCGTCATCTTCTCTTGCTCTTTCTCTCCCCCCCCCCCCCCGTCATCTTCTCTTGCTCTTTCTCCCCCCCCCCCCCCCGTCATCTTCTCTTGCTCTTTCTCCCCCCCCCCCCCCCGTCATCTTCTCTTGCTCTTTCTCCCCCCCCCCCCCGTCATCTTCTCTTGCTCTTTCTTCCCCCCCCCCCCCGTCTTCTCTTGCTCTATTCTAAGTGTGCCATACACTCCACTTCGATCTTCATGACATCTGGGTAATCTCCAGTAGAGGGTGAACTTCTGCAGAGATGAATATGCAAAAAAGAAAGCCCCTCCCGGCCCATATATACCTGGGACCTCCCACCAATTCCCCAGTTCCTTCTCTGCAGGGAAGGCGACAAGACAGAAGATGAAGACTTCTTTAATTACAGGTAAGCCAGGCTCGCGCCCAGCCTTCTATTATCCCTGTTACTGCCAGGACCCTTTCTAAATTGCCCCTGTTTGAGCCTCCCAGCTTAGGCTGCGGGTCCTGGTAAAGGTAGGCAGCACCATATGGGCACGGAAGGAGCACTGCTCTACCATGAGACCTCACTATGGGGTAGGCGGTTATCCAGGTTTTTTGGTGATCCTGGTGTGGGATGCCCCGTCCCTCTAGGCTTATGGCCGGCTTCTGGCAGGGCCCCTTCCGGGTCCCTTATTCCTCTCCGGGGGGGGGGGGGGGGGGGGGGGGTGCCTGGCCGTTATTTCATTTTCCCAGCTTATGTCCCTGTGTGGTTAGTGTGTTTTACTGTGTGTGTGTGTGTCTTTACTGACATAACAAGGCTAGTGGCAGCCTGGGGGAGCTTCTCCCCCTCAGGCTGCGTTCGGGAAGGGGGCGGGCCGGGCTCTCGGCGTGGCCGTGGGGTAGCCCCGCCCCCTTCTTTGCCGCGATTGCTGTGCTCATTTCTAGGGGTCCGCATTGCTGGGAGGGGGGCGTGGCCTTGGCAAGCGTGCGTTCTGCGCTGGTCCGCCCTCCCCCCTGCTCTCTCCCTGCTCTCTGAGGCTGCGTGGGGGCCATCTTCTATAAGCAGGCCGCATAGCAGATCGGTGTGGTAAGGGCCCAATGGCCACTTCCTTAGCTTGTGTGTGGGGGCTCCTCTCTAGCGGGGGCCCCCACTGGTCTAGAGCATGTGTGTGTTATTCACACTGTCTGGCTGATATATATATATATATAAAATAATATTTATGTAAGGTCAAATGCTGTGGTTTTTTATACTGTATGGTTATGGCCATTTTTTTACTCAGCGCTGCACTTATGTTGCCTGTTTTGTGTGTTACAGATTGCCCTGTATATGTGCATATTAAGGGGTCCCTCCTGGTCCTGGGGTCCCTAGTGTAAAATTGTCCAACTAAAATCCTCCCACCGGGACTTTTAAGGGGCATCCCGGGTTGCTTATGCGTAAATTCCTGCGGTCTTGCGACTGACCACAAAAATTCACCAGAAGGGAGGCTCTGCAGGATACTGGGCTCGGGATCCCTCTGGGACAATCCGGGCCGGGTGTGGGGTATCCCTTAGGGGGGAGAATGTGCTGATCTGTATACCATGTGCACAAAAGGCCATAACGCGGCAGTCTGGACCCAGCCTTCTGGGTCGGCTCCTCCCGCTTCATCGCCTTCCCATCCCCACCTTATCCGTACCCCAAGTGACATTGGTGCCAGCGGGGAGTCGTACTCTAATGTTTGGGCTAGGTTGGCCAGCATCGAGAATTATTGCTAGCACGGTGGGCAAGAAGGCCCAGGCTGAAAAGGGACATTTGTCGTCGGCCCAGCCGGTGTGGGATGTTGGCGACGAGTCCGCTGATTTGTCAGATTATTCCCCGTTAGATGAGGGGGAACTGTATCGGGAAACAGAGGCTGACTATGTTCAGTCTGGGAATGCCGATGTCGTGCCGGTGCTGGGGAATGCCGTAGATACGGCCACTGTTTTGTCACATTTATTGGAGGTGTTGGATATTGAACCGCCTGAGATGCCCCCTCTCAAGAAGGGGGAATTTTTAGGGGCCTGCAAGCCCCGTCTGGAATTCCCTACCCAGGGTCATTTTGATGCGTTGATCCTTAGAGAATGGGAGAGGCCCAGTCGGCTTCCTGGTGCTCCTCAGGGATGGGATAAGAAATATCCTTTTCCGGTGGAGGCGGTCAAGCGCTGGCCTTCTCCTCCGAGGTCGACGCACCAGTTTTAGGCTTGACCAACTCTTCTGTGCTGAACACCCCTGACGCCACTTCCATTAAGGATGGCGAGGATAAGCGCCTTGATCAGATGGCGTGCCACGCATTTGCCAACGTGGGCTCGCCCTGCGGCCTGTTGTGCATCTGCCCTGGTGTCGCTTGCTACCAGGTCTCTTATCAGGGACTGGCTGAATAACGCTCAGCTTGATCCAGCTGGCGCTGAGTTCGCTATCCTTAAGAAATGCGAATTGTTCATGGATTTTGTCATGGCTGCCATGGAAGATTCTATTGTCGTGTGTAGCAGGACTTCAGCCTTACTGGTGGCTATGCGCAGATTGGTCTGGCTTCGCCAGTGGACAGCGGACGTAGGGGGCCAAGAAGTTGCTCACAGCTCTCCCCTTCTTGGGTGCGCGGCTGTTTGGAGATAAATTGGATGCTGTTGCTAAAGGAGGTAAGTTACCTCAGTGGAGGAAACAGCGCCGCCCCTTTCAGGGGCGGGCTCGTTCACTCCTTCCTTTCGAGGGGCCAGAGCGGCTAGGGGTTTGGCCTTCTCGGGTGTCAGGGGCTCGTCCTGGAACAGAGGCAGAGGTGGAGCTTGTACCGCGCCTGCCTGGGGTTCCAAGCCCAAGCCGGCCATTAAACCGGCTCAGCAATGAAGAGGCGCCCTCACCCGCAAGGGTGGGGGGACGGCTGCAGCTCTTCTTCCAGGTCTGGGCCCGGGAGGTCACAGACAGTTGGATCTTGGAAGTGGTCTCCTCTGGGTACAAACTGGAGTTCAAGGTCTCGGGGGGCCCTCAGACCCTCAGGCTGCACAGGGGCTCCTGTTAGCAGTAAGAAACCTTCTGGACATGGGGGTTATATGCCCGGTGCCTCTGGCGGAGAGAGGCAGGGGTTGCTACTCCAACCTTTTCACGGTTCCCAAAAGGAGGGTTTGGTGAGACCCATTCTAGATCTCAAGGTCTCAACAGGTTTATCAGAGCCAAAAAGTTCCGCATGGAGACTCTGCGCTCGGCTATCAATTCCCTTCGCCAAGGGGATTTTATGACATCCATAGACATCAAGGATGTGTATCTGCATGTTCTGATTTTTCAGGCACATCCGAGATTCCTCCGGTTTGCGGTAGAGGATCAACATTATCAGTTTGTAGCTCTTCCCTTCGGTCTGACCTCGGCGCCGAGGGTCTTCACCAAGGTCTTGGCGGGCATAATGGCTCTGCTCAGATCGCAGGGCATTTGCATTGTGCCTTATCTGGACGATCTGTTGATTTCAGCTTCTTCCCTTCATCAGGCGGAGCTGGACACCCACCAGGTGGTGTCGACCCTGGAGAGGTTCTGGTGGGTGATCAACCGCACCAAGTCTTCTCTCTCCCCGTCTCGTGTGATTTCAATTCTGGGCATGAATCTGGATACCATTCGGGCCAGAGTGTTTTTGCCCCAGACCAAGGTGCAGGGGATTCAGGGCCTGATCCGCCTTCTTCTGGCCAGTCCTTGTCCCTCTATCCGACAGGGATGAAACTGGTGGGTTTGATGGTATCCTCCTTCGAGGCGGTGCCGTTTGCACAGTTTCACATGAGATCTCGTCAACTTCACCTATTGACTTATTGAGACAGGTGTCCACGGTCATTGGATCAACCTTTCAGGATGTCTCCCAGGGTTCGGCAGTCCTTTCGGTGGTGGCTGGACTCGAGCAATCTGGTGAAGGGCAGATCCTTTCTGGTCCCTTGTTGGGAGACGGTTACCACGGATGCCAGCCTGTCGGGCTGGGGAGGTTATTGGAAGAGTCATCAGTTCAGCGGGGTGTGGGGTCCCCAGGAGGCTCATACCCCCATCAATGTCTTGGAGCTCAGAGCCATTCGAGTGGTTCTGGCTCGGCTGACCCCACATTTACGGGGGCTTTAGGTTCAGGTTCGTTCGGACAACCGAACGGCAGTAGCTTACATAAATCACCAAGGAGGGACTCGCAGCAGGAGTGCCCTCAGGAATTCTCTCTGATCCTGCACTGGGCGGAGAGCAATGTTCCTTGCCTTTCAGCAGTCTACATTCCGGGAGTAGAGAACACGGAGGCGGATTCCCTGAGCAGGGGATCCTTTCGCCACGGAGAGTGGTCTCTCAACCCCGAGGTTTTTCTGGATCTTTGCCGCAAGTGGGGGACTCCGGAGGTGGATCTCTTTGCCTCGAGGCACAATCACAAACTTCCGGCCTTTGTGTCTCTTTCTCAGGATCCTCTATCTCTGGCAGTGGATGCCTTGTCACTGGCTTGGAAGGACCTGGGTTTTCTGTACCTGTTTCCACCTGTCTCCATGCTGGGCAAGGTAGTTCGCAAACTGGTTCTAGAAGGGGTACCAGCGATTCTGGTGGCTCCAAGGTGGCCAAGAAGGGTTTGGTACGCAGACGTCGTAAGGATGGCCGTAGACCAGCACCGGCTTCCCTTGCTGCCGGACCTGCTATCTCAGGGTCCTCTACTTTACCCCAATTTACAAACGCTGGCTTTGACGGCTTGGCTGCTGAAACCTTCATCTTGAAAGAGGAAGGTTTGTCTGAAGCTGTTGTTCAGACCCTGATTAGGGCTAGGAAGCGGTCCTCTTCTGGCATTTACTATAGGACTTGGAGGTCCTATATTGATTGGTGTGAGGCTAGGGCCTTGCCTTGCAGGGTTTTTTTCTATACCCAGGATTTTGGAGTTACTTCAGCATAATCTGGATCTTGGGTTCCAGCTTAGTACTTTGAAAGGACAGGTTTCTGCTCTGTCGGTTTTCTTCCAGAGGTCTTTTGCCGTACACCCGCTGGTTAAGACCTTTTTCCAAGGGGTCGCGCATGTGCGGCCCCCTCGGAAGGCTGTAGTTCCTGTTTGGGATTTGCATTTTTGGTTCTTTCGGCTTTGCAGGATCCTCCTTTTGAGCTGCTACAGGATATTGCTCTTTCGGTTCTCACTCAGAAGGTTGCTTTCTTGCTGTCTGAGTTGGCAGCTCTGTCGATTCAGGCCCCTTACTTTGAGAGACACCAGGATAAGGTGGTTTTTCGTTTTAATCCGGATTTCCTTCCTAAGGTGGTGTCTGCTTTCCATCTCAATCAGGATATTGTTCTCCCTTCCTTGTGTCCTAAGCCTAACAATGACAAGGAGAGGGTTCTGCACAATTTGGATGATGTTCGCTGTGTGAAGTACTATTTGGTGACTACTTCTTCCTTCCGCAAGACGGACCCTTTTTTCGTGGAGCCCTGCGGGCCCAGGAAAGGTTTGCCGCCTGCTAAGTCTACGATTAGCAAATGGATTCGTCAGGCCATTGTTGGGGCCTATTCTTCTAAGGGGAGGACTCCCCCTTTTAGGGTCACTGAGCACTCTACTCGTGCTGTGGGTGCGTCCTGGGCTTTCCAGCACCAGGCTTCTGTTGAGCAGGTTTGTAAGGCTGCTACTTGGTCTTCCGTTCATAAATTTTCCAAGTTTTATAAGGTTGATGTGCGGGCTTCAGCAGATGCTGTTTTTGGCCGCAAGGTTCTGCAAGCTGCAGTGGTTTGAGTTGGTACATTCTTTACGGTTTCTGGTTCCCACCCATGACGGACACTGCTATTGGATGTCCCACATGTCATGAAGATCGAAGTGGAGTGTATGGCACACTTTTTGTGTGTACTCGCCTTTAAAACGGGTATTATGAGTGTGCCATACACTCCACTTCGCCCCACCGTTGTTTTTTTTCAGGTATTCTGGGGCTTTTATATGGTGAGCCATTGGTTTTGATTGTTAAAGTGGACCAACACCCTGGGGTGATCGGCCCGGGAATCTATAAGATTCCCGGGCCGATCACCCCCCTCACCTCGGGACATCCGAGATCGGGATGTCCCGCGGTGAGGAACCCCCCCGAAAACCCCCCAAAAACTCTCCTCCTCAGCCGCCGACGCCTCCCGCGCGCCCCTCTAGTCGTGCCCGCGCCGGCCGTTTGTGCGCGCTGTCAGAGGGACGTGCGGGAGGCGGCGGCGGACGCGCTGGCTTGTCCGTCGCTGTCAGCGCTTGTCCGTCGCTGTCACCCGGCCATGTGGGAGCTTTGTGAGGTGAGTATTGGGGTGTTTCTGGGGGGTTTTACACAGCGGGGCACCCCTAATCGGGGTGCCCCCCTGAAGTGGACCAAAACCCAGGATAGTCAAAATCCTGGGTGTTGGTCCACTTTAAGGTTATAATTGGTTCTTCCTGGTCCCCTTACTGCTTTTTTACACTGGGGAATTGGTGGGAGGTCCCAGGTATATATGGGCTGGGAGGGGCTTTCTTTTTTTGCATATTCATCTCTGCAGAAGTTCGCCCTCTACTGGAGATTTCCCAGATGTCATGAAGACCGAAGTGGCGTGTATGGCACACTCATAATACCCGTTTTAAAGGTGAGTACTCACAAAACTGTATTCCCCCCCCCCCCATCTTCTCTTGCTCTTTATTTTCCCCCCGTCTTCTCACTCTTCCCCCCCCCCCGTCTTCTCTTGCTCTCCCCCCCCGTCTTCTCTTGCTCTCCCCCCCGTCTTCTCTTGCTCTCCCCCCCGTCTTCTCTTGCTCTCCCCCCCCCGTCTTCTCGCGCTCTTCCCCCCCGTCTTCTCGCGCTCTTCCCCCCCGTCTTCTCTCGCTCTTCCCCCCCCGTCTTCTCTCGCTCTTCCCCCCCGTCTTCTCTCGCTCTTCCCCCCCCGTCTTCTCTCGCTCTTCCCCCCCCCCGTCTTCTCTCGCTCTTCCCCCCGTCTTCTCTCGCTCTTCCCCCCCGTCTTCTCTCGCTCTTCCCCCCCGTCTTCTCTCGCTCTTCCCCCCCGTCTTCTCTCGCTCTTCCCCCCCGTCTTCTCTCGCTCTCCCCCCCGTCTTCTCTCGCTCTTCCCCCCCGTCTTCTCTCGCTCTTCCCCCCCGTCTTCTCTCGCTCTTCCCCCGCGTCTTCTCTCGCTCTTCCCCCGCGTCTTCTCTCGCTCTTCCCCCGCGTCTTCTCTCGCTCTTCCCCCGCGTCTTCTCTCGCTCTTCCCCCGCGTCTTCTCTCGCTCTTCCCCCCCGTCTTCTCTCGCTCTTCCCCCCGTCTTCTCTCGCTCTTCCCCCCGTCTTCTCTCGCTCTTCCCCCCCCCCCCGTCTTCTCTCGCTCTTCCCCCCCCGTCTTCTCTCGCTCCTCCCCCCCCCCCGTCTTCTCTCCTCCCCCCCCCCGTCTTCTCTCGCTCCTCCCCCCCCGTCTTCTCTCGCTCCTCCCCCCCCCCGTCTTCTCTCGCTCCTCCCCCCCCCCGTCTTCTCTCGCTCCTCCCCCCCCCGTCTTCTCTCGCTCCTCCCCCCCCCGTCTTCTCTCGCTCCTCCCCCCCCGTCTTCTCTCGCTCCTCCACCCCCGTCTTCTCTCGCTCCTCCACCCCCGTCTTCTCTCGCTCCTCCCCCCCCCTGTCTTCTCTCGCTCCTCCCCCCCGTCTTCTCTCGCTCCTCCCCCCCCCCGTCTTCTCTAGCTCCTCCCCCCCCGTCTTCTCTAGCTCCTCCCCCCCCGTCTTCTCTAGCTCCTCCCCCCCCCGTCGTCTCTCGCTCCTCCCCCCCCCCCCGTCGTCTCTCGCTCCTCCCCCCCCCCCCGTCGTCTCTCGCTCCTCCCCCCCCGTCGTCTCTCGCTCCTCCCCCCCCGTCTTCTCTCGCTCTTTCTCCCCCCCCCCCGTCTTCTCTCGCTCTTTCTCCCCCCCCCCCCCCGTCTTCTCTCGCTCTTTCTCCCCCCCCGTCTTCTCTCGCTCTTGAGGATTAAGCAGGTAACCTAAGTGTTTGGGGGGCGTATGCCAAGCTGGGCCAGCAACTTCCTTTCTACTAGTGCAGTACCCAGTAAGCCCAACTGGCCACGTCCTGGAGTTCTCCTTTAAAAACAAAGATGGCCGCCCTGACACCCTCTCTATCTCTTGTCTTTGCAGTACTGCAAGTTCTTGGCAATGGAGCTGCCGTTCACCTTCGGTCAGCAGGACATGCCCAAGCTGAGGCGTCAAATGTACAAAGAACTCTGTCACTGCAAGCTCAGTGTGTGAGGCCCCGGAAGGTCTGGGGGGCCCCCCGCCTGTCCGGACTGAGCCAGGGTCCCCACCCCACCCCCACACTCCTCTGTGGTAATGACAGAGAGGGACTCTTCTCCAGGATTCCATCACTGCCCGCTCTGACACTGTACTATGAGGAAGTCTCCCCCTCCCCCTCTTCCTTTCCTCATCGCGAGGCTTTTTTCAGCCTCCATCTGTTTTTTTGTCAATGTAATGCCCCCACTTTTTTTGTTTTTCATTGTCTTTTTGTTTTTTATGGTCTTTTTCCTTTTTTTTTTTTTTTTTCTTATTTAAAGGTTTCTGGGAAAGAAAAACATTTGTAGGTTTTTGTTTTTTTTTTGGCAGAAAAAGAAGAAAAAGTAAAAATGAATAAAATGTTCTATAGAAAACATGCCCAGAAAATGCCCCGGCATGCCTGGTCCTTTGTGTGCTTTTTTTTTATTCTCTACCCTCCCGTGAGCAACTAGGTAAGTAGATGTTGGGACTGAGGGCCAATTGGAGGAGGAATCTGGTTACCAAAAGGGTAGAACATGCTGTCCCATGGACAAGGACCAGTTGGAGGTGAAACCTGATGGTCGAATGGACCCAGCTGCCCTGGTGACTGAAGAGGAGGTAGAACCTGATGGACGAGGTGGAACCAGCTGCCCTGGTGACTGAAGAGGAGGTGGAACACACTGTCCTATGGATAAGGACCAGTTGGAGGTGGAACCTGATGGATGAGGTGGAACCAGCTGCCCTGGAGCCTGAAGAGGAGGTGGAACCAGCTTCCCTGGTGACTGAAGAGGTGGAACACGCTGTCCTATGGACAAGGACCAGTTGGAGGTGGAACCTAATGGAGGAGGTGGAACCAACTGCCCTGGTGACTGAAAAGGAGGTGCAACATGCTGTCCTGTGTCTGAGGACAGGAAGGCGTCGAGGTTCACCAGGACCAGTTAGGGGTGGAACCATTTGTGCTGGTGAACAAAGAGGAGATGTAACACACTGTCCTGTGACTAAGTACAAGAAAGCGTTGAATAGGCAAAGACCAGTTGTAGGTGGAACCTGCTGTCCCATGACCAAGGACAAGAACCTACCCACCCTCCTGTGAGCAGTTATATAAGTAGACATTGGGAGATGCTGTCCGGGTGGACTGAGGGCCAATTGGTGGAACCTGATGGACGAGGTGGAACCAGCTGCCCTGGTGACTAAAGAGGAGGTGGAACACACTGTCCTGTGGCTGAGTACAGGAAGGCAGCAAGGTTCACCAGGAACCAGTTGTCCTGGTGACCAAAGAGGAGGTGAAACATGCTGTCCATGTGGACTGAGGGCCAATAGTAGGAGGAATCTGGTGCCCAAGAGGTAGAACACACTGTCCTATGGACAAGGACGAGGTGGAACTTGATAGACAAGGCAGACCAGTTGTAGATGGAACCAGCTGCCCTGGTGACTGAAGAGGTGGTGGAACACACTGTCCTGTGGCTAAGGACAGGAAGGCGTTGAGGTTGACAAGGACCAGTTAGGGGTGGAACCAGTTGTCCTAGTGACCAAAGAGGAGGTGGAACATGCTGTCCGTGTGGACTGAGGGGCAATTGAAGGAGATATCTGTTGCCCAAAAATGCAGGGTTCTATGGACAAGGACCGTTGAAAGCTGATGGTGAAGGCGGATTGGAGGTGGAACCAGCTGCCCTGGTGACCGAAGAGGAGGTGGAGCACGCTGTCCTGTGGCCATGGACAGGAAGGCGTCTAGGTTGATAAGGAAAATTAGGGGTGGAACCTGCTGTCCCATGACAAAGGACAAGAAGGTGTTAAGGTGGACAAGAAGGACCCATTGGAGGTGGAACATGGTTACCGAAAAGGAGCTGGAACACACTGTACTGTGACTAAGGACAAGACAGCGTGGACAATGACCAGTTGTATGTGGAACCTGCTGAGGTGGACAAGGACCAGTTGAAGGGTGGGACAAAGACCATTTAGAGGGTGGAACCTGGTGACCGAAGAGGAGGTGGAACACACTGTCCTATGCCCGTGGACAAGGACCAGTTCGAGCTGGTACCTGCTGTTCTGGTGACTGAAGAGGAGGTGGAACGTGCGGTCCCATGACCAAGGACAAGAAGTTGTCGAGGCGGACAAGAGCGGCCAGTTGGAGGTCGAACCTGGTAACCGAAGAGACTTCACTTATTAGGTATGCACCACCTACACAATCACATATATGGCAGGTGCCAACTAAAGGGACCTACTACTCACAACCCTCTTTGTATGGTGCGACCCCAGGGCTGGCCCACCAATAGGTCCACAAATGCTAATTGCACACTGCTAAATCTAATATCCAATTTATTAGAGCATAAGAAGTTAATACATAGTACTACATACACATAACAACATACACACACACAGTTAAAAAACACTTATTAAAACCCAAAGAAAGTGGGGAGGAGCTCCAGGGCTATACTAATACCAAATAGATAATCAATTGATAATATACCCAAACATCAATATTAGTGGCATACATCTCATAGTGCAATGGCGCTATCACGCTCCCGGAACCACAATTTACCACTTGGACAACTCCAGCTCTCTTGGTAAGGACCTCAACCCCCAATCTCCGCAGCCAGCTTCACCTATAGGAGCCCCCGCTTGCCGAGACGCAGAGCACGCCTGCTCGGGATCGGTTGCCCCCAGGACTTAATGGCTCAAAGGTTGAGGTCTTACGGTACAGAGTGCTGGAGAGCCCGCGGCTGGAAGTGGAATCGGGTAGCCGGTATGTGAGCGTATGGTGGGAGTCCAAGGACAGGCAAGGGTCGGCAACAGGAGTGGAGATCACGGATGGTCAAACAAGCGAGGGTCGGCAACAGGAGTGGAGAGCACGGATGGTCAAACAAGCGAGGGTCGGCAACAGGAGCGGAGATCACGGATGGTCAAACAAGCGAGGGTCGGCAACAGGAGCGGAGATCACGGATGGTCAAACAAGCGAGGGTCGGCAACGGGAATCAGGATCAAAATCAGGGATTAACAATGGCTGGGGTCTAGGCGCTATCACAGGCAACCACCAACTGCGGGGAAAAGAGCTTTATAGGGACAGACAGATAGGGAAGGAATTGTGATTGGTGCACACAGGATCATGATGATGATTGGAGTGCACAACAGGAGGGGGCGTGTCCCCCCACTGAACCCAGGGCTCATTGGCCCTTCAGAAGGAGTAGGGGACGTGCTGGCCAGCTGGGCTCATAGGCCCTTTAACTAAAAAGGGGGTGTGCCCCTTTTTAATTTATTCACCTCCTCCGGCGGCCCCGCTGAATGCAGCGCCGCCGGAGGGCATAGAAGGAACGTGCTCGCGCACCCGCGCGAGCACGTGTGCAGATGCCGGACACGCCGGCAGGAGGAGAAGGAGGGGGCGCGCCCGCAGCCGCGCGAGCTGCCGCCCGGCGCGGCCGGCGCCTGGATGGCGGGGCGACGGAGACACCGCTGGAACGCGGCACAAGTAAGCTGATCGTGACACTACCCCCCCCCTTCATGAGGGGCCTCCGGACCCTCACCAGGTTTCCCCGGATTGTCACGATGGAACTTTTTAATAAGAACTTTAGCATGCACATCTTTTGCCGCAACCCAACATCTCTCCTCAGGACCGTAACCAACCCAGTCAATTAGATATTGTAAAGAATTACGGAGCTTGCGCGAGTCAAGAATTTTGTTTACTTCATATTCTGGTTCGTTATCTACTAGAATAGGCGGCGATGATGGACGTGGTACATTCTTGGCTGGTTTTAACAGTGACACGTGAAAAGAATTTGGGATTCTCATGGTTTGCGGGAGTTGAACCTTAAAGGACACGTTGCTTAATTTCTGAATAATGGGGAAAGGGCCAATAAACTTGGGCCCTAACTTACTGGACGGTTGCCGCAGAGAAATATTTTTAGTAGAAACCCAAACAAAGTCCCCAATCTGAAGTGCGGGTTCTTGAGACCTGTGGCGATCGGCGAACCTTTTGTATCTAAGAATAGTTTCTTTCAAAGTCTGCTGGACGCGGGTCCAGATGTTCTTCCGCTCTTGGAGCCACTCATCCAATGCCGGTAAATTGGAAGGGGACCCAGAGAGAGAGGAAGCCCTGGGATTCCTCCCAAGATTGCAGAAAAACGGAGAGACTTTGGTACTTTCACTCGGCGCATTATTGTATGCAAATTCCGCGAAGTCAATATATTCTGACCACTGTTCTTGTGCGTCGGAAATGTAACACCGCAAATACTGTTCTAGACTCTGATTGGTTCTCTCAGTCTGTCCATTGGTTTGAGGATGGTAAGCAGAAGACAAAGATATCTGAATCCCCAAGCGAGAACAGAAGTTCTTCCAAAAACGCGAAGTAAATTGCACACCCCGATCGGAAACTATGTTAGATGGTATGCCATGGATACGGAAAATGTGCGAGATAAATAACCGCGAAAGCTCAGGAGCTGATGGTAGCTTAGATAAAGGAATAAAATGTGCCATCTTACTGAAACGGTCGACGACCACCCAAATCACAGTGTTCCCATGTGAGAGAGGCAAATCTACAATAAAATCCATAGAGATATGAGTCCATGGTTCTTTAGGAATCTCAAGTGGGACTAAACACCCACTAGGAGCCTTGTGAACCCCCTTACTTCGTGCACAAACAGAACATGCGTCGATAAAGGTAGTTATATCACGGCGCATAGTAGGCCACCATACAAGGCGTCGGGCTAAAATGAAAGTTTTACGATTTCCTAGATGTCCAGCAGTTTTGGCATCGTGAAACTCGCGAATTTCGGACCGCATATGCGGTGGTACAAATTGACATCCTAAAGGTATATCTACAGGGGACTCATTTTGAAATGGTGCCAGTGCATTCGAAAGATCAGGAAGCAAGGCCCCAATCACACATCCCACAGGTAAAATAGGTTCACCCATATCGCCCCGATCCTTACAATCCCCAAACAAGCGGGACAGAGCATCCGCTTTAGAGTTTTTCACTCCTGGCTTAAATGTAATTATAAAATTAAAACGCGAGAAAAATAATGCCCAACGGGCCTGACGAGAGTTCAGTCTCTTAGCTGAGCTAATGTACTCGAGGTTTTTGTGATCAGTATAGACCGTGATCGGATACAATGACCCCTCCAACCAGTGACGCCATTCATCAAAAGCCAGTTTAATCGCCAATAACTCCCTGTTTCCAACATCATAGTTCTGTTCCGCGGTACTAAATTTCCGTGAGAAGTAGGCGCAAGGATGCAAACGATCAGGATGACCAGAGTATTGAGACAACACCGCCCCCACACCCAACTCAGATGCATCTACTTCGATGGTAAAAGGTTTATTAACGTCAGGGTGAACTAAAACTGGCGCCGAAGTAAAAGCCTGTTTTAGAGTCTGGAAGGCCTCATTGACCGAAGATGACCAGTTTACTGTGAAGGCGCCCTTGCGAGTAAGGTTGGTGAGAGGAGCAACAATCTTGGAGAAACCCTTAATAAAGCGTCGATAGAAATTAGCGAAACCTAAAAAACGCTGTAATTCTTTTAAAGTCTTGGGTTGTACCCATTCCCGCACCGCCGAAACTTTCCCCGTATCCATCTCTAACCCCTGGCTAGAGATTATATAACCCAAAAAGGGAACGGTGGTGACCTCAAACATACATTTAGAAATCTTTGCATACAAGTTATTCTCTCTTAGTTTTTGAAGTACCATTTTCACATGCAGTCTATGTTCGGACAAAGACTTAGAGAAAATGAGGATATCATCCAAATAAATTACCATGAACCTGCCCAAATAGTCTCGGAAGACGTCATTAACGAAGTCTTGGAAGACCGCAGGGGCATTACAAAGGCCAAAGGGCATGACTAGATATTCGTAATGACCATCTTTAACATTGAATGCAGTTTTCCACTCATCCCCTTGTCGAATACGAATCAGGTTGTAGGCCCCCTTCAGGTCTAACTTGGAGAACACCCGAGCTCCTACTACTTGATTAAATAAATCCCCAATCAAGGGAAGGGGATACCGGTTTTTAACCTCTGTAGTCTATACAAGGCCTTAAACCACCATCCTTTTTCTCCACAAAAAAGAAGCCAGCCCCCGCGGGTGATGTTGAAGGACGGATGAACCCCTTGCTTAAATTCTCGGAGATGTACTCCTTCATGGCCAGTTCTTCCGGCCGAGTGAGATTATAAACCTTCCCTCTAGGAGGGATGGTCCCAGGGAGCAGGTCAATAGGGCAGTCATAGGGCCTATGAGGGGGAAGGGAATCGGCAGAACGTTCGGAAAAAACATCAGCCCAATCTGCGTAAGGCTGAGGCAATCCCTGTGGCAGCATCTGAAAACTTTTGAGGGCAGTGGAAAAACAATGTGTCTTGCAGTGATTACTCCACCTCACTAAATCCCCAGTCTGCCAGTCTAAAATGGGGTTGTGGAGTTTTAACCAGGGATATCCCAGTACTACCGGGGTTTCAGGACAGTCAAAAACCAAGAACTCGATATATTCAGAGTGAGAAGAGCCAACGATTAAATTGAGAGGTGGGGTCTTGGTACAAACCGGACCTCCCTGGATGGCCTTCCCATTTATGGCTAGAACCTGTAGAGATTTTCCAAGGGGTACCAGCGGAATCCCCAGGACGGAGATCATGCTCCGGTCCAGGAAATTACCTGCAGCTCCACTGTCGATAAAGGCGGATACTGCCCGTTTGGAGGGACCCCAAGAAAGCTCTATGGGGATTAACATTTTATTCAAGTGAGAGTAATTAACTGACTCACCTAGACCAGTACTCCCCTCCTGATCTAGGCGAGGAAGTTTCCCGCCGGGTATCCCTTGTTAGGACAGGACCTAGCAAAATGTCCCGGATTCCCACAATATAAGCAGAGACCCATGGAGCGTCTACGCTGCTTCTCGTCCTGGGTAAGACGAGCTCTACCGATCTGCATGGGTTCTTCCAGTGAGGAGGAAGGTGTATTTGCCCCAGGGGAAGGGAGTGGGTTGGAGGACTGAGATGGCTTAAAGGACGAAGAAGTCCTAACCCTTTCCCTGGCTCTCTCCCTAAGACGCCGATCTATTTTGATGGAGACCTGCATTAGCTGGTCTAGATCTGCTGGTGTAGGGAAATTGACCAAAGTGTCCTTGATACCCTCTGATAGACCCATTCGGAACTGGCTACACAGGGCTGGGTCATTCCATCTGGAGTCTACTGCCCACCGCCGGAATTCAGAACTGTAGTCTTCGGCAGTATTCCGACCTTGCTTCAAGGCCCGAAGCCTATTTTCGGCTGTGGACTGCTGGTCTGGGTCAGCATATAACACACCCATAGCCTGAAAAAAGGAAGTAACTGAGTGCAGGGCAGCATCATCTGGAGGCAGGCTAAAGGCCCATGATTGGGGATCTCCTTGCAAAAGGGAGATAACTAACCCCACCCGTTGGGTCTCGGTGCCCGAGGACCCAGGTCTCAATCTGAAGTACAGCTCGCAGGAATTTTTGAAATTGGAGAATCTGGCTCGGTCTCCAAAAAATTTCTCTGGTAACGGGACCTTCGGCTCCGACACGTGAGGTGGTACAGCGGATGCAGGAATCTGCCTGGTTTCCTGATTGGCCACTCTCTGGGCAAGTTGATTTATAGCTGTGGCCATAGCCTGTACTTGCTGTACCAGGTCATCCATGAAGGCCTGTGATAATATCAGGCTCCCGGAACCACAATTTACCACTTGGACAACTCCAGCTCTCTTGGTAAGGACCTCAACCCCCAATCTCCGCAGCCAGCTTCACCTATAGGAGCCCCCGCTTGCCGAGACGCAGAGCACGCCTGCTCGGGATCGGTTGCCCCCAGGACTTAATGGCTCAAAGGTTGAGGTCTTACGGTACAGAGTGCTGGAGAGCCCGCGGCTGGAAGTGGAATCGGGTAGCCGGTATGTGAGCGTATGGTGGGAGTCCAAGGACAGGCAAGGGTCGGCAACAGGAGTGGAGATCACGGATGGTCAAACAAGCGAGGGTCGGCAACAGGAGTGGAGAGCACGGATGGTCAAACAAGCGAGGGTCGGCAACAGGAGCGGAGATCACGGATGGTCAAACAAGCGAGGGTCGGCAACAGGAGCGGAGATCACGGATGGTCAAACAAGCGAGGGTCGGCAACGGGAATCGGGATCAAAATCAGGGATTAACAATGGCTGGGGTCTAGGCGCTATCACAGGCAACCACCAACTGCGGGGAAAAGAGCTTTATAGGGACAGACATAAGAGGGAAGGAATTGTGATTGGTGCACACAGGATCATGATGATGATTGGAGTGCACAACAGGAGGGGGCGTGTCCCCCCACTGAACCCAGGGCTCATTGGCCCTTCAGAAGGAGTAGGGGACGTGCTGGCCAGCTGGGCTCATAGGCCCTTTAACTAAAAAGGGGGCGTGCCCCTTTTTAATTTATTCACCTCCTCCGGCGGGCCCGCTGAATGCAGCGCCGCCGGAGGGCATAGAAGGAACGTGCTCGCGCACCCGCGCAGATGCCGGACACGCCGGCAGGAGGAGAAGGAGGGGGCGCGCCCGCAGCCGCGCGAGCTGCCGCCCGGCGCGGCCGGCGCCTGGATGGCGGGGCGACGGAGACACCGCTGGAACGCGGCACAGGTAAGCTGATCGTGACAGGCGCTTATAGAAGGTGCTGAGTGCATAAAGTGCCTAGTGTCTACTTATAAAGTGCTCTGTCTATTTGTGAAAGATTGCACTGCTAAAAACTCGCAGTGCTCACAGCATAACCACCCGTGCAATCATGCAATACATATAATACAAAGAAAGTGGCATGTGCAGAAAAGGGTGCATCTACTCTAAAACTAAGCCTATACTGTGCTACTACAAGATCTGATAAGCGCCATTCACATATGGTGTAAGCAGGTAAACATATGTACTCGCAGTATACGATAGCACTGCGAAATTCCAAAGAAAGCCCCCTGTCCTCCCCACTTACCTCACCGGCGCGCTGCGTGGTCCTCCACCACTTAGCTCGGGTCCCGAGGTGAGGTAAGTGGGGAGGACAGGGGGCTTTCTTTGGAATTTCGCAGTGCTATCGTATACTGCGAGTACATATGTTTACCTGCTTACACCATATGTGAATGGCGCTTATCAGATCTTGTAGTAGCACAGTATAGGCTTAGTTTTAGAGTAGATGCACCCTTTTCTGCACATGCCACTTTCTTTGTATTATATGTATTGCATGATTGCACGGGTGGTTATGCTGTGAGCACTGCGAGTTTTTAGCAGTGCAATCTTTCACAAATAGACAGAGCACTTTATAAGTAGACACTAGGCACTTTATGCACTCAGCACCTTCCATAAGCGCCATTGCACTGAGATGTATGCCATTAATATTGATGTTTGGGTATATTATCAATTGATTATCTATTTGGTATTAGTATAGCCCTGGAGCTCCTCCCCACTTTCTTTGGGTTTTAATAAGAGTTTTTTAACTGTGTGTGTGTATGTTGTTATGTGTATGTAGTACTATGTATTAACTTCTTATGCTCTAATAAATTGGATATTAGATTTAGCAGTGTGCAATTAGCATTTGTGGACCTATTGGTGGGCCAGCCCTGGGGTCGCACCATACAAAGAGGGTGGTAACCGAAGAGATGTAACACGTTGTCCTATGCCCACGAAGTCCTCAAGGTGAACAAAGACCAGTTGAAGGTGGAACATGCGGTCTCATGCCCGTGGACAAGGACGACCAGTTGGAAGGTGGTACCTGCTGTTCTGGTGACTGAAGAGAAGGTGGAACACGCTGTCCCATGACCAAGGACAAGAAGATGTCAAGGTGGCGAGAACGGCCAGCTGGAGGTGGAACCTGGTGATTGAAGAGAATGGAACACTGTCCTATGCCCAAGAAGGCATCAAGGTGGACAAGGACCAGTTGGAGGTAAAACATACTGTCCCATGACCAAGACAAGGAGGCATTAAATGCTTTCCTGGACACTAAGGACGAGGGTGCGGAACGTGTTCCAGGTAAGTAGGGATGAGAAGGTGTTTAAGAAAGCTGTCCCAGTCAGAGAGGAAGTGGGTGACTGAGGATTAGGTTATCCAAGGGGATTGGGTGGAGAAGGCAGGTGTGTTCC
The DNA here is from genome assembly GCA_027917425.1 of Gastrophryne carolinensis. NCBI lineage: Eukaryota > Metazoa > Chordata > Amphibia > Anura > Microhylidae > Gastrophryne > Gastrophryne carolinensis. Next base: position 455,898,582 of record CM051238.1, read on the forward strand.
AGTGACTGACGAGGTGGTGGAAAGTGCTGTCCCAGTGACTGATGATGAAGAGAGGATGGAACACTCTGCTCTTAGAGTAAGGCAAGTAGGACCCCAGGAGCAAGCTGTCACAACAAGGTAAGGTAGAGTATGTGGTCTCCTGTTAACAAGGTAAGTTGTGTTGTCCTGGTGTCTGTAGAAGATGCTGCCCGAGAGAGAATGTCAAGGAGTATGTTGAAGGTTGTATTCCAGTGACATGAGGTGGGATCGGGGGGGGGGGTGACGAGCCAATGTGGACATGGATCCAACTGTTCAGATGACTGAGGACCAGGTGGAGCATGAGGAAAGTGACTGAAATACAGAACAATGGTAAAACTGCCATAAACCCTTGGCTGTACACTGCTTCAGCTCCACCTGCTGTTGTGACGTACAACAAACATGGAGCACCTAGGGTAAGGCAACTGACATTGCTGCCTAACTATTTGCCTGAGGGGGAATTGCACACATGAGGGTGTGTAATAATTGGGTTCACTTTGTAAAGAAGGGTCAGAAATGGGGGGGGGGGGGGGGATTTCTATTAATTGCACAGGAAACTATGCTATTAGGTTATTACCCCCAACCTGAAGGGCTTGGCTACTTGGCTGTCCTGCTCCTGTGGTAAATAACCTTTTTGCTCAGGTGGTGAAGCCTCAGTCTTCTCAAGTGTCCATTGGAGGATGGATGTGCTTCTGTGGAACGGCGTCTCAATCCAGGATGTCTTCTCTTTTACTAATATATATTTGGTTTGGATTTATGAAGAGTGAGAGGACTTTAATGCCAAGTTGCATCTCTCATGACTCTTGAGGATGGTGATCTCGCACACTTTCTGCTTCAATACCTACCCTTTCTCTCCCAGTCCCATGACATCCAGGCTATTTAAAGATAAAAAAAATAGTGGGCCCCTGGTGATTTTCCCTATATCCAGTCCAGGTCGTTCCAAAGTGATGACATGTGGGGTATTCCGCCCCCAGGGGGCGCTCGACTGCAAGATCAAAAGCTGTTGCTCCTCCCGGCCCCCTATAAAAACAGGTGTCTCTCTATCATTTCCCAGTGTTCATCTTGCAGTCTGGCTGCTGAAGATCGTTGGATACTCTCTCCTGGATTTTGGCAGCTGAGCGGGGCCTCCTAGCCCGTTGGCCACTGCGGACCCTATTACCACTGATCCCGTGAGACCCACTATTGCCTCCCAGTCACGGCTGATCGGGACTGTGACGGTAGGGAACGCCGGGGTGAGGCGTTTTGGCAGAGCTAGGCTCTGGCCCGCAGACCCTGTTTAATGGGTAGCCGGCCATAGGCTGATGGTGAGCCTATAGGGGAGGGGGAACCACATTATTGCCTCCTGACCTCATATCCCTCCCTGTCCCACAAGCTTTATTGTGCTGTGTGCGTGTTTGTCACTTTATTATTACTGTATGCGCGCTTTATACTTACCTCCCTCGCTCCCACGAGTCTTGCTCCAGCTTCCCTCTCCCCTCCATCTTGACTGGCTCTTACGCTGCGAGGGGGGGGGGGATGCTGTTCGCACGGTCTTGCGCTGGCCGAAAATGACAGGCGGCGGAGGTGCGGGTGCGTTGCGCGCCGCACGGTCTGTGTGCGGGGGTCCCGCTGCAGGCCGCCCTGAGGCAATTGCGGCCTTTGTCCCCTCCGTTGTTCTGGGCAGGCCTTCTCTTCCTGGTGGGCGGGCGCTCGTTTCGCGCCGCCGGGGGGGCGGGGCCGCACAATTAAGTTTTTCGTGTCACCGCCCCTCGAGGAACGCGGCGTGGTTGGCTGTCTGTGCCATCTTGCCCTGCTACTGCCCTTCTGCCTGGAACCCCTCCGGTTGCTGCGGCTACTGTCGGTGTCGTGAGTCCCTCTTACTATTATGATTTTTGAGCATGTGCTTGTGGGATACTGATGGCCACTCTTGTTTTGTGTCTTTTAGGTGGGCCCATTGATTGAGGGTTGTGGTTCCTCCCTGTCCCCCCGCCCCCCCCCTCTCCCTTTTAATAAGAGGATTACATAAGAGGGACTATATAAGAGGGATAATTAGGTTTGGGCCGTCAGTGCCTTGTAACCTGCATACAAATTTTTTTTCTAATCATAATGGAGGCATCTGGGGATAGTGAGCTAGGGGCCCCATCTGGGCGGGTGAAGCTCTGCCCCTTGTGCAGTGCAAGCCCTCTGGGCGGATTCAGTACGATTTGTACCACTTGCGCCAGGAGCGTTATTTTGGACCATGATCGGGCGGGCTTATCTGCCCCTAGCCCTTCATTGCCTGCGGCTTCTCCACTGCTGTATTCAGCCCCCAGTGAGGGGGAAGCCAGCAGGGGGTCCCATGTTGATTTGGCATACAGGGTGGCCAGTCTCGAGAGACGGATCTCGCGAACGGCTCCTAAGAAGGCCTCGAGTAAGAGACGGCACATCGAGCCCGTTTACTCGGATAGTGAGGATGATCTTTTTGATGGTCTGGGCTCTGTGGAGGAAGGTGAGTTGCCAGATGATTCCCGTTCCACTGTGGATTTTTCTGCTGGCGAGGACAGTATGTCTGGTTCTTCTTCGGATGAGGATGTGCGGCTTCCTGATGATACGGAGAAATTGCTTGCTTCAGTTTTTGAGACTTTACACATTGTCCCTCCAAGAGCGGCTAAGAGGAGGCAGGGTGATTTGTTTAGGCCTGAAAGACAGAGGCGAGTCTTTCCAGAGCAGGCCCATTTTTCTAATATGATTTTCAAGGAATGGGAAAGGCCTAATAAGCTACCGTCGGTGCCTAAGGGCCTGGACAGGCAGTATCCCTTCCTTGAGAAGCAGGTCCGGCTATGGTCTTGTCCTCCCGAGGTGGATTCCCCTGTGTCGGGGTTGTCCAACACTACTGTTATGCCTTCAGCCGATACCGCTTCCTTACGTAATCCAGCTGACAAGCGCGTGGATCAAATGTTCTGTCATGCCTTCACCTTTGCTGGTGCCTTGTTTCGCTGTGTATGTGCCGCGGCTATTGTCTCCCTAGCCATCAGAAAGAAGGTGAGATGCCTTGTGGATAGCGCTAAGACTCGCAAGCGGGCGGAGAAGTATAAAGACCTCAAGGCTTGCGTGGATTTCATTGCCTTTGTTGTTTCTGCCATGGATGATGATGTCAGGCTTGGGGCCAGGATTTCGTCCCTGCTTGTTGCACTGGTTGCGGCAGTGGTCGGCTGATGGCGTGGCCAAAAAGTCGCTCACTAGTATCCCCTTCGTGGGACACAGGTTGTTCGGGGAGCGTCTGGACCTCCTGGTCAAGGATGGTAGACTCCCTCAGTGACGGAAGCCTGTGCGGCCCTTTCGGTGCTCATCTGCCTATCGCTCCTTTCGAGGAGGAAGAGGCTCTTCATTTTCAGGTGGCCGCAAAGATACCTGGGGAAGAGGTAGGTCCAGTGGCGAACCAATCCCGCTTGGGGAGCCAAGTCCAAGCCCCCTGCCAAGGCCCCTCGGGCATGAGGAGGAGCCCTCACCCATCCGGGTGGGGGACGGCTTCTGCTATTTGCTCATATCTGGAGACAGCGCATCTCGGATCGGTGGATTCAGGAGTTGGTGTCCTCCGGTCATAAAAATTAAGAAGGATGCACACCACACAGAAATGTTATATTGCAAATTAAAGTGTGTTAAAATTTTTCATACACCTACACAAAAAATGCTAATGATTCACAAAAAAGGATACAATAAGTATTTCAATCTCAGGTATTTGTGGATCCTCAGGAGAAGGGTGCCCCTTTATGACTAGAAAAATGAGTAATGTATAATTACCATCTAACCATAAGAAAAAGAATCTATGTACAGGTAAAAAGTTTACCAGATGTCCTATAAGGGGTGTCACCAATGTCCTCCTGTGGATGATGGATTTTTTGTTAACAACGCTGCATATTATGTAGAGATGCTGGTATCATCAATAAGTCAAGGAAAAAATATTTACTGTATATATACACAGATAACAAGTGTGACATATGGCTTATGATCAGATTTTTGTAGCCATGTACCAGCAAACAAATATGACAGATATATCATGAACAGTATAATATAGGCTTAATACAACACAGCATTAACACAGCATAATAGTGAAGCAATGTTATACCCGATTAGCAAGCAAGGCAGCGATCGCTTAGGTTAGCCGACGTTTCAGGGCCTACAGCCCTTTCATCAAGGCAGCGATACTGAGTGCGGGTGTTACCTTCCTTTTAAATGTAACCGGACTGCGTCTCCCCTGGCCGGCCAGTGTGACGCGCCGGAAACACTCCATCGGCTGTTCCCGGCGCATCACTTCCGGTGCCGTGGTCCCGGCCCTCAGCCAATCAGGAGCCGGTTGGCAAAAGGACGACCAGCCGGCCGCTGTGACGTCAGGCGCACGGGGCCTCCGTCCCACCGGAGCATATGTACACTCAGCTTTATTGAAATAGACAATGACAAAGGTATGCGTGCGCAGAAGCTGGCAGCGCTGACAGTTTGTTCGAGGGAGAGGCTCTGCGATTTCTCTAGCAGTAAAGTCCTATAAGGAAGCACAATAAAAATACCATTTTGTGAATACTCACCTTGTAAAATGGGTATTATGAGTATGTCACACACCCCGTTTCAAGAATCCATAACATGTGGGTAAGATCGTCCGGAAGAGGGCGTTCCTGCAGAGATGATAGCAAAAGAAAGCCCCTCCCTGATCCATAAATACCTGGGACCTCCCACTCACTACCCAGTATACAGAAAGCAGTAAGGTAAGGGACCAGGAAGAGGCAAATATAAACAACAACCACGCAAAGTTCGCAATAAAGAAGATCCTGAATACAAAAGGGCGGGTTGAAGCGGGGTGTGTGACATAATACCCATTTTACAAGGTGAGTATTCACAAAATGGTATTATTCTTAGTATGTCACACACCCCGCTTCAAGAATCCATAACATGTGGGACATCCAACAGCAGTGTCCATAACAAGGGCGGGGATCCAAAACTAGGCAACAATGCACAACCTTAAACCACAACAGCTTGCAAAACTTTGCGGCCAAAAACAGCATCCGCTGATGCCCGAACATCAACCTTGTAAAACTTGGAAAAGGTGTGAACCGAAGACCAGGTAGCGGCCTTACAAACTTGTTCAACAGAAGCCTGGTGCTGAAAAGCCCAGGACGCACCAACTGCACGAGTAGAATGAGCAGTAACACGAAAAGGGGGACTCCTCCCCTTGGCAGAATAGGCCCCAATGATGGCCTGACTAATCCATTTACTAATGGAAGATTTGGCAGGAGCCAAACCTTTCCTAGGCCCACAGGGCACCACAAAGAAAGCATCAGTCTTACGAAAGGAAGAGGTAACCTCCAGATAATGTTCCACAACACGAACTACATCCAATGAATGCAATGCCCTTTCCCTGTCGTCGCTGGGATTTGGGCATAGAGAGGGCAAAACAATGTCCTGATTCAGATGAAACTCCGAGACCACTTTAGGAAGAAAATCCTGTTTGAAACGAAAGACAACCTTGTCCTGATGTTTCTCGAAGTACGGAGCTGTAATGGATAAAGCTGCCAACTCAGAAACACGCCTAACCGAAGTGATAGCCACCAAAAAGGCCACCTTTTGGGTAAGAGAAGACAAAGCTATCTCATTCAAGGGCTCAAACGGAGGGCCCTGGAGAGCAGAAAGAACCAGGTTCAAATCCCAAACTGGAACAAAAGGCTTCCTAGGAGGCCGAACATGTGTAACACCTTGGAAAAAGGTCTTGACTAAGGGATGAAGTGCAAAAGACCTTTGGAAGAACACCGCCAGGGCAGAAACCTGCCCTTTCAATGTACTAAGCTGGAGCCCCAGATCTAGACCATGTTGGAGAAACTCTAAAATTCTAGGAATGGAGAACTCTCGACAAGAGAGAGACCTACTTTCACACCAATCAATATAGGCCCTCCAAGTCCTGTAGTAAATAGAAGAGGAAGAGCGCTTCCTGGCACAGATAAGAGTCTGAATCACTGCGTCAGAAAGACCTTCCTCCTTCAAGATGGCGGTTTCAGCAGCCATGCCGTCAAAGCCAGCGATGGTAAATTGGGATAGCGCAGCCGACCCTGGGTGAGCAGGTCCGGCAGCAGAGGCAGGGCGAACTGATCCTCTGCCAGTCTTACAAGATCTGCGAACCAAACTCGCCTTGGCCACCTTGGGGCCACCAGAATTGCCGACGCACCATCCAAGGCCAGTTTGCGCAGCACTCTGGCTAGCATTGGGAACGGAGGAAACAGGTAAAGGAGCCCCAGATCCCTCCAGTTTAGAGACATGGCATCCACTGTCAGAGCCAGAGGATCCTGCGAGAGAGACACAAAGACTGGAAGCTTGTGATTGTGACGAGAAGCAAAGAGGTCCACCGCTGGGACCCCCCACCTGAGACATATCGAACGAAACACCTTGGGACTGAGAGACCACTCCCCCTGACGAGAGGAGGCCCTGCTCAGCAAGTCCGCCTCCGTGTTCTCCACTCCCGGAATGTAGACTGCTGAGATACACGGGACGTGGGTCTCTGCCCAGTCCAGAATCAAAGACACTTCCCTGAGGGCACTCCTGCTGCGAGTCCCTCCTTGGTGATTGATGTAAGCAACCGCCGTTCTGTTGTCCGACCGGACCTGAACTGGCAGGCCTCTCAACTGATGAGTCAAGCGAAACAGAACCAACCTGATGGCTCTCAACTCCAGAACATTGATGGGCTCGTGAGCCTCCCGCGGGCCCCACAAACCCTGAAACTGGAGGTCCTTCCAAACACCCCCCCCCCAACCTGACAGACTGGCGTCCGTGGTGACTGTTTCCCAACACGGAGCCAGAAAAGATCTGCCCTTCAACAGATTGACTGACCCCAGCCACCATTGCAGGGATCGACGAACTCGGGGAGTCATCAGGAAGGACTGATCCAACGATAGAGGAGACTTGTCCCAAACCTTCAACAGATGAAGCTGAAGCGTCCTTGTGTGAAACTGCGCAAAGGGAACTGCCTCGAATGAGGCCACCATTAACCCCACCAGCCTCATCCCTAACCGGATGGTCGGATGAGGGGTAGACAAGAGAAGCCGAACTAACTCCTGAATCAAAAGAATCTTGGCCTGGGGTAGAAACACCCTGGCCTGTGAAGTGTCCAGAGACATTCCCAGAAAGGTCAGAATTCTGGACGGAGAAAGAGAAGACTTGGGGTGGTTGATCACCCAACCGAACCTTTCCAGAGTGGAAACCACCGCTCTGGTGTCCAACTCCGCTTGGTTGAAGGAAGAGGCCATGATCAGTAGATCGTCCAAATAGGGCACGATGCGGATACCCTGAACTCTGAGCAGAGCCATCACCCCCGCTAGCACCTTGGTGAACACCCGAGGAGCTGAGGTGAGACCGAAAGGAAGTGCCACAAACTGAAAGTGCCGATCCTCCACCACGAACCTGAGAAACCTCTGGTGTGCTGGAAAAAACGGAACGTGTAGATAAGCATCCTTGATGTCTATGGACGTCAGAAAGTCTTCCTGACGAAGAGAGTGAATGGCCGAACGCAGCGTTTCCATGCGGAATTTCCTCGGCCGGATGAACCTGTTGAGAAACTTCAGATCCAAGATGGGTCGGACCAACCCGTCCTTCTTGGGTACCGTGAACAGATTGGAATAAAAGCCCCTGCCCCGATCTGAAGGGGGCACTGGGCAAATGACAGCCATGTCCAGAAGATTCTCCACTGCCACCAGGAGCCCCTGCGCCGCTAGAGGCTCCGACGGCATCCGAGACCTGACAAATCTGGAAGGGGGGCGGAGCTCGAACTCCAGCTTGTAGCCGGAAGACACCACTTCCCGGATCCATCTGTCCGAGACCTCTTGATCCCAGATCTGAGAGAAGTGCTGCAGCCGTCCCCCCACCCGCATGGGTGAGGGCGCCCCCTCATTGCTGAGCCGGCTTAGCAGCCGGTTTGGGCTTAGAGCCCCAACTGTATCCAGAACGGGCACGTCCTCTGCCCCTGTTTCCGGAATCTCCTCTGGAAGAGGGAAATGCAGAACCCCTACCAGATCTGGCCCCCCGAAAGGAGGGGGTAAAGGCAGGCGCCCCCCGAAAAGGGCGGCGTTGTTTCTTACGTTGAGGTAACCTACCACCCTTGGTGACAGAGTCCAATGTCTCTCCAAAGAGCCATAGACCAACAAAGGGTAAAGCCGTCAGTGATTTTTTGGACATAAAATCGGCCGCCCACTGGCGCAGCCACACCGACCGCCGAATAGCCACAAGCAGAGCCGAAGTCCTACCACACATCATCAAAGTATCATCCAGGGCAGACAACAGAAAGGATAGAAACAACTCGCACCGTTTAAGGCTAAGGAACTCGTTACTACCAGGACGAAGCCCGGAAGAAGTCAACAGGTCCCTGACCACAGACCTGGTGGCCAACACCATTAGCTCCGAAGCACACACAGGCCGGATGGCCGACCCAATGCTAGTAAAGCCATGAGAAGCCATCTGATCAATACGTTTATCCTCTCCATCTTTGAGAGTGGAACAATCAGGTCTGTTTAACACCGAGGAGTTAGACAACCCCAAAACCGGTGCATCCACCTCGGGGGGGAGATGCCCAGCGCTTGACCGCCTCAGAAGGAAAGGGATATTTCCTATCCCACCCCTGAGGGATGCCAGGGAGCCGAGCCGGCCTATCCCATTCCTTGTCAATGATTCTATCAAAATGGCGTTGCGTAGGAAACTCCAGGCGCGGCCTGGATTCCTCAAACAATTCACCTTTCTGCTGTGACGCCTCCTCGGGAGGGGAAATATTCAGAACTTCCAGCATGAGAGACAGAGCGTGAGGAGAGTCCAAGGATCTCCCTAAATCAGAAAGCTCGGCATCAGCACCAGCAGACTGCTCATCATCCGAAAATTCTGAACCTTCATCAACTTCCCCCTCCTCTAGCTGAGGATAATCAGACCAATCCAGATTGTCTCTGTCATCAAGATCATCCACCGGCGGAGCCGGCGACAAATGCTTTCTCTTAGACGGAGCCTTACGGGCGACCGAGCTAGAGAGCATTTTCTCAAGGCTAGCCAATCTGGCACACATCTCGGATTGCAGATCCCTGCCCATGACCACGTCACACGGGGCACGAGTCAAGGCGGGAGGGGGAGTTGAGGTGGCCGGCTGTGCTGACCCCGCCGCTTGGGGTTCGGACTGCCGCATAATAGTTTGCTGTGCACATGGTATACACAGTAACACATCATCCCCAGTAATGGAAATCCCACACAACATACACTTTTTGGGATGCCCCGAAGGGGTCCCAGTCCCAGTATCCGGGGATGCCTCCATAAGGTGAATTTTGAGTGGTCGCTATGACCCAGGGAATTACGCCAGTTAGACAACCCGGGATGCCCCTTTAATGTCCCGAGTGGGAGGATTTGTGATGCTAAAATGGACCCAGGGACCCAGGATCAGGAGAGACCTTCCAATACTACAGAAGATCCTCCTGGATAACCTTCACCTAAAAGACAGAGAGAGACCCGTAAGTCCCTACAATAAGACTTAACAGATAAGAAAAGAAGAAATAAATGAGGCCCACAGGGCCACTCAGACGCTGCGGTGAACGATCCGCCTCAGAACAATGGCGATTTCTGAGGTGAAGTGAAGAGAAGATTCTCCTGGATAGAACTGCCTTGTCAGGGGCGTGGTCTGCGCAGCCCGCGCAAAGCTGACCTGTGCCCCCTAAGCTGCCTAGTAACAGGGAGCTGCCTAGTAACAGGGAGCTGCCTAGTAACAGGGAGCTCAGCTCCGCAGCGGCGCCAGTACAGAGGAGGGCGGAGCCGCGGCGACGCGCCGAAAGCCCGGCTCCGCCCCCCCTTCCAGTGTGAATGAAGCGTGAGGGAAGAAGTCCCTCACGCACCAGCCCAGAGACCGGCGCCGCCGACAACCGCGGCGCCGGCTGCCATGACAGCGGGTGCTCCCGCTATCACTAGCGGAGCACCCGCCCCGCTCGCTGCGGCGAGGAGTGAATGAGAGAACGGGGGCTGGCCGCGGCAGAGCGCCGAGTGCCAGCCCCGCCCCCCCAAAGCGTGTGAGGTAAAAAATTACCTCACAGACTAAAAAACCCCGGCACCCGGCTGCAATGACAGCCGCGGTGCTGCAACATAGTAACAACAGTGCAACCAATTCATTGAGGGATTACTTCCAGACGCTCCACATCAACAAGAGAAAGTGAATAAAGAGAGAATAAAGCTAACCCCTATGAGAGGAACCCCCAGCCCCCATAGTTGGTAAAGGGAAGGGCCCCCCCCAGGGGAAAAGTCAAGGGACGGGGCATCCCAAACCGGGATCACCTACCCGGTATGACCGCCTACCCTCTCTTTTAGGGTCTCACGGTGGAGCTCTGCTCCTCAGCACCAGAGGTGCCAATGTACCCTCGCTCGGGCCAGCAGCCAAGACTGTGGAGGCATGTAATATGAGGTAAATTTTGGGACAAACATGGGTCCGAGCGGAAATAGACAAAATAAGAGGCCGGGAGTTACCCCGGCTACCTGAAATCCCCCTGTGCAAGGAGGAGCCATCATCTTCTGACTTGCTCGCCGTCTGCAGAGATGGAAAACTGGGTAGTGAGTGGGAGGTCCCAGGTATTTATGGATCAGGGAGGGGCTTTCTTTTGCTATCATCTCTGCAGGAACGCCCTCTTCAGGACGATATTACCCACATGTTATGGATTCTTGAAGCGGGGTGTGTGACATACTAAGAATAAGACAGCTTTAAAAAAAGGGAGTTTAAAAACAATATAGATCATCTGCTCAAGCTTGTTAAGGGAATAAAGGGAAAAATGATCAATAGATATTTCTTCTAATTATATGATCTCACTTGTGCTAGAAGCGACATCCATATTCTCTATTTAGTCGCTATTTTATTACAGAATAACAGTAGTCCCTGTCCAATTATTAAGAAAAAAAAATAGCACTAACAGAGTTAACCAATATATATTCTAAGTATACAGTATGTCCTGCTCCAGATATAATACTTACACTTGGGTTATCCTCCGCCAGAGGTCGCTGTGCACTGCAGACATGCAAAAAACAGGCTCCTCCCGGCCCTTCATATACCCAGGGACCTCCCACAAATCCCCAGATTTCTCTGCAGTGCTGACTCTCTCGCAGGTGAGCGGGGCTATTACCACCCGTCGTCCCTGTGATGTGCCTCCCAGCCTGGGCTGCGCTGGTCGGGTAAAGGTAGGTAGCGCCATGCTCCACCGCAGTCCCCCACCATAGGGTAGGCAGTTTAGGCTGATGGTGAGCCTTTGGGGATGCCCCTCCCGCTTAATTGTCCCACGCCCCGTGTAGCGGTGGACCCTGTGTAAAGGGTCGCCATCCTTCCTCGTCCCCCCCCCCCCAGCCAGGGGGGAAAGAAAGGGGGGAGGGGTTGTGAGTATGGCGGCCTCAGTGTACCCTATTACTCGCTTATGGCCTCGGTGTTGTGTTTGACTGGGAATGGATGTCAGAGCCGCGTTATGTACTTTACTTTTATTGGTAGCCGCCGTGCCCTTTCTATATTGCACGAACGGCGGTGGTTTTGTTGATGCTGTGGCGTCTTTTGTCTTAATCCGTAGTGGCTCTGCTGCGGTAACCCGCTCGATCTTCTTTTCAGGCGTCACTGCCCTGTCCCCTTTTTCTCTATTTGCAACGCGCTTTCGGAGCTTCGTGCTCTCCGGGCGGGCGGGGTCCTGACTTGATGCGCCCCGCGTCATGTTTTGGCGCGCTCCGCGTCACCTTCAGTTCTGGCCCGCCCTTCGAGGATCGTTTGGCGCCATTCTTTTTCACGCGCGTTGTGAAGACCGCCCTCCCCCTGCTGTCTGTAAGTGCCCTCGCGGGCGACCATATATTATCCTTATAATTACCTGTATCTTACCTAGTTTACACCTTGCGCTTGGCTCTGACATTCCTGTCCCTCTTATGTCTTTCAGACCGTGAATCCCGGTGGATTTTTCCCGGCCCGGTGTATCCCCCGGTTGAGACTATTAAAAATTACTCCCACCTCCCAGCGGGTTATTGGGGCATCCAGGGGAGCTTATAGCGTCAATCCCTACGGGCCTATCGTGCCGATACAATTACCATATGGAGGCGTCCCAGGATATTGTGAACGGGGTTCCTTCGGGACAAGCCCGGCTGTGTGTAGCTTGTGGGGTCTTACCTAGCAGCGGTGACAATGCACGGGTCTGTGTTCCTTGTGCACAGCAGGCATTATCGGCTCTTCCCGCCTCTTCAGTGGCTGGGCCTGCACCTTGCCTCACTTCACCTATTCCCCCAAGCCTCAGTCTAACCCCCAATACAAGCGGGGATTCTCATCCTGATATGGCTGCTAGACTGGCCAGTGTTGAAAGATTGCTCGCTAGCGCGTAAGGCCACCGCTAAGAGGCGGCATTTAACCCCTGACTCTGCCCTTTTCCCTATGGAATCTTATGACTTGTTGCAGCCTTACGGCCAACCCCCCTCGGACGAAGGGGAGCTGTTTTCTGACTCTGGGTCATACAACGAGGAGTCCAGTGGTCATGCCGAATCTGGTTCTGAGCACTGCACCCTCGGATGAGATTGACAGACTGCTGGCTCAGATATTTGAGGTTTTGTCCATCTCTCCCCCTGTCGCTACTCCCAGACAAAGGGGTGATCTTTTTCATACTGCTAAGCCTCGTCTTGAATTTCCCGAGCTGACTCATTTCAAGCCTCGTGCTTAAGGAATGGGAACATCCCAGCAGAGTGCCTGGGATCCCTAAGAGTGTGGATAGAAAGTATCCCTTCCCGGCTGACTTGGTTAAGTGCTGGTCATCGCCTCCCGAGGTCGATGCTCTAACACAGACCTGGGCAATGTACGGCCCTTTGCTAGGCTCTTACCGGCCCGGGCTGAGCTGGCCAGTAAGAGACGCAGAGGAAGGGAAAACATGCCAGACTCGACGAGCCGAGTGGCCGATCGGCTGCTGCTTAACTTAGGTGATCGCCTGTGTACAGTGTGAGAGGCTTAGGTTAAGCAGCAGCTGATCGGCCGCTCGGCTCGTCGGGTCTGGCACATTCTCCCTTCCTCTGAGGAAGCCAGACCCGATGAGCAGGTGATAGAGACCTGGGGACTTTGGAAGGACAGAGTAGGGGCTCCAGAGCATCAGTAAGTCTGCTCAGAAAGATTATGTCGTTTGCTTGTGTTTTCCCTTCCTGCCTGCTGTCTCTTTTTCACCATGTACCTGCCCACCATGCTCTCACCATGCCCCCTTCCTGCTGCCCACCGTGCTCTCACCATGTCCCCTTCCTGCTGTCCACCATGCTCTCACCATGCCCCCTTCCTGCTGTCCACCATGCTCTCACCATGTCCCCTTCCTGCTGTCCACCATGCTCTCACCATGCCCCCTTCTTGCTGTCCACATGCTCTCACCATGTCCCCTTCCTGCTGCCCACCGTGCTCTCACCATGTCCCCTTCCTGCTGTCCACATGCTCTCACCACGTCCCCTTCCTGCTGTCCACCATGCTCTCACCATGCCCCCTTCTTGCTGTCCACCATGCTCTCACCATGCCCCCTTCCTGCTGTCCACCATGCTCTCACCATGTCCCCTTCCCTGCTGTCCACCATGCTCTCACCATGTCCCCTTCCTGCTGTCCACCGTGCTCTCACCATGTCCCCTTCCTGCTGTCCACATGCTCTCACCATGCCCCCTTCCTGCTGTCCACCATGCTCTCACCATGCCCCCTTCCTGCTGTCCACCATGCTCTCACCATGCCCCCTTCCTGCTGTCCACATGCTCTCACCATGCCCCCTCCCTGCTGTCCACCATGCTCTCACCATGCCCCCTTCCTGCTGTCCACATGCTCCCACCATGCCCCCTTCCTGCTGTCCACATGCTCTCACCATGCCCCCTTCCTGCTGCCCACCATGCTCTCACCATGTCCCCTTCCTGCTGTCCACCATGCTCTCACCATGTCCCCTTCCTGCTGTCCACCATGCTCTCACCATGTCCCCTTCCTGCTGTCCACCATGCTCTCACCATGCCCCCTTCCTGCTGTCCACATGCTCTCACCATGCCCCCTTCCATGCTCTCACCATGCCCCCTTCCTGCTGTCCACCATGCTCTCACCATGCCCCCTTCCTGCTGTCCACCATGCTCTCACCATGCCCCCTTCCTGCTGTCCACCATGCTCTCACCATGCCCCCTTCCTGCTGTCCACCATGCTCTCACCATGCCCCCTTCCTGCTGTCCACCATGCTCTCAGCATGCCCCCTTCCTGCTGTCCACCATGCTCTCACCATGCCCTCTTCCTGCTGCCCACCATGCTCTCACCATGCCCCCTTCCTGCTGCCCACCATGCTCTCACCATGCCCCCTTCCTGCTGTCCACCATGCTCTCACCATGCCCCCTTCCTGCTGTCCACCATGCTCTCACCATGCCCCCTTCCTGCTGTCCACCATGCTCTCACCATGCCCCCTTCCTGCTGTCCACCATGCTCTCAGCATGCCCCCTTCCTGCTGTCCATCATGCTCTCACCATGCCCCCTTCCTGCTGTCCACCATGCTCTCACCATGCCCCCTTCCTGCTGTCCACCATTCTTACACTTTGCCCCAGCTGATATGAGCTCTCCTTCCAGACTGCCAGAAGCCAAGGGCTTCTCTGATTGGCTGGGAAATTATCACATCAGAACGTTTGAAGTGGACCAAAACCCTGCTTTATCAGCCTGGGAATCTTATAGATCCCCTCCCCGCGGGGCATCCAAAATCGGGATGCCCCGCTGTGTGAAACCCCCAGGTCGCCCATAAACTCACCTTCTTTCCCAGTTCAACGGCGCATGCACGAGCTGCGGCCGCATGCCCGCTATCCCTCTAGCAGGGCGCCTGCCTGTGTCAGACATTTGAGAATGGCCAGCGCGGGCGCGCTCCCTGTTAGAGGGAAGCTCGAGATGCAGCCGCCAGCGCACTCAGAGCCGCTGAGCTTAGACGTCGCTTAGACGCCCATAGCTCAGCGGCCCTCCACAATATTTTTAGTTTCTCATGTGGCCCCATGGAAAAAATAATTGCCCACCCCTGCTCTAACACCTCTATTATGCACTCCCCTGACACTACTACGAGACTCTGAGGACCGGTGTCTTGATCAATTGGCATGCCATGCCTTTGCATTTGGGGGAGCGACTTTGCGCCTTAGCCATTACGGCAGTAGCGCTCAGGGCCATGGTCAGGAATGCACTCGATGGCACAGATGAGTTGCCCTCTGATACTGTCAATACTCTAACTGTGACGTGTTCATAAACTTTATCCTGTCTGCATCGGACGATGCTATAAAGATGTGTGCCAGATCTTCTGCCCTGGCGGTAGCTATTCACCGCACGGTTTGGTTGCGACAGTGGGCGGCTGATAACGCCGCTAAGAAAGCCCTTACTGGGCTTCCATTTAAAGGGCTACGTCTGTTTGGAGACCGTCTAGACCTCTTTGCCAAAGGAGGCAAGTTGCCCCAGCGCAGGCGGCAGTTTCGGCCTTTTCGAGGCCAGGGCACCCTTTCAATCCCCTACCGCGGTGCTAAACAGGGAAAAGGGGTCGCGGGGCCCCGCACGGATTCCTGGCACAGGAATAGAGGACGCCGTCCCGGTTCCTCCTGGGACCCCAAGCCCAAAGCCCCTCCCAAGACCCCTCAGGCATGAGGGGGCGCCCTCACCCGTCAGGGTGGGGGGACGTCTACAGCACTTCGAGCACGTCTGGCGGCACCACGTCTCAGACCGGTGGATTCAGGAGGTAGTGTCCTCCGGCTACAAGATAGAATTTGCTGTACGGCCCCCCACCAGATTCATTGGGTCCCGGATTCCTCAGGACCCTGCCTCAGCTCAGGTCTTGTTGCTGGCCGTGCAGGGTCTCCTGGATCTAGGGGTCATTTGCAAGGTCCCCTTAGGAAACAGGGGCACGGGGTTCTACTCCAACCTTTTCATAGTACCCAAGAAGGATGGGTCAGTCAGGCCCATTCTGGACTTAAAAATCCTCAACAAATTTGTCAAGAACAGGCATTTCCGCATGGAAACTCTGCGCTCGGTCATTGGCTCATTGCGCCCAGGGGACTTCATGACGTCAGTAGACATCAAGGATGCTTACCTTCACGTCCCGGGGTTTACAGGACACCAAAGGATTCTCAGATTTGCACTAAAAGATCAGCATTACCAATTTGTGGCCCTGCCATTCGGCCTCACGACGGCTCCCAGGGTGTTCACCAAAGTGCTGGCAGGGGTGATGTCCCTGATAAAGCTAAGGGGCATACGCGTGCTGCCTTACCTGGACGACAGCCTCATCACCTCTCGGTCTCTGCGGCAGGCAGAGTTGGACACCCAACTGGTAGTGTCCACCCTGGAGTCCTTCGGTTGGGTGATCAATTACCCCAAGTCCTCTCTGTCCCCATCTTCGGTGACCCCTTTCCTGGGAATGATTCTGGATACGGTTCAGTCACGGATATTCCTTCTTCAACACAAGGTGGAAGCTTTGACTGCGCAGGCCAGGTTCCTGCTCTCGTGCCCACAGCCCTCCATCAGGCAGGGAATGCAGCTGGTGGGCCTGATGGTGGCGAACTTCGAGGTGGTGCCCTTTGCTCAGTTCCATTTGAGACCTCTGCAGCTTCACCTTCTGTCAGTATGGGACAAGAACCCAGCGTCCTTGGACGGGGTCTGTGTGCTTCCCCCCTCGGTCAGACTGTCCCTTGCGTGGTGGTTGGACCTCGAGAACTTGACGGGGCAGGTCCTTTCTGGCCCCTTCCTGGGAGACGGTCACAACGGATGGCAGTCTGTCAGGTTGGGGGGGATTCTGGAAGTCCCTGCGCTTCCAGGGGACGTGGGGCCCTCGGGAGGCCCATTTACCCATCAACATTCTGGAACTGCGGGCTGTCCGGTTGGTACTGGAGCGGTTGACCCACAACCTGAGGGGGCTGTTGGTCCAGGTACGCTCAGACAACAAGACGGCGGTTGCCTACATCAACCATCAGGGAGGGACTCTGAGCAAGGGTGCCCTCCGGGAGCTGTCTCAGATTCTGACATGGGCGGAGGCCAATGTACAATGCATTTCGGCTGTTTACATTCCGGGGGCGGAGAATCTGCTTGCAGACATTCCGAGCAGGGGGACGTCCCGTCAGGGAGAATGGTCCCTCTGCAACAGGGTATTCCAGTTCTTGTGTCACCGTTGGGGTCTACCGGATGTGGACCTGTTTGCGTCCCGCCACAACCACAAGCTCCCGGCCTTCGTGTCCCTGTCTCAGGACCCTCTGGCCTTGGCCACGGATGCCCTGTCCATGTCATGGAAGGAGTTTCGGCTCCTGTATGTGTTTCCACCATTCCCCCTGCTGAGCAGGGTTCTGCGCAAGATTGCTCTGGAAGGGGTGCCTGTGATTCTAGTGGGCCCCCCGTGGCCAAGAAGAGTGTGGTTCGCAGACGTGGTACAAATGGCAGTAGACCAGTACGATCTGCCAGGGGTGCCAGATCTGCTAACTCAGGGCTCCCTACGCCATCCCAATTTACAAACGCTGGCTTTGACGGCCTGGCTGCTGAGACCTCCATCTTGATGGAGAAGGGCTTGTCTGCCTCCGTGGTGGGCACTATGGTGCAGGCTAGGAAGAAGACTTCTGCTGCTATCTATTATAGAATATGGCGTACCTACATTGACTGGTGTGAGTCTAGGTCTCTTCCCTATAGGGAGTTCTCTGTCCCCAGGGTTCTGGAGTTCTTACAGCATGGTTTGGAGTTAGGTCTAAAACTCAGTACTCTGAAGGGTCAGGTTTCTGCCCTGTCCGTCTTCTTTCAGAAGACTTTTGCTCATCATCATTTGGTTAAGACCTTCTTTCAGGGGGTCACTCATGCGCGTCCCCCTCGTAAACCGGTGGTTCCCGTTTGGGATTTTAACTTGGTTTTATCTGCCTTGCAGGGTGCTCCGTTTGAGCCTATTCAAGATGCTGCTCTGGCTGTTCTTACTCTCAAGGTTGTCTTTTTGGTGGCCATAACTTCGGTTAGGCGTGTGTCTGAGCTGGCTGCTCTATCCATTCAGTCTCAATACTATGAGAGACACCAGGACAAGGTGGTTTTCCGCTTCAAGACGGATTTTCTGCCTAAGGTTGTCTGCTTTTCATTTGAATCAGGACATTGTTCTTCCTTCCTTGTGCCCCAATCCTAGTAATGACAAGGAAAGGGTTCTGCATTCCTTGGATGTGGTCAGGTGCTTGAAGTATTACCTGGTTGTCACTGAGGCCTTCAGGAAGACTGATGCTCTCTTCGTTGTGCCTTCTAGGCCTAGGAAGGGTTTGGCTCCTGCCAAGTCTACTATCAGCAAGTGGATCCGTCAGGCTGTGGTTCAAGCCTATTTTGCTAAAGGGAAGAGTCCTTCCTTCTGTCTTACTGCTCATTCTACCCGTGCTATTGGGGCCTCCTGGGCCTTCCAGCACCAGGCTTCTGTGGAGCAAATTTGCAAGGGCGCTACTTGGTCTTCTGTCACACCTT
Source organism: Gastrophryne carolinensis (assembly GCA_027917425.1). Classification (NCBI taxonomy): domain Eukaryota; kingdom Metazoa; phylum Chordata; class Amphibia; order Anura; family Microhylidae; genus Gastrophryne; species Gastrophryne carolinensis. The sequence continues at coordinate 455,917,027 of CM051238.1, forward strand.
TTCAAAGTTTTACAAGGTTGATGTTCGGGCCTCAGATGATGCTGCTTTTGGCCGCAAGGTTTTACAGGCGGTTGTAGTTTAAGCAAGTGCCGTTGCCTTTTTTGTTGGGGATCCCACCCTACTGTTATGGACACGGGTATTGGATGTCCCAAGTGTAAGTATATCTGGAGCAGGACGTACTGTATACTTAGAATAATACAATTCTGTGAAGTACTCACCTGTAGAATTGGTATTATACGTATACAGTACGTCCTGCTCCACCCCACCCTGGTTTTTGCATTATTCTGGATCCCTTGTATGGTGATTGTTATGGTTATCGTTACCAGTTTTGGTGGTTGGTTTCTCCCGGCTTCTGGTTCACTGCTTTTCAATGCTGGGGATTTGTGGGAGGTTCCTGGGTATATGAAGGGCCAGGAGGAGCCTGTTTTTTGCATGTCTGCAGTGCACAGCGCCCTCTGGCGGAGGATAACCCAAGTGTAAGTATTATATCTGGAGCAGGACGTACTGTATATGTATAATACCAATTCTACAGGTGAGTACTTCACAGAATTGTATTTTTTCATTTATGTCTCCTAAAGGGGCGTCTGGTTTTGAGGGATTACATATAGGTCTAGGTGCTCAGGAGTGGCGTCACAGGGGTTCCAGTGATCTGGAAGGGGATTATTACATCTATCACCCCTTATGATCCCCATGGTTAGGGCATCATGGTAGGGACAGTGAAGTATGTTTCAGCAGGTCATCAGTGGATCCCAAGATGGAATGGGAATTCAATAAAGAATGGAATAAATTACCTCCACTGAAGAGCTGGAGAGTCATCTTCAATTGTTTGTCAAGGCGTCAATTATGTCCAATAGGTCCTTGGTCGGTCTCTCATCCTTTCTGGTAACCTAATATAAACAACAGAGCGGTAAGTAATATTAACTGTATATGATCCACCTTCAGACCATCTGTTCATATGAATGGAGCAAAATCGATCTCTTCGTTTAATCCTAAGGGGGATTTAGTATTAAGGGTATATATCCATCGTAATTCTTTTCTTAGTAATTGCTTATCCTGGTCACCACCCCGTCTTAGGGGTTTCACTTGATCTATTGCCTGGAATCTCAATTGCAAGATCTGATGTCCAGCTTCCATAAAGTGTCTTGCCAAGGGGGAGTCTATCACTCCCTCAACAGTGAGGTCCTTCCTGGGCATGACGTTAGACACTTCTCAGGTCAAGGTCTTTCTGCCACAGCAGAAGGTGTTGGGCCTCCAGACGCAGGTGCAGGCCTTGCTGTCTTGTCAGCGGCCATTGATCCGTCTGGGGATGAGACTGGTGGGCCTAATGGGTGTCATGCTTTGAGGCAGTGCCTATCGCCCAATTTCACATGAGACCTCTACAGCTGAACCTGTTGACCGTTTGGGACTGGATGCAGGAGTCGCTGGAACAGGAATTTTCACTCACACTACAATAACACATTAACACATAACAGTCCCTCTTGTGGTGGCTGGACTCCAGAAACCTATTGGTGGGCAAATCCTTTCTGCCTCCTCGTGGGAGAGTTACCACGGATGCCAGTCTGTCTGGCTGGGGAGGCGTTTGGTAGACGCAGAAGATCTAGGGTCAGTGGGGTCCGCAGTAGAACTGCTTACCCATAGATCTTCTGGAGTTGAGAGTGATCTGGTTGGTGTTTCTTAGCTTGACTCCCCATTTAAGGGGTCGTGCGGTTCAGCTTTGCTCGAACAATCAGCTGTCTACATCACCAGGGCGGGACTTGGAGCAAGCGAGCCCTCGAGGAGGTGACTCAGATTCTGACTTGGGCAGAGGAGAATGTTCCCTGCATCTCGGCGGTTTACATCCCCGGGGTAGAAAACCAGGAGGCAGACAGTGGATCGCTACATTATGCCCAACGACCCAGGGCTTCTCATTCATGGGTCGCTGTGGCACCCCAAATTACAGATGCTTGCTTTGACGGCCTGGCTATTGAAACCTTAATCCTGACGGAAAAGGGGCTGTCGGCCACGAGTGTGCATACTATGATTCAGGCACGAAAGAAGTCTTCCATGATATTCTACAGAGTTAGGCACGCCTACATTGCTTGGTGTGAATCCAAGAGTCTCCCTTGTCGCACGTTCTCTATTTCTAGGATCCTGGAGTTTTTACAACATGGCTTAGACTTGGGTCTCCAGCTGAGCACCCTCAAGGGCCAGGTCTCGGCCTTGGCCATCTTCTTCCAGAGATCCATTGCCAATCATAGGTTGATCAAGACTTTTTTCCAGGGAGTCTCTCATGTCCGTCCACCGCGTAAGTCAGTAATACCGGTGTGGGACTTGAATTTGGTGCTTTCTGCTCTTCAGGGTCCTCCCTTCGAGCCATTGTGCGATGCTGCATTGTCTTTTTTAACTCTCAAGGTGGTCTTTTTGGTAGCGATCACCTTGGTGCGTCGCGTGTCAGAGCTGGCCGTGCTTTGTATGAAGCCTCCCTACTTTGAGGGGCATAAGGATAAGGTGGTATTTCGCTTTAAACCTGATTTTTTTGCCTAAGGTCGTTTCTCCCTTTCACCTTGATGAGGAAGTTGTCTTACCTTGTGCCCAGCACCGCCTAATTCCAAAGAACGGACCCTCCATGCTTTGGATGTGGTCAGAGCCATTAAGTATTACCTGGTTGCGACTGAATCCTTCAGGAAATCAGATTTGCTCTTTGTCCTAACAGAGGGCTCTAGGAAAGGTTTGCCACCAGCCAAGTCCACTCTCAGTAAGTGGATCAGACAGGCGGTGGTGCAAGCATATTCTGCCAAGGGGAAAGAACCCCCTTTTCGTATTACAGCTCATTCTACTAGAGCTATTGGTGCCTCCTGGGCTTTTCAGCACCAGGCATCTGTTGAACAGGTTTGTAAGGCCCCCACTTGGTCTTCTGTATATAATTTTTCCAAGTTTTACAAGGTTGATGTTAGGGCCTCAGCTGATGCTGTCTTTGGCCGAAAGGTGCTTCAGGCGGTATTGAAATTAACTACATGCTGTTCCGCACTGGGGATCCTGCCCTAATGGACACTGCTTTTGGATGTCCCACATGTCATCACTTTCATCACTTTGGGACGACCTGGACTGGATATAGGGAAAATACAATTCTGTGAAACTCACCTGTAGAATTGTTTTTTGAGTATATCCAGTCCAGGTCGTCCCACCCCGCCCTTGTTCATCATCTTCTGTTTGCCTGTTATGGTGATTACCATTTTTATTCTTAGACTTGTCCTTAAGGTTTTCGTTGGAGAGAGTACATGTTGAAGCTATGTGAAGGAACATGGTTTCTTGGCCTCCCGGCCTGTCTCCTCTTTACTGCTTTTTAACGACTGGGAAATGATAGAGAGACACCTGCTTTTATAGGGGGCCGGGAGGAGCGACTGCTGTTGATCTTGCAGTCGAGTGCCCCCTGGGGGCGGAATACCCCACATGTCATCACTGGGACGACCTGGACTGGATATACTCGAAAACAATTCTACAGGTGAGTTTCACAGAATTGTATTTTTTGCTGTACTCTTCGAGGGCCGATGTCCACACCTAGCAATGTTGTCCGCATTGCCTCTTAGTCAGATAAAAGGGTAGTTCTAAGTTCCTGGAGACCTTGTTTATATTATTGTATTATTGTTTTCCTCCATCTTTGTGCAACTCGAGAGTGCCGTTTCAGTCTTGCGGTTTGTATCAAACCAGGGTTGTTGCAGGTGAGGGGGGGGCAATGTAGTCTAGGGCGGATGTTTATTGTTATAATGTGTTATTGTAGTGTGAGGCTGTAGTATTCATGTTGCTGAATTAGAAAAAGGTGGGAGCAGGCTCTAGAGCAGTGTTCTCCAACACTCACCTCAAGAGCCATGAACGGTGATGGTTTGTAGACCTTTCACATAGCTGGCCCTAATTACCTCTCCTGAGAATCTGGGTTGAGATCCACAAATTTTGGCCTGGTGGTGGCTCTCTAACCACTGAACAAGGTGAGAATACCGAGCAGGGGGTTAGAAGGACCACATTCACACACATTCACCCCTGTCGTGTTACTTGGTCTTGGTGTGTGGCGGAACTGTAGAACTCCCTCTCCCCAGGTGAGAGGGCCACGGCTGAGGCGGTGTCTAGGGGAGCAAGCCACGTTTCTGTAAAGATGAAAGAATTAGTGGTAGACCCACATGCAAACTTTTTGACCAACTCGTCAGAATTGGAACTCTGTCTACCATCTCTCTGCTTGACCCCCCCCCCTCCTCCCCTTCTGGTTTTGGTTCACTCCACTGAAACATCTGTCAAAGTCACTGATCTAAAATCTAAAAGGTCTCTCCTCTGTTCTCATTCTTCTCGACCTATCCTCAGTGTGAGGAACAGCCTATCATGTGAGCCCCTAGCTGGGGCCACAGCCTTCCTAACTGTGCAACATCCTTCCCTAAATCCCAGCCTGTTAACCAGTCCAGCAGCCTATACTTTAGCTAAGGGACAAGGATGCTCTAATATCGGTTAAGGCAACATGTCATCTCAAGTTAAATATATATTTTAATGTGATAGACACACACTTAGACAGGAGATATAACTATAAGCTATTAGGGAATTATTATATATACAGATTACGGGGGGGGGTAATGTTCACACAGTGATACAACAAAAATGACTGTACCTTAATGCGTTCAAATGCAACCACCGGGGGCATAAGGCAGCCTGTTGAAACCTGTGACCTCTCGTACACGTATAGGTGACTCCCGAGAAGACAATGTCCCCAGATTGGTGCCTGCCATTTAACCTCCAGTTGGACACTCCCAACGCCCCCCCTGGGAGGAGTTTTTGCCCCCTCGCCTGTCTGGGATCCTGCTTACAATCTATAGAAACTATTTTGGATGTAAATTTTGATTGAAATGCCGATCCCAGTTGTGGTGTTAAAATATTGGGGCTGATGTTGCGCATGTGGGGGGGGGGGGGGGGGAGTCCAAAAAATGGGTTTTTAGGATGAATAGGAACCGTAGATGGTTGTGAGGCCAGGGCTGACCATCACGGGTAGTCACTGAGATTCGGTCATGTATGAAGTCCATTCCTCAACCTTTCCATCATCAGCCAACGGAGAATCTGGACCACAACAAAGCTGGGCCTTCATTGTTCAGGTTTTAGGAGATATGGTGGTGATGGTCATGCATGAAGTCCGTTCCTCACCCTTTCCATCATCGGCCAACAGAGGATCTGGACCACAACAAAGCTGGGCCTTCATTGTTCAGGCTTTAGGATATATGGTGGCGATGGTTTGCTGCAGTTGGAGGCGGTCCTTTAGATCCTCTCCCATTGTTGGTTTTAGGTTCAGGCCCTCGACTTGTGCTACTTTGGGGTGACCCAAGTGTATCTTCATTGGTAGCTGTTGGTCTCCTGTACAACAAATTTGACAAAAATGTCCTTGGGAACGGTGCAGGGAGAAGCATTATGTTTTTGGACCTGGCAACCTGCCCGACAGGCACCATGTACGGTCCCAGGGGAGGTTCCTCATGTGTCCTTCATATTTATATTCTAAGTATGTCTCACACCCTGCTTCGGAAATATTCATTACACTTGGGTTATGTCCAGTAGAGGGCGAACTTCTGCAGAGATGAATAGAAAAAACAACCCCCTCCCGGCCCATAAATACCTGGGACCTCCCACACACCTCCCAGTAATCGTCTCTGCAGACAGCGAGCAAGTCAGAAGATGATGTCTCCTCTTTGCACAGGGGGATTTCAGGTAGCCGGGATGACTCCCGGCCCTCTATTTTATCTATTACCGCCCGGATCCCTTTTTGATTTACCCTGCCTCCCAGCCTCGGCTGCTGGTCCGGGCGAGGGTAGATGGCACCCTAGGTGCTTAGGAGCTAATGCTCCACCGTGAGACCCTGTACTAAAGGGTAGGCGGTTAACCGGGTTGGTGACCCCGGTTTGGGATGCCCTGTCCGTTCCCCCATTTTCAACTGCTGTAGTTGGGGATCCCTCCCTCCCTTTACTTTGTCCCTTATTCCCTATGGGAGGGGGTGGGGCTGTGATTTTCTCTGGGTCTGCTGATATGGAGCATTCATTTTGTGTATGAGTGTGCGTGTGTGTTTTTACTGTATTTTTAATGTATTTTTTTTTATGGTCCTTGTTCATGCGGCGGCCATAGTAGAGCCGGCCGCACTGTCATGGCGTCGCTAGAGGCTGAGGGGAGCTTCTCCCTCTCCTTGCTGTGTGGAGAGGGGGCGGGGCCGAGCGCTCGGCGCGGCCGCCCCACTCTCTCTGGCGCCCTTGGCAGCGCCCGGTTAATCTTATTGCGGAGGGGGCGGGGCCGGGCGCTCGACGCGGTGGCCCGCCCACTCTCTCTCGCTGGCGCCCTCGGCGGCGCCCGGTTATTCTTATTGGGGAGGGGGCGGGGCCAGGCGCTCGATGCGATGGCGGCGGCCCGCTCCTCTCTCTCGCTGGCGCCCTCGGCGGCGCCCGGTTAATCTTGTTGGGGAGGGGGCGGGGCCGGGCGCTCGACGCGGTGGCCCGCCCACTCTCTCTCGCTGGCGCCCTCGGCGGCGCCCGGTTCTTATTGGGGAGGGGGCGGGGCTGGGCGATCGACGCGCTGGCGGCGGCCCGCTTCTCTCTATCTGGCGCCCTCGGCGGCGCCCGGTTTGAGCCCCGGCGGTGTACTGTCATTGGCGGGGAGTCAGTGGGGGCGGGGCCAGGCGAGGTGCGCGATCCGCACCGGTCCGCCCTTCTTCTTCTTCCTTGCCATCAGACTGAGGAGGGATGCATCACTTGCACATTCTTCTGGCTGGCGGTGAGTGCCCTGCGGGGCTTTCTTTTGTTTTGTTTGTTCTTTTATGCTTGAGGCCTCATCCTGGGCCTGGTACACTTAGGGTTCGTATTGTCCCATCTTACGTTTTCTGGGTCTTGCGCCATTATCTAATCGTAAGCATGCCATGTGGGTCCTTGATGCTTTGCTTTTAGTTTTATACATTCTATGATATATGTGTTTTACATGCCACTCTCTGTTTACTTTTTGCATATGAGTGCTTGTCTTGCTACCTTATTTATGGGGGCCCCCCTTGTCAATGTGTCCTGGGGTCCCTTGGGCTTGCAAATCCTCCCACTAACGGACTTAAGGGGCATCCCGGGTTGCTTCTAGCGTAATTCCCGCTGGTCAGTGCGACTACCATACAAATCACCATTTGGAGGCTCCCCTGGGTCCGGGCTCTGGCTCCCTTCGGGGCAGTCCCGGCAGTGTGTGGGTTGGGGGGTATCCCTTGTTGGGGGATACTGTGCTGGTGCATACTATGTGTTCAGCAGGCCATAACACGGCAGTCGGGGGCCCAGACGTCTGGGTCAGTGCCGCCGGCCTCATCACCTACTCCACCTTAAATTATCCGTACCCCATGTGACATGGTCATTAGCGGGGAGTCGCAATCTGATGTATGTGCTGGATTGGCCAACATCGATAAATTGTTGTCTAGCTCTGTGGCCAGGGTGGCCCCGGCTAAGAGAAGACATCTGTCACCGGCAGTGCTGGTTCTTGATGTTTGATTCCTTTGACTGGTCTGTTTATTTTCCGCTTGCGGAAGGAACGGTTTACCGAATCTGATGGCTCTGAGGATCAGCAGTTTGGGATGCTGATGCCAGGCAGGGGCTTGGGGATGCTGTGGTTATCCCCGAGATCCTGGGCCATTTATTTGAGGTGCTGGCTATTCCTCCTCCGGCGGAGTCCCCTCCGCAGAAGGGAAAAATTTTTTCCTTGAGACCTCTAAACCTCGTAAGGAGTGCCCAACTCAGTTTCATTTCTAATATGTGATTATTAAGGGTGGGGAGGGTTCTAGCCGGCTTCCCGGTTTTCCTCAGGAACGGGATAGGAGGTATCACTGTCCGGTGGGCGTGGTGAAGCGCTGGTCGTCGTCTCCCGAGGTCGATGCGTCCTGTACTGTGATTGTCCAACGCATCTGTGGTGCACTCTCTAGACGCCTCCACGATTAAGGTTCGTGCGGACCGTTTTGATCGGATGGCTTGACATGCCTTTGCTGGCGTGGGTTCTGCCTTGCGGCCTGTTTGTATTTCTGTACGCACGGTTGTGGTTATCAGGTCTGTGGTTTGGGGCCTGTTGCGGGGTCCCAGCTGGACCCAGCCAGTGCTGATTTGGCAGCGTTTATGCGGTGTGTATCATTCCTGACCATGGTCTTGTCTGCCTGGATGACACTATATGTCTGTATGGCGGAACCTCAGCGTTGCTTGTGGCTATATGACGCTCTGTTTGCGCCGGTGACGGCTAGCATTGCGGCTAAGAAGTCTCTTGCAGGGCTACCCTTCGGGGTATGCGGCTGTTTGGAGTCAAATTGGATTCAGTTGCGTAAGGAGGCAGGCTTCCGCCACGCTAAAAGCAGCATTGCTCCCTTCGGGGGGCAGGCTTCTCTAATCCTTCCTTTTGCGGTACCAGAGCAGGCAGAGGTGCTGCCTTCTCTATCTTCAGTGGTGATTCCTGGAGCAGAGGTGGAGGTTGGGCCCGTCCAAGACCTGTCTGAGGTTCCAAGCCCGCTGCCGAGCCAGCTCAGCAATGAGGGGGCGCCCTCACCTTGGTGGGTGGGGGGTCGGCTGCGGCATGTTTTTTCCAGGTCTGGGCCTGGGAGGTCACAGACAAGTGGATTGTGGACGTGGTCTCTTCCGGGTACGAGTTGGTGTTCGAGTACCGGCCTTCTCCGGATTCCTCTGTTCTCGGGTTCCATCGGACTCCCGGGCTGTGCAGGTGCTCCTGTTGGCAGGATTAAATCTTCTGGACATGGAGGTCATATGCCCGGTGCCTTTCTCAGGGAAAGGCCGGGGCTATTGTTCCACCTTTGTGGTTCCCTAACAGGATGGATCCATCAGAACCATTCTGGTTTTTGAGACCTTTCTACTGGTTCTTCAAATCCCAGATGTTCCGCATGGAGACCATGCGCTCAGTCATTCCCTTCATCAGGGGGATCTCGCGACATTTATAGGCTTCAAGGTTGTTTACCTTTATGTACCATCTATCCCGCTCGCCAGAGATTTCTCAGGTTTGGGGTGGGAGTTCGGCATTTTCAGTTTGTGGCCCTCCCTTTCGGGTTGGCCACGGTGCCAAGGGTGATCACCAAGGGGCTGGCGGGCACTATGGCCCTGCTCAGAGCCCAGGGCGTTTACATTGTGCCGAATCTGGATTCCAGTCAGGCCGGAATGTTCCTTCCTCACACTAAGGTGCAGAGGGTTCAGGATCTGATATTTGTTCTCCTGGACAATCCTCGCCTCTCTTTCTGGCTAGGGATGAAACTGGTGGGATTGATGGTGGTTTTTCTTCTAGGCAGTCCCCTTTGCTCAGTTCCTCATGAGGTCTCTCTGACTCAAATCTATTGCGTTCTTGGGACGGCTGTTCCCGGTGCTTGGATCGGTCTTTTCCGCTTTCTCCCAGGGTTCAGCAATCCTTTCAGTGGTGGCTGGAGCTTAGCAATCGGATGAGGGGCAGATCCTTTTTGGCCCCTTGTTGGGAGATGGTTGCCACGAATGCCAGCCTGTCGGGCTGGGGAGGTTTCCGGACGGACTTTTAGTTCCAGGGACTGGGGGGTCCTCGGGAGGCTCACGCTCCCTTCTCTGTTTTTGGAGTTCAGAGCTATTTGTTTGATTCTGTCATGCTGGATGCATCACTTACAGGTCTTGCTGGTTCAAGTTCAGTTAGACGATTGAACTGCGGTCGCTTACGTCGATCACCAAGGAGGGACTCGTGGCAGGAGTGCCCTCAGGGGAGTTTCGCTGATTCTTGCATGGGAGGAGAGCAATGTTCCATGCATCTCAGTGGCATTCTTTCCGGGAGTGGATATCACCGAGGCGGACTCCTTGAGCAGGGGATTCTCTCGCTGAGGGGGATGTTCTTTCTACGCAAGGTGTTCCGGTTCTTCTGTCGCAAGTGGGGGGACTCCGGAGGTGGTTCTTTTTGCCTCACGTTGCTATCATTAGCTCCCGGCGTTTGGTTTTCGGTCTCAGGTTCCTCTGACACTGCCAGTGGTCACCATGTCTCTTGCCTGGAGGGATCTGGGGTTCCTGTACCTGTTTCCTTCCTTCGCCATGGTGGGCAAGGTGGTGCGCAAGCTGGCTCCTGGGGGTGCGTCAGCAGTGCTGGTGGCTTCAGGGTGGCCAAGACAGGTTTGGTTCGTGCTGCAGTTTGCAAACGCTGGCTTTAGCGGTGTGGCTGCTGTAACCTCCTCCATTTTAATAGCAGAAGTTTTGTCTGATGACACTTGTTAGGGCTAGGAAGTGGTCTTCCTCTAGCATCTTCTACAGGACTTGGCGGTCCTATTTTGATGGGTGTGAGGCTAGGGCCTTGCAAGGTGTTTTTTGTTTCCTAGGTTTTTGGACTTTCGTCAGCACGGTCTGGGCCCGGGGCTCCAGTTTAAGTGCTTTGAAAGGGCAGACCTCTGTCCTGGTGGTCTTTTTCTAGGGCCTTTTGTCCTCAAAAAGCCTTGCGTCTTTTTGGGATTTGAATTTTGCTTTTTTTATGCTTACACAACAGATTACCTTTTTGGTGGCTATTACTTCTGTTCACTGTGTTTCTGGGTTGGCGGCCATGTCTATTCAGGCCTCTTACTTTGAGGGACACCGGGACAAGGTGGTGTTCCGCTTTATGCCGGATTTCCTTCCTAAAATGGTTTGTTTTCCATCTCTTTCAGGATGTGGTTCTCTCTTCCTTGTGTCCTTCGTCTAGCGATGACGAGGGGAGGGCCCTGCACTTTTTGAATGTTGGTTGAGTGCGGGCCTTATGACTGCTACTTGGTCTTCTGTTCATACCTTTTACAAGTTTTTGTAAGGTTGATGTGCGGGCCTTAGCGGATGCTGTTTTTGGCCGCAATGTTCTACATGCGGCAGGGGTTTTCATTTGTGCATTTTTGCCTATTGGGATCCCCACCCTTTTTGGACACTGCTATTGGATGTCCCAAGTGTAATGAATATTTCCGAAGCAGGGTGTGAGACATAGTTAGAATAATACCATTTTGTGATTACTCACCTGTAAAATGGGTATTATAAGTATGTCTCACACCCTGCTTCGCCCCGCCCCGAGTTGTATCTTGGATCCTCTTTGGTGTTACTGTTTTTCTTATAAGTTTTTATTTGCTCTTCCTGGTCCCCTTACTGCTTTCTTATACTGGGAGGTGTGTGGGAGGTCCCAGGTATTTATGGGCTGGGAGGGGCTTCTTTTTTTCTATTCATCTCTGCAGAAGTTCACCCTCTACTGGACATAACCCAAGTGTAATGAATATTTCCGAAGCGGGGTGTGAGACATACTTATAATACCCATTTTACAGGTGAGTAATCACAAAATTGTATTTTTACAAGGCCAGATTTCTCTGTGGATGACAGAAGTGACTTTGCTCGGCCTGGGATTGAGAGGTGGGCCTCTGGAGGGCCCTGTGCTTTTATCTGCTATGTTGGAGGGAGCAGACGCTTGTTTCCTCCTATTTGCGCCTTCTCTACATTCCTTCCTTTGTTTTCAAATGTTTCTTATTCTTTTCCATATTCAATCTTTTGCTTGTTGTTTTTTTCACATTCGCTCCTTCGCTTGTTTTTTTTTTTCACATTCGCTCCTTTGCTTGTTGTTTTTTTAAATTCACTTTGGCTTCTTGTTTTTTCACATTCACTCTTTTGCTTGTTCTTTTTTCACATTCGCTTGTTCTTTGTTTACATTCGCTTCTTCCCTTGTTGTTTTTTCACATTCAATCTTTTTGCTTGTTTTATTTTCACATTCGCTTGTTCCTTGTTTACATTCGTTTCTTCGCTTGTTTTTTTTACATTCGCTCCTTGGGCTTGTTCTTTTTTTCATTAGCTTGTTCTTTTTTTACATTTGCTCCTTCGCTTGTTCTTTTTACATTCGTTCCTTCGCTTGTTCTTTTTACAGTTGCTCACTCCTTCACTTGTCATTTCCCACGTTTGCTCCTTCGCTGGTCCTTTCCCACGTTTGCTCCTTCGCTGGGCCCTTTCCCACGTTTGCTCCTTCGCTGGGCCCTTTCCCACGTTTGCTCCTTCGCTGGTCCTTTCCCACGTTTGCTCCTTGGCTGGTCCCTTTCCCACGTTTGCTCCTTCGCTGGTCCTTTCCCACGTTTGCTCCTTCGCTGGTCCTTTCCCACGTTTGCTCCTTCGCTGGTCCTTTCCCACGTTTGCTCCTTCGCTGGGCCCTTTCCCACGTTTGCTCCTTCGCTGGGCCCTTTCCCACGTTTGCTCCTTCGCTGGGCCCTTTCCCACGTTTGCTCCTTCGCTGGTCCTTTCCCACGTTTGCTCCTTCGCTGGGCCCTTTCCCACGTTTGCTCCTTCGCTGGTCCTTTCCCACGTTTGCTCCTTCGCTGGTCCTTTCCCACGTTTGCTCCTTCGCTGGTCCTTTCCCACGTTTGCTCCTTCGCTGGTCCTTTCCCACGTTTGCTCCTTCGCTGGGCCCTTTCCCACGTTTGCTCCTTCGCTGGGCCCTTTCCCACGTTTGCTCCTTCGCCGGTCCTTTCCCACGTATGCTCCTTGGCTGGGCCCTTTCCCACGTTTGCTCCTTCGCCGGTCCTTTCCCACGTTTGCTCCTTGGCTGGGTCCTTTCCCACGTTTGCTCCTTGGCTGGGTCCTTTCCCACGTTTGCTCCTTGGCTGGGTCCTTTCCCACGTTTGCTCCTTCGCTGGGCCCTTTCCCACGTTTGCTCCTTCGCTGGTCCTTTCCCACAATTGCTCCTTGGCTGGGCCCTTTCCCACGTTTGCTCCTTGGCTGGGCCCTTTCCCACGTTTGCTCCTTGGCTGGGCCCTTTCCCACGTTTGCTCCTTGGCTGGGCCCTTTCCCACGTTTGCTCCTTGGCTGGGCCCTTTCCCACGTTTGCTCCTTGGCTGGGCCCTTTCCCACGTTTGCTCCTTGGCTGGGCCCTTTCCCACGTTTGCTCCTTGGCTGGGCCCTTTCCCACGTTTGCTCCTTGGCTGGGCCCTTTCCCACGTTTGCTCCTTGGCTGGGCCCTTTCCCACGTTTGCTCCTTCGCTGGTCCTTTCCCACGTTTGCTCCTTCGCTGGTCCTTTCCCACGTTTGCTCCTTCGCTGGTCCCTTTCCCACGTTTGCTCCTTCGCTGGTCCCTTTCCCACGTTTGCTCCTTCGCTGGTCCCTTTCCCACGTTTGCTCCTTCGCTGGTCCTTTCCCACGTTTGCTCCTTCGCTGGTCCTTTCCCACGTTTGCTCCTTCGCTGGTCCTTTCCCACGTTTGCTCCTTCGCTGGTCCTTTCCCACGTTTGCTCCTTCGCTGGTCCCTTTCCCACGTTTGCTCCTTCGCTGGTCCCTTTCCCACGTTTGCTCCTTCGCTGGTCCTTTCCCACGTTTGCTCCTTCGCTGGTCCCTTTCCCACGTTTGCTCCTTGGCTGGGCCCTTTCCCACGTTTGCTCCTTGGCTGGGCCCTTTCCCACGTTTGCTCCTTGGCTGGTCCTTTCCCACGTTTGCTCCTTCGCTGGGCCCTTTCCCACGTTTGCTCCTTGGCTGGGTCCTTTCCCACGTTTGCTCCTTGGCTGGGTCCTTTCCCACGTTTGCTCCTTGGCTGGGTCCTTTCCCACGTTTGCTCCTTGGCTGGTCCCTTTCCCACGTTTGCTCCTTGGCTGGTCCCTTTCCCACATTTGCTCCTTGGCTGGGCCCTTTTCCACATTTGCTCCTTGGCTGGGCCCTTTTCCACATTTGCTCCTTGGCTGGGCCCTTTTCCACATTTGCTCCTTGGCTGGGCCCTTTCCACGTTCGCGCCTTTCTTTCTTTTCCGATTCTTTCTTCTGCTACCTTTCCTTATCCGCCCTTCCCTTTTACTCCTCTTCCACATTCTCACTTTCTTTGTTTTTTTTCCCCATATTTACCCCTTTCTCACCTTTTCCCCATTCCTTCCCTTTTGCTCCTTGTCCGCATTTCCTCCTTTTCCTTCCTTGTCCGCATTCCCTCCTTCTTGTTCAATTTTTCCCACATTTATTTTTCTCCTTTTCCACATTCTCGCCTTCTTTCTTGATTTTTCCACATTCCCTTCTTCCTCCTCCTTTTCCACTTTAATTTTTTTTTCTCCTTTCCCTTCATCTTGCTTATCTCCTTTCTGTTTCCTTCTCTTCATTTCCCACATCCCTCCGGCATTGGCCAGCAAAGAGCCCTGCAGAATGTGTCTGCATATGGGGTGGACATCAACACCTCAGCATGAAGCATACGAATGTGCCCACCTCCTGGGAGATTGTAGGACGGACCTAATGACCAGTGACTGGGAGATTTCGGGACAGAGGTCAGACCTAATGTCTACCTCCTGGAAGATCTCGGCATGAACCTCAGACCTAATGTCTACCTCCTGGAAAATCTCAGCATGAACCTCAGACCTAATGTCCACCTCCTGGGAGATCTCAACATGGACCTCAGACCTAATGTCCAACAGCTGGGAGATTTCAGGATGGGTCTCAGACCTAATGTCCACCTTCTGGGAGATTTCAGGGCGGACCATGAACCTAATGTCCACCTCCTAGAAGATCTCGGCATGGACCTCTGACCTAGTGTCCAACAGCTGGGAGATTTCAGGATGGACCTCCGACCTAATGTCTACCCCCTGGGAGATTGCAGGATGGACCTCAGACCTAATGTTCAACAGCTAGGAAATTTCAGGATGGACCTCAGACCTAATGTCTACCTCCTGCAAGATCGCAGGATGGGCCTCAGACCTAATGTCTACCTCCTGGGAGATTGCAGGATGGACGTCAGACCTAATGTCTACCTCCTGGGAGATTGCAGGATGGACCTCAGACCTAATGTCTACCTCCTGGGACATTGCAGGATGGACCTCGGACCTAATGTTCACCTCCTGGGAGATTGCTGGATGGACCTCTGACCTAATGTCTACCTCCTCGGAGATTGCAGGATGGACCTCAGACCTAATGTCTACCTCCTGGGAGATCGCAGGATCGACCTCAGACCTAATGTCTACCTCCTGGGAGATTGCAGGATCGACCTCAGACCTAATGTCTACCTCCTGGGAGATTACAGGATCAACCTCAGACCTAATATCCAACGGCTGTCCCACATTCATTATTTTCTCCTTTTCCACATTCTTTCGCTCTTTTTCCTTGTTTGTCCATTCTGTTACTCCCTTTCTGTGTAAAAAAAAAAAAAAAAAAAAAGGGTTGGCAAAAGCACAAAATGAAAGATGTGGCCAAAGAAAACAAAACCAACCCTAAACGATTTTTTATATATTTTAATTCGAAGAAAACTAAATCAGAACAGGTAGGTGCCCTAATTAATGATAATGGGGAAATGGTCACTGGGGATGAAGATAAGGCGGAGCTGTTAAATGGATTCTTTAGCTCCGTGTACAAAAGGGAAGAGCAAGGAGCCAACACAGGAGATGCCACTGAAAGCAATAGTCCAAGTATAATAATTAACAAGCTAAACGTGGATATCATCCAAGAAAAACTAAATAATTTAAATGTGAATAAGACTCCAGGACCAGATAAACTTCACCTAAGAGTTCTCAAAGAACTCAGCTCCGTTATCTCATCACCCTTGTTGTTGATCTTTAAAGACTCACTAGCAACTGGTATAGTGCCAAGGGACTGGCACAAGCCATATGTGGTGCCCATTTTTAAAAAGGGCTCTAGGTCTTCTCTGAGCAATTACAGACCTGTTAGCTTAACATCCATTGTGGGAAAATTGCTTGAGGGGCTATTAAGGGACTACATACACGAATATGTAACTATCCATAATATTATAAGTGTCATAGAACCAGGGCTGTTCCTCTTGTTCCCCAGCAGAGGGTGCCAAGGTTTCCTGTGCCCTCGTATTTTCGCACTAGGGCCAGTAAGCGTACGATTATGCGCGCGCATTTGTGAACTGTGTGATTCAATCATTCGTGCGCATGTGCGATTTTGTGCGGGCATGCGCATTGCAAACACGTGAAAATGCGCTCGCTTTTGCGTACGTGTAGAGGCCTTTAAATACGGGCGAGCACTGAGCTCCATTGCTAGTTGGTCATTTCTTCTGCTTGTTCCTGCGTTCCAGTCGTCCATTCCTGTGTACCCACCCGGCTTGATCCTGACTACTCTGCTGTTCTCCTGATGACCTCGACTTGTTTACGACTCCGATCCTGATCTGCCTGCCCACGACCTCGGCTTGTTTACGACTATGATCCTGATCTGCCTGCCCACGACCTCGGCTTGTTTACCACTCCGATCCTGATCTGCCTGCCCACGACCTCGGCTTGTTTACCACTTCGATCCTGATCTGCCTGCCCACGACCTCGGCTTGTTTACCACTTCGATCCTGATCTGCCTGCCCACAACCTCGGCTTGTTCTGCGTTCCAGTCCAGCTCTGGTCTGTCTTCTACCCAGAACTTGGCAAAACCCACTTCTAGGTTGCCTGACCTGGGGCCTTCCTGCAGCCCAGTCTATCCTTACCATTAGAAGCTCTAGTGAAAACCAGGTTGGTCCTTAGATACCAGGCCTCCCGGTCGAGAGGTGAGACGGTTTTTAGTCTCCGCAATCAGGGTTCACACCCTGTAGCCTCACAGTACCAACTGGCCAGTTATGAGCTCTGGCGGCGATCACCTGGCTTTTGATGCCTTGGTCCAGCAGATGTCCGTTCTGATGCAGGCAGTGAGCATTTTACATGGGGGATTTTTACAGCTTGAGTCCCACTTGAATACGCTTCAAGCCAGCCTTCCTGCTGCTACTAACCCTGTTCCGCCATCAGCTTCTGTCATGACTGTGGCTGCCGACAACTCCGGCTCTGCATCCAGTACCTTGGAACCCCGCATACCTTTGCTTTGTTTTTCTGGGGACCGCAGCCGTTTCCAGTCGTTTAAGAATAGTTGCCAGTTGCTATTTGATCTCCATCCCAAGACGTACCCCACTGAGGTCATCGGGGTCAAAACTGTAATCTCTTTGCTGCTGGGGAACCCCCAGATTTGGGCTTATCGCTTACTGGAACAATCAGACCCTATTATATACTCTCTAGAGACCTTCTTTGATGCCATGGCGACTATGTATGATGACCCTGGGCGCATAGCTTCAGCTGAAGCGGTTCTTCGGACCCTTCACCAAGGACGCCGACCTGTCGAGGAATATGTGGCTGAATTCCGTTGCTGGAGTACTGAGACTCTTTGGAATGACCACACTCTCTGTCATCAGTTCCGTTTAGGTCTGGCGGATTCCATTAAAGATGAACTGGCTCTTGCGGATCTTCCTGCATCTCTGGAAGAGTTGATAAAACTCTCTATCAAGATCGATAGGAGACTAAGAGAACGTCATCTTGAGAGGAATAACCCTCAGTCGCTCCAGTGGGGTCCTCCTCATGCAGATGCTTCCTTCGCCAGTCAATCCTCTTTTGCTGCTAGCAGTGGTTCTGAGCCGATGCAACTCAGGGTTTCTCGTCCTTCATTGACATCTGAGGAACATCTTTGCAGGCGACAGCACAATCTGTGCCTTTACTGCGGGGAGGTTGGTCACTTCCTTTACAGATGCCCGGTCCGTCCCCGAGTAAGAGGTTACCTACTAAACATTTTTCGGGCCCTCTCCTGCTCTCCGGTGCTAATCATATCTCTGTTCCTCTCTGTCTACAGTTGCCTGGAAGAAAAATCGAGGTGGCAGCCATTATCGAGCATGCAGCTGTTTTATGGACCTTGAATTTGCAGAGATTAACGGAATTCCCTCTGGGCAACGTCCCTTTCTGCTCACCATCTTTTTGGCTGATGGTTCTGCACTCAAGACTGGTCCAATTACGTCAGACTTTGTCATTAGCGGCATGTATAGATCTAGATCATTTTGAATGGCTCAGTTTCGATCTTATACCATCCCCTGCTCTACCTGTTATTTTGGGGCTACCCTGGTTATTGATGCATAACCCTTCAAAAAATTGGTCCACAGGTACTGTTCTGTTTGAGTCTCCTTACTGTCTTCAGGCCTGTTCCTCTAACTCTCCTACCAAGCATCAACTGGCTCTGATTGACTCTGCCAAGGGGGAGGATTTTCAAGACATACCTGAGGCTTATAAGGAGTTCAGGGATGTTTTCGACAAGAAAGGGGCAGGGCATTTTGGATTACACAAGACCTTGGAGTTGATTCGTCGACACTTCTGGTGGCCTTCTTTGAATAAAGACTGAACTTCCTTTATCGATCACTGCCGAATTTGTGCCCGGAGTAAGGGTTCCTCTCGCAAGCCTATGTGATTACTTCTTCCTCTGCCGGTGCCTGAGAGATATGGTCCCATATCTCCATGGACTTCATCATGGAATTACCTCTTTCTGAAGGATTCACTACCATCTTAATGGTGGTGGATAGATTCACCAAGATGGCTCATTTCGTCCCATTGATGGGTATTCCTTCCGCACCTATACTCACTCAAGTTTTCATCAGGGAGGTGGTCCGGCTCCATGCTGTGCCCACCGAAATCGTCTCGGATCGAGGTTCACCATTTACTTCTCGATTTTTGGTCCAGTCTGTGTGAAGCCCTCCAAATTTCCCTGGCTCATTCATCTGCTTATCATCTGCAGTCAAACGGGCAATCTGAACGTACCAACCAGACACTTGAACAATACCTGCGTTGCTATTCCTCAGTCCTTCACGACGATTGGTATCGGCTACTACCTCTGGCGGAATTTGCATATAATAACTCCTGCCACAGTTCCACTGCTAAATCACCATTTTTCGCAAACTTTGGGTTTCATCCCAATATCTTGCCAGATATCCCTAAAGATGTAAATTTACCCGCCACTCAGGAGCTGGCCTCTTCCTTAGCAGAGACACATCGGGAATTAAGGGAATGCCTCCTCAAAGCCCAGGAACAGTATAAGAGGAATGCCGATCGTCATCGTCAGTCCTCCCCATTGTATGCTGTTGGTGACAAAGTCTGGTTGTCGACTCGAAACCTCAAACTACGGTGTCCTTCTAAGAACCTGGGTCCTAAATTTATTGGTCAGTTTCTCATTAAGAGACTTATTAATGCAGTGGCCGTGGAACTTCACTTACCTGCTTCCCTTCATATCCAGTGTTCCATATCTCTTTACTTAAACCGGCACCAGTCTCCGAAACCATTGGTGACGGTTCTGAGTCTTTGGTTGAGGACGAATCTGAAGAATATGAGGTCGAACGAATTTTGGATGTCCGTCGTAGAGGAGTGGGCCTTCAATATTTAAGTGGAAAAACGATGGAATCAAAGAGCGTTCTTGGGAGCCGTCTAGTGTTCACGCTCCTCGCCTGATTAGGGACTTTCATAGGTCTCACCCGAGAAACTTGGTCCTAGAGTCGGCCGGAGGCCTTCCTTAAGGGGGGGCAATGTCATAGAACCAGGGCTGTTCCTTTTGTTGCCCAGCAGAAGGCGCCAAGGTTTCCCGTGCGCTCGCATTTTCGCACTTGGGCCAGTAAGTGCGCGATTATGCGCGTGCATTTGTGAACTGTGTGATTCAATCATTCATGCGCATGTGCGATTTTGCGCGTGCATGCGCATTGCAAATGCACGAAAATGCGCTCGCTTTTGCACACGCGTAGGGGCCTTTAAATACTGGCGAGCCCTGAGCTCCATTGCCAGTTGGTAATTTCTCCTGCTTGTTCCGGAGTTCCAGTCGTCCATTCCTGTGCACCGACCCGGCTTGATCCTGACTACTCTGCTGTTCTCCTGACGACCTCCGATCCTGATCTGCCTGCCCACGACCTCGGCTTGTTTACGACTCCGATCCTGATCTGCCTGCCCACAACCTCGGCTTGTACTACGTTCCAGTCCAGCTCTGGTCTGCCTTCTACCCAGAACTTGGTAAAACCCACTCCTAGGTTGCCTGACCTGACCTGGCCTGGTCTTCCTGCAGCCCAGTCTAGCCTCACTTAGTAAAACTGGGAGAGTCACTTGTTGAGAAGGATCTGGGGTACTGGTAGATCAGACTAAATAACAGCATGCAATGCTAAGCAGCTGCTTCCAAGGCCACCAAGATATTATCATGCATTAAAAGAGGCCTGGAATCATGGGATAGGTGAGTAATTTTGCCTCTTTACCAGGCACTGGTGCGCCCTCACCTGGAATATGCCGTCCAGTTCTGGGCACCCATTCATAGAAAGGAAACTCTGATTATGGAAAGGGAGCAGAGGAGCCACCAAACTAATAAGAGGAATGGAGGATCTTAGTTATGAGGAAAGATTTGGAGAATTAAATCTGTTCAGTCTTGAGAGGAGGCGATTGAGGGGGGGACATGATTAACTTGTATAAATATATAAATGGCCCATACAAAAAATATGGGGAAACACTATTTCAGGTAAAATCATCTCTAAAAACAAGTGCGCACCTTTGATTGGAAAAAAAGAAATTTAGTCTCTGGAGGCAACAATCATTCTTTACCATAAGAACTATAAATCTATGGAATAGCCTCCCACAGAAGCTTGTTACAGCAGCAACCGCTGACAGCTTCAAAAAAGAATGTTATTTTCTTCTAAATAAGCATCTAACAGTTACTATTAGAGGTTATCAGTAAAAAGATAAAACAAAAAATAAAATGGCTTTCCCTATAAAATAAAAAATAACTTGATGGATGTCTTTTTTTTCAACCGTATTAACTATGTAACTATTCCACATTCTCGCCTTCTTTCTTGATTTTTCCACATTCCCTTCTTTCTTCCTCCTCCTTTTCTGCTTTCACTTGTTTTTTTTTTCTCTCCTTTCTCTTCATCTTTCTTATCTCCTTTCTGTTTCTTTTTCTTTTTTTCTACATCCATCTGGCATTGGCCAGCAAAGAGCCCTGCAGAATGTGTCTGGGATTTGCATAAGGGGTGGTCAGCAACATCTCTGCATGAAGCATACAAATGCGCCCGCTGCCTGGCAGCCGATGGACCTCAGACCTAATGTCTACCTCCTGGGAGATTGTAGGATGGACATCAGACCTAATGTCTACCTCCTGGGAGATTGCAGGATGGACATCAGACCAAATGTCTACCTCCTGGTAGATTACAGGATGGACCTCAGACCTAATGTCTACCTCCTGGGACATTGCAGGATGGACATCAGACCTAATGTCTACCTCCTAGGAGATTGCAGGATGGACATCAGACCTAATGTCCACCCCCTGGGAGATTTCAGGACAGACCTAATGACCAATAACTGGGAGATTTCAGGACAGACTTCAGACCTAATGACCAATGACTGGGAGATTTCAGGACAGACTTCAGACCTAATGTCTAACTCCTGGAAGAACTCAACATGGACCTCAGACCTAATGTCTACCTCCTGGGAGATCTCAACATGCACCTCAGACCTAATGTCCACCTCCTGGGAGATTTCAGGACAGACCTAATGACCAATGACTGGGAGATTTCAGGACAGACCTAATGACCAATGACTGGAAGATTTCAGGACAGACCTAATGACCAATGACTAGAAGATTTCAGGACAGACCTATTGACCAATGTGCACCGCCTGGGAGATCTCAGTATGGACCTCAGCTCTTATGTCCAATGACTCTGAGATCTCAGCATGGATCTTAGACCTAACGTCCATGGTCGGGGAGATTTCAGGGTGGACCATGAACCTAATGACCACCTCCTGGGAGATCTCCGAATGGACCTCAGACCTAGTGCCCAACAGCTGGGAGATTTCAGGACAGACCTTGGACATAATGTCCACCGTCTGGAAGATTTCAGGATGAACCTCAGACCTAATATCCACTGCCTGTGAGATTTCAGGATGGACCTCAGACCTAAATGTCTCTAACTGACTGTATGGGGAATGTAACTCTATAGGAAACGTGAGCCTATGCCTGGACAGTGTTTCAAGGACAAATCTTGGTGCACAATCCTGGACCTCATGAGATTAAGCCCTGCCCCTCGGCCACATTTCTTCAAGACGTTCCTTAGCTTGGTCATGGTCTCTTTGGAAATGGGAGCATCTGGAGAGTATGATAAGGCCCCGCTTTCCCACCAACCTTTCTCTTCTCTTAACTTGCATGGGATCCTCATTACACAAGAAACCTCTGTCTACCGAGGCACCCACTGATCTCAATGGGAGCGTGCTGTACTGTGGACACACCCACACACTTTTCATACTGACGCTGCAGGTATTGTTAGTGGGATTCCTGGGATTCTAAAGGGCCGAGGACAGGAGAGTCCAGGAAGCCAGACCAGCACTTCCTGGATGTCTAAAGGGGCGAGGACAGAAGAGTCCAGGAAGCCAGACCAGCACTTCCTGGATGTCTAAAGGGGCGAGGACAGGAGAGTCCAGGAAGCCAGACCAGCACTTCCTGGATGTCTAAAGGGGCAAAGACAGGAGAGAGAAGGGGCCACAGCACTCAAACCAGTTAGCTTGCTGACCAACCTACAATCTGTCTCTAAACTAGGTTAAAAACAGGGGGCTCGGTCACACACATCTGCAGAAGTATGCTAAAGCTCCAGGAAGCAAGACCAGCACTTCCTGGATGTCTAAAGGGCCAAGAACAGGAGACTCTAGGAAGCCAGACCAGCACTTCCTGGGTGTCTACAGGGCCAGGGGGGGGGGGGGGGGAGACTCCAGGAAGCTAGACCAACACTTCCTGGGTGTCTAGAGGGCCGGGGGGGAGAGTTCAGGAAGCCAAGCCAACACTTCCTGGGTGTCTCAGGGCCGAGGACAGGAGACTCCAGGAAGCCAGACCAGCACTTCTGGATGTCAGAGTCCTTCTTTTAAAGGGCCTGAGGGTGGGAGAGTCCTGGAAGCCAGACCTCATGGATATAAGAGCTAATCTACATTCTAACCTCATTTTTCACTACGCTCCACTTTTTCGACTAGGACCCACCACCAGGTGGTGCTGGCAATGCAATGGCTGTCTGGGTGGGTGGCAACTGGTTTAAGGAGTTCCTCTTGTTTTCGACCTGACACTCTATACCACACTATACCATCACTAGTTCCTCCTTTTAATCGGCTGAGGGTGGGAGGGTCCAGGAAGCCAGAGCAGCACTTCCTGGATGTCTAAAGGGCCGAGGACAGGAGAGTCCAGGAAGCCAGACCAGCACTTCCTGGGTGTCTCAGGGCCGAGGACCGGAGACTCCAGGAAGCCAGACAGCACTTCCTGGATGTCTAAAGGGCCGAGGACAGGAGACTCCAGGAAGCCAGACCAGCACTTCCCGAGTGTCTAAAGGGCCGAGGACAGGAGACTCCAGGAAGCCAGACCAGCACTTCCTTGATGTCTAAAGGGTCAAGGGCAGGAGACTCCAGGAAGCCAGACCAGCACTTCATGGGTGTCTAAAGGGCCCGAGGGCAGAAAAGTCCAGGAAGTCAGACCAGCACTTCCTCGATGTCTAAAGGGTCAAGGGCAGGAGACTCCAGGAAGCCAGACCAGCACTTCCTGGGATTCTAAAGGGCCGAGGACAGGAGAGTCCAGGAAGCCAGACCAGCACTTCCAGGATGTCTAAAGGGGCGAGGACAGGAGAGTCCAGGAAGCCAGACCAGCACTTCCTGGATGTCTAAAGGGGCGAGGACAGAAGAGTCCAGGAAGCCAGACCAACACTTCCTGGGTGTCTAAAGGGGCGAGGATTGGAGACTCCTCCATTCAAAGGGCTTAGGGTGGGAGAATCTAGGACACCAGACCAGCACTTCTTGGGTGTCTAAAAGGCCGAGGGCAGGAGGGTATGGGAAGCCAGACCAGCACTTCCTGGATGTCTAAAGGGCCGAGGTGCTGTGACAGTTTTCTGTTGCTAGGCAACAACATTGTAGTGTGATGAGTCAGTCCACGTGCAGAGATTCCTCTTCAGCAGATCGTCCGGAAGAGCAGGTTAAAGAAAACCCGCGTGCTGCCGGCTTGGGTGACTTATGCAATGGAGCGTCGCCATAATCTATGTATCTAGGCCAGAATGGGGACAAGATCCGAGGTATGCGCGACTCAAATCGCCCAAGGAGTTGATCACTTTATAAAGATCAACTGTGTTTTTTTTCTTGTAATAATAGTGGCCAATCTAATTTTTACTGTGGCTGCTGTGCTGTTGAATGGAACATGGCACGGAAATGACTTTTATGGAATCTCTCCCTTTTACCCAGTGCTGCTCCCAAACCTCAAACCACCAGCCTAGACCACTCTTCCTTCTAGCCTCCTCTCATGCTACACTCTGGAACTTTGTCCTTCACCAAGTGGTGACTGAGACACAGGACCTTAGGCAGAGACACAGCCCTTGTAGCCACCTCGGGCCCTTGTGGCTAGATGCAGGACCTCATAGCCCTTATAGCCAGATGCAGGACCTCAGCCTGAGCCACAGGCCCTTATAGCCAGACACGGGACCTTGTAGCCAGACGCAGGATCTCAGGCTAAAATGGTTGGGACATAGGCCATTGTGACCAGACGCAGAACCTCAGGTTGAGACACGGGCTCTTGTGGCCAGATGCAGGACTTTAGGCTGAGACCCGAGCCCTTGTGGTCAGATGTGGGACCTCTGGCTGAGACAGGGGCCCTTGTGGCCAGATGCGGGACCTCCTGCTGAGAGACAAGCCCTTGTTGCCAGATGTGGGACCTCAGGCTGAGACATGAGCCCTTGTGGCCAGACATGGGACCTCATACTGAGACACAGGTCCTTGTAGCCAGAAGCAGGACCTCTGACTGAGACACAGGCCCTTGTAGCCAGACGCAGGATCTCAGGCTAAAATGTGAGCCCTTAGACCTAGATGAAGGACCGCTGGCTGAGACACGAGCCCTTGTGGCCAGATGCAGGATCTCAGGCTAAAATGGCTGGGACATAGGCCATTGTGACCAGACGCAGAACCTCTGGTTGAGACATGAGCCCTTGTGGCCAGATGCTGGACGTCAGGCTGAGACATGAGCCCTTGTGGCCAGATGTGGGACCTCAGGCTGAGAAATGAGCTCTTGTGGCCAGATGCAGGACCTCCGACTGAGCCACAGGACCTTATAGCCAGATGCGGGACCTCAGACTGAGACAAGGGGCCTTATAGCCAGACGCGGGACCTCAGACTGAGACAAGGGCCCTTAGAGCCAGACGCGGGACCTCAGACTGAGACAAGGGCCCTTAGAGCCAGATGTGGGACCTCAGACTGAGCCACAGGACCTTATAGCCAGACGTGGAACCTCAGACTGAGACAAGGGCCCTTAGAGCCAGACGTGGGACCTCAGACTGAGACAAAGGCCCTTAGAGCCAGACGCGGGACCTCAGACTGAGACAAGGGCCCTTAGAGCCAGACACGGGACCTCAGACTGAGACAAAGGCCCTTAGAGCCAGACACGGGACCTCAGACTGAGACAAGGGCCCTTAGAGCCAGACGCGGGACCTCAGACTGAGACAAGGGCCCTTATAGCCAGGCGCGGGACCTCATACTGAGACACAGGTCCTTGTAGCCAGAAGCAGGACCTCTGACTGAGACACAGGCCCTTGTAGCCAGACGCAGGATCTCAGGCTAAAATGTGAGCCCTTAGACCTAGTTGAAGGACCGCTGGCTGAGACATGAGCCCTTGTGGCCAGATGCAGGATCTCAGGCTAAAATGGCTGGGACATAGGCCATTGTGACCAGACACAGAACCTCAGGCTGAGACAGGAGCCCTTGTGGCCAGATGCTGGACGTCAGGCTGAGACATGAGCCCTTGTGGCCAGATGCAGGATCTCGGGCTAAAATGGCTGGGACATAGGCCATTGTGACCAGACACAGAACCTCAGGCTGAGACAGGAGCCCTTGTGGCCAGATGCTGGACGTCAGGCTGAGACATGAGCCCTTGTGGCCAGATGCAGGATCTCGGGCTAAAATGGCTGGGACATAGGCCATTGTGACCAGACACAGAACCTCAGGCTGAGACAGGAGCCCTTGTGGCCAGATGCTGGACGTCAGGCGGAGACATGAGCCCTTGTGGCCAGATGCGGCACCTCAGGCTGAGACATGAGCTCTTGTGGCCAGATACAGGACCTCCGACTGAGCAACAGGACCTTATAGCCAGATGCGGGACCTCAGACAGAGCCACAGGACCTTATAGCCAGATGTGGGACCTCAGACTGAGCCACAGGACCTTATAGCCAGACGTGGAACCTCAGACTGAGACAAGGGCCCTTAGAGCCAGACGCGGGACCTCAGACTGAGACAAGGGCCCTTATAGCCAGACGCGGGACCTCAGACTGAGACAAGGGCCCTTATAGCCAGACGCGGGACCTCCGGCTGAGATGTGGGCCCTTGGAGCCAGATGCAGAACCTCACACTGGGACATAGTCCGTTGTAGCCAGATGCAGAACCTCAGACTGAAAAACAAGCCCTTGTAGCCAGACACAGGACCTGAGACTAAGACATGTGCCCTTGTAGCCAAATGCGAGACCTCAGACTGAGACACGGGCCATTGTAGCCAGACGCAGGACCTGAGACACGGACCCTTTTGGCCAGATGCAGGACCTGAGACTGAGACACGGGCCCTTGTGGCCAGAAGCAGGATCTAAAACTGACACATGGGCCCTTGTAGCCAGATGCAGGATCTCAAGCTAAAATATGAGCTCCTAGACCTGGATACAGGACTGCTGGCTGGGACATAGGCCACGGACCCTTGTAACTGCATAGGATCTCGGGGTGACATATGGGTCCTTGTAACCAGACACGGGGCTTCATGTGAGACACAGGCCCTTCTTACCAGACGCAGGACCTTAGGCCAAAACAAGGGCCCTTGTAACCAGATTCTAGACCTCAGGCAGTGACATGGGCCTTGTAACAAGACTTAGAACATCACAGTGAGACACGGGCCCTTGTAGCCAGGAGTGGGACCTCAGGTCGAGACATGGGGCCCTTGTAGCCAGACGCGGGACCTCGGGCTGAGGTAAAAGCCCTTGAACCAGACATAGGACCTCAGGCTGATTCACAGGCCCTTGTAACCAGACGTGGGACCATAGGTCAAGACACGGGTCCTTGTAGACAGACACAGAACTTCAGACTGAGACACAGGCCCTTGCAGCCAGGTGCGGGATCTCAGGCTGAAACACAGGCCCTTGCAGACAGATGCAGGACCTTAGTCTGAGACACGGCCCTGGTAACCAGAAGCAGAACCTCACCCTGGGACATGGGCTGTTGTAGTCAGATGCGGGCCCTCATGCTGAGACACAGGGACCTTGTAACCAGACTCGGACCAAGACACAGGCCCTTGCAGCCAGACGCAGAACATCTGAAAGAGACAAAGGCCCTTGAGGCCAGACACAGCACCAAAGACTGCGCCACAGACCCTTGTAACCAGACACAGGACCTCAGAATGACTTGCGGGACCTCAGGATCAGAAACGGGCTCTTGTAGCCAGACGCGGGACCTCAGGCTGAGGCACAGGCCCTTGTAACCAGACATGGGGCTTCAGAGTGAGACATGGGCCCTTCTTACCAGACTCTGGACCTTGGGCCAAGACAAGGGCCCTTGTAACCAGACTGTGGACCTCAGGCAGAGACACAGGCAGGGTGAGACGCGGCCCCTTGTAGCCAGACTCAGGACCTCAGGCTGAAACAAAGACCCTCGCAGCCTGACGCAGGACCTCAGAAAGAGACACAGGCTCTTATGACCAGACACAGCACCTCAGACTGCGACACAGACCCTTGTAACCAGACGTGGGACCTCAGACTGAAACTCGGCCCTTATAGCCAGACGCGGGACTTCAGGTTGCGACACGGGTCCTTGTAACCAGACACTGCACTTCAGGGTGAGGCACGGGCCCCTTTAACCAGATGCGGAGCTTCAGGGTGACGCACAGGCCCTTTTAGCCAAACATGGCACTTCAGAGTGAGGCACGGGCCCTTGTAGCCAGACGCAGGGCTTCAGGGTGAGGCCGGGACCCTTGTAGCCAGACACAGGACCTCAGGAGGAGACACATGCCCTTGTAGCCAGACTCAGGACCTCAGGAAGACACGGGCCCTTATAGCCAGACTCAGGACCTCAGGAGGAGACACAGGCTCTTGTAGCCAGACTCAGACTAAGACACAAGCCCTTGCAGCCAGACGCAGAACATCTGAAAGAGACAAAAGCCCTTGTGGCCAGACACAGCACCAAAGACTGCGCCACGGACCCTTGTAACCAGACGCAGGACCTCAGGATGACTTGCGGGACCTCAGGCTCAGAAATGGGCTCTTGTAGCCAGACGCGGGACCTCAGGCTGAGGCACAGGCCCTTGCAGCCTGACGCAGGACCTCCGAAAGAGACACAGGCTCTTATGGCCAGACACAGCACCTCAGACTGTGACACAGACCCTTATAGCCAGACGCGGGACCTTAGGCTGCAACACGGGTTCTTGTAACCAGACACTGCGCTTCAGGGTGAGGCACGGGCCCTTGTAACCAGATGCGGGGCTTCAGGGTGACACACAGGCCTTTTAGCCAGACATAGCACTTCGGAGTGAGGCACCGGCCTTTGTAGCCAGACGCAGGGCTTCAGGGTGAGGCCGGGACCCTTGTAGCCAGACACAGGACCTCAGGAGGAGACACGGGCCCTTGTAGCCAGACTCAGGACCTCAGGAGGAAAGACAGGCCCTTGTAGCCAGACTCAGGAGGAGACACGGGCCCTTGTAGCCAGACTCAGGACCTCAGGAGGAGACATGGGCCCCTGTAGCCAGACTCAGGACCTTAGGAGGAGACACGGGCCCTTGTAGCCAGATTCGGGACCTCAGAAGGAGACACTGGCCCTTGTAGCCAGACTCGGGACCTCAGGAGGAGACACGGGACCTTGTAGCCAGACTCGGGACCTCAGGAGGAGACACGGGACCTTGTAGCCAGACTCGGGACCTCAGGAGGAGACACGGGCCCTTGTAGCCAGACTCGGGACCTCAGGAGGAGACACAGGCCCTTGTAGCCAGACTCGGGACCTCAGGAGGAGACACAGGCCCTTGTAGCCAGATTCGGGACCTCAAGAGGAGACACAGGACCTTGTAGCCAGACTCGGGACCTCAGGAGGAGACACGGGCTCTTGTAGCCAGACTGGGGACCTCAGGAGGAGACACGGGCCCTTGTAGCCAGACTCGGGACCTCAGGAGGAGACACGGGCCCTTGTAGCCAGACTCGGGACCTCAGGAGGAGACACGGGCCCTTGTAGCCAGACTCAGGACCTCATGAGGAGATACGGGCCCTTGTAGCCAGATTTAGGACCTCAGGAGGAGACACGGGCCCTTGTACCCAGACTCAGGACCTCGGGACGAGACACGGGCCCTTGTAGCCAGACTCAGGAACTTGGGACGAGACACGGGCCCTTGTAGCCAGACTCAGGACCTCATGAGGAGACACAGGCCCTTGTAGTCAGATTTAGGACCTCAGGAGGAGACACGGGCCCTTGTAGCCAGATTTAGGACCTCAGGAGGAGACACAGGCCCCTGTAGCCAGACTCAGGACCTTAGGAGGAGACACGGGCCCTTGTAGCCAGATTCAGGACCTCAGGAGGAGACACTGGCCCTTGTAGCCAGATTTAGGACCTCAGGAGGAGA
Source organism: Gastrophryne carolinensis (assembly GCA_027917425.1). Taxonomy (NCBI): domain Eukaryota; kingdom Metazoa; phylum Chordata; class Amphibia; order Anura; family Microhylidae; genus Gastrophryne; species Gastrophryne carolinensis. Next base: position 455,946,367 of record CM051238.1, read on the forward strand.
CACAGGCCCCTGTAGCCAGACTCGGGACCTTAGGAGGAGACACGGGCCCTTGTAGCCAGACTCGGGACCTTAGGAGGAGACACTGGCCCTTGTAGCCAGACTCGGGACCTCGGGAGGAGACACGGGCCCTTGTAGCCAGACTCGGGACCTCGGGAGGAGACACGGGCCCTTGTAGCCAGACTCGGGACCTCGGAAGGAGACACGGGCCCTTGTAGCCAGACTCGGGACCTCGGGAGGAGACACGGGCCCTTGTAGCCAGACTCGGGACCTCGGGAGGAGACACGGGCCCTTGTAGCCAGACTCGGGACCTCGGGAGGAGACACGGGCCCTTGTAGCCAGACTCGGGACCTCGGGAGGAGACACGGGCCCTTGTAGCCAGACTCGGGACCTCGGGAGGAGACACGGGCCCTTGTAGCCAGACTCGGGACCTCGGGAGGAGACACGGGCCCTTGTAGCCAGACTCGGGACCTCGGGAGGAGACACGGGCCCTTGTAGCCAGACTCGGGACCTCGGGAGGAGACACGGGCCCTTGTAGCCAGACTCGGGACCTCGGGAGGAGACACGGGCCCTTGTAGCCAGACTCGGGACCTCGGGAAGAGACACGGGCCCTTGTAGCCAGACTCGGGACCTCGGGAGGAGACACGGGCCCTTGTAGCCAGACTCGGGACCTCGGGAGGAGACACGGGCCCTTGTAGCCAGACTCGGGACCTCGGGAGGAGACACGGGCCCTTGTAGCCAGACTCGGGACCTCGGGAGGAGACACGGGCCCTTGTAGCCAGACTCGGGAGGAGACACGGGCCCTTGTAGCCAGACTTGGGACCTCGGGAGGAGACACGGGCCCTTGTAGCCAGACTCGGGACCTCGGGAGGAGACACGGGCCCTTGTAGCCAGACTCGGGACCTCGGGACGAGACACGGGTCCTTGTAGCCAGACTCGGGACCTCGGGACGAGACACGGGTCCTTGTAGCCAGACTCGGGACCTCGGGACGAGACACGGGTCCTTGTAGCCAGACTCGGGACCTCGGGACGAGACACGGGTCCTTGTAGCCAGTCTCGGGACCTCGGGACGAGACACGGGCCCTTGTAGCAGACTCGGGACCTCGGGACGAGACACGGGCCCTTGTAGCCAGACTCAGGACCTCGGGACGAGACACGGGCCCTTGTAGCCAGACTCAGGACCTCATGAGGAGACACGGGCCCTTGTAGCCAGATTTAGGACCTCGGGAGGAGACACTGGCCCTTGTAGCCAGACTCAGGACCTCGGGACGAGACACTGGCCCTTGTAGCCAGACTCAGGACCTCGGGACGAGACACTGGCCCTTGTAGCCAGACTCAGGACCTCGGGACGAGACACGGGCCCTTGTAGCCAGACTCAGGACCTCATGAGGAGACACGGGCCCTTGTAGCCAGACTCAGGACCTCATGAGGAGACACGGGTCCTTGTAGCCAGACTCAGGACCTCATGAGGAGACACGGGCCCTTGTAGCCAGACTCAGGACCTCGGGACGAGACACTGGCCCTTGTAGCCAGACTCGGGACCTCGGGACGAGACACTGGCCCTTATAGCCAGACTCGGGACCTCGGGACGAGACACGGGCCCTTGTAGCCAGACTCGGGACCTCGGGACGAGACACTGGCCCTTGTAGCCAGACTCGGGACCTCGGGACGAGACACTGGCCCTTATAGCCAGACTCGGGACCTTGGGACGAGACACGGGCCCTTGTAGCCAGACTCAGGACCTTGGGACGAGACACGGGCCCTTGTAGCCAGACTCAGGACCTCATGAGGAGACACAGACCCTTGTAGCCAGACTCAGGACCTCAGGAGGAGACACGGGTCCTTGTAGCCAGACTCAGGACCTCGGAACGAGACACGGGCCCTTGTAGCCAGACTCAGGACCTCATGAGGAGACACGGGCCCTTGTAGCCAGATTTAGGACCTCGGGAGGAGACACGGGCCCTTGTAGCCAGACTCAGGACATCGGGACGAGACACGGGCCCTTGTAGCCAGACTCAGGACCTTGGGACGAGACACGGGCCCTTGTAGCCAGACTCAGGACCTCATGAGGAGACACGGGCTCTTGTAGCCAGACTCAGGACCTCATGAGGAGACACAGACCCTTGTAGCCAGACTCAGGACCTCATGAGGAGACACGGGCCCTTGTAGCCAGACTCAGGACCTCAGGAGGAGACACAGGCCCTTGTAGCCAGACTCAGGACCTCAGGAGGAGACACAGGCCCTTGGAACCAGACTAGGACCTCAGGAGGAGACACAAGCCCTTGTAGCCAGACACAGGGCCTCAGGCCGAGACATGAGCCATTGTAGCCAGACACAGGACCTCGGGACGAGACACGGGCCCTTGTAGCCAGACTCAGGACCTTGGGACGAGACACGGGCCCTTGTAGCCAGACTCAGGACCTCATGAGGAGACACGGGCCCTTGTAGCCAGATTTAGGACCTCAGGAGGAGACACGGGCCCTTGTAGCCAGATTTAGGACCTCGGGAGGAGACACTGGCCCTTGTAGCCAGACTCAGGACCTCAGGAGGAGACATGGGCCCCATTGGACCTCAGGGGGAGACACGGGCCCTTGTAGGCAGACTCAGGCTGAAACATAGGCCCTAGTAGCCAGACTCAGGACCTCAGGAGGAGACACAGGCCCTTGGAACCAGACTAGGACCTCAGGAGCAGACACGGGCCCTTGTAGCCAGACACAGGACCTCAGGCCGAGACATGGGCCCTTGTAGCCAGACACAGGACCTCAGGCCGAGACACGGGCCCTTGTAGCCAGACTCAGGACCTCAAGAGGAGACACGAGCCCTTGTAGCCAGACTCAGGACCTCAGGAGGAGACACAGGCCCTTGGAACCAGACCAGGACCTCAGGAGCAGACACGGGCCCTTGTAGCCAGACTCAGGAGGAGACACAGGCCCTTGTAACCAGACTCAGGACCTCAGGGGAGACACGGGCCCTTGTAGCCAGCCTCAGGACCTCAGGAGGAGACACGGGTCCTTGTAGCCAGACTCAGGACCTCAGGCTATGACACGGGGCCTTGTTGCCAGATTCAGGACCTCAGGCTGAGACACTGGCCCTTGTAGCCAGACTCAGGACCTCAGGAATACCCACGGGCCCTTGTAGCCAGACTCAGGAGGAGACACAGGCCCTTGTAGCCAGACTCAGGACCTCAGGAGGAGACACAGGCCCTTGTAGCCAGACACAGGACCTCAGGAGGAGACACGGGCCCTTGTAGCCAGACTCGGGACCTCAGGAGGAGACACGGGCCCTTGGAACCAGACCAGGACCTCAGGAGGAGACACAGGCCCTTGGAACCAGACTCAGGACCTCAGAAGGAGACACAGTCCCTTGTAGCCAGACACAGGACCTCAGGCCGAGACATGGGCCTTTGTAGCCAGACACAGGACCTCAGGCCGAGACACGGGCCCTTGTAGCCAGACACAGGACCTCAGGCTGAGACACGGGCCCTTGTAGCCAGACTCAGGATCTCAGGAGGAGACACTGGCCCCTGGAACCAGACCAGGACCTCAGGAGGAGACACAGGCCCTTGGAACCAGACCAGGACCTCAGGAGCAGACATGGGCCCTTGTATCCAGACTCAGGACCTCGGGAGGAGACACGGGCCCTTGTAGCCAGACTCAGGACCTCGGGAGGAGACACGGGCCCTTGTAGCCAGACACAGGACCTCAGGCTGAGACACGGGCCCTTGTAGCCAGACTCAGGATCTCAGGAGGAGACACTGGCCCCTGGAACCAGACCATGACCTCAGGAGGAGACACAGGCCCTTGGAACCAGACCAGGACCTCAGGAGCAGACATGGGCCCTTGTATCCAGACTCAGGACCTCGGGAGGAGACACGGGCCCTTGTAGCCAGACTCAGGACCTCGGGAGGAGACACGGGCCCTTGTAGCCAGACTCAGGACCTCGGGAGGAGACACGGGCCCTTGTTGCCAGACTCAGACCTCGGGAGGAGACACGGGCCCTTGTAGCCAGACTCAGGACCTCGGGAGGAGACACGGGCCCTTGTAGCCAGACTCAGGACCTCAAGAGGAGACACGGGCCCTTGTAGCCAGACTCAGGACCTCGGGAGGAGACACGGGCCCTTGTAGCCAGACTCAGACCTCGGGAGGAGACACGGGCCCTTGTAGCCAGACTCAGGACCTCGGGAGGAGACACGGGCCCTTGTAGCCAGACTCAGGATCTCGGGAGGAGACACGGGCCCTTGTAGCCAGACTCAGGACCTCGGGAGGAGACACGGGCCCTTGTAGCCAGACTCAGGACCTCGGGAGGAGACACGGGCCCTTGTAGCCAGACTCAGGACCTCGGGAGGAGACACGGGCCCTAGTAGCCAGACTCAGAACCGCGGGAGGAGACACGGGCCCTTGTAGCCAGATTTAGGACCTCATGAGGAGACACGGGCCCTTGTAGCCAGATTTAGGACCCCGGGAGGAGACACAGGCCTTTGTAGCCAGACTCAGGACCTCGGGACGAGACACGGGCCCTTGTAGCCAGACTCAGGACCTTGGGACGAGACACGGGCCCTTGTAGCCAGACTCAGGACCTCATGAGGAGACACGGGCCCTTGTAGCCAGACTCAGGACCTCATGAGGAGACACAGACCCTTGTAGCCAGACTCAGGACCTCATGAGGAGACACGGGCCCTTGTAGCCAGACTCAGGACCTCAGGAGGAGACACAGGCCCTTGTAGCCAGACTCGGGACCTCAGGAGGAGACACAGGCCCTTGGAACCAGACTAGGACCTCAGGAGGAGACACAAGCCCTTGTAGCCAGACACAGGGCCTCAGGCCGAGACATGAGCCATTGTAGCCAGACACAGGACCTCGGGACGAAACACGGGCCCTTGTAGCCAGACTCAGGACCTTGGGACGAGACACGGGCCCTTGTAGCCAGACTCAGGACCTCATGAGGAGACACGGGCCCTTGTAGCCAGATTTAGGACCTCAGGAGGAGATGCAGGCCCTTGTAGCCAGATTTAGGACCTCAGGAGGAGACACTGGCCCTTGTAGCCAGACTCAGGACCTCATGAGGAGACATGGGCCCCATTGGACCTCAGGAGGAGACACGGGCCCTTGTAGCCAGACTCAGGCTGAAACATAGGCCCTTGTAGCCAGACTCAGGACCTCAGGAGGAGACACAGGCCCTTGGAACCAGACTAGGACCTCAGGAGCAGACACGGGCCCTTGTAGCCAGACACAGGACCTCAGGCCGAGACATGGGCCCTTGTAGCCAGACACAGGACCTCAGGCCGAGACACGGGCCCTTGTAGCCAGACTCAGGACCTCAAGAGGAGACACGAGCCCTTGTAGCCAGACTCAGGACCTCAGGAGGAGACACAGGCCCTTGGAACCAGACCAGGACCTCAGGAGCAGACACGGGCCCTTGTAGCCAGACTCAGGAGGAGACACAGGCCCTTGTAGCCAGACTCAGGACCTCAGGGGAGACACAGGCCCTTGTAGCCAGCCTCAGGACCTCAGGAGGAGACACGGGTCCTTGTAGCCAGACTCAGGACCTCAGGCTATGACACGGGGCCTTGTTGCCAGATTCAGGACCTCAGGCTGAGACACGGGCCCTTGTAGCCAGGCTCGAGACCTCAGGAATACCCACTGGCCCTTGTAGCCAGACTCAGGAGGAGACACAGGCCCTTGTAGCCAGACTCAGGACCTCAGGAGGAGACACAGGCCCTTGTAGCCAGACACAGGACCTCAGGAGGAGACACGGGCCCTTGTAGCCAGACTCGGGACCTCAGGAGGAGACACTGGCCCTTGGAACCAGACCAGGACCTCAGGAGGAGACACAGTCCCTTGTAGCCAGACACAGGACCTCAGGCCAAGACACGGGCCCTTGTAGCCAGACTCAGGACCTCAGGCTGAGACACGGGCCCTTGTAGCCAGACTCAGGATCTCAGGAGGAGACGCAGGCCCTTGGAACCAGACCAGGACCTCGGGAGGAGACACGGGCCCTTGTAGCCAGACTCAGGACCTCAAGAGGAGACACGAGCCCTTGTAGCCAGACTCAGGACCTCAGGAGGAGACACAGGCCCTTGGAACCAGACCAGGACCTCAGGAGCAGACACGGGCCCTTGTAGCCAGACTCAGGAGGAGACACGGGCCCTTGTAGCCAGACTCAGGACCTCAGGGGAGACACGGGCCCTTGTAGCCAGCCTCAGGAGGAGACACGGGTCCTTGTAGCCAGACTCAGGACCTCAGGCTATGACACGGGGCCTTGTTGCCAGATTCAGGACCTCAGGCTGAGACACTGGCCCTTGTAGCCAGACTCAGGACCTCAGGAATACCCACGGGCCCTTGTAGCCAGACTCAGGAGGAGACACAGGCCCTTGTAGCCAGACTCAGGACCTCAGGCCAAGACACGGGCCCTTGTAGCCAGACTCAGGACCTCAGGCTGAGACACGGGCCCTTGTAGCCAGACTCAGGATCTCAGGAGGAGACGCAGGCCCTTGGAACCAGACCAGGACCTCGGGAGGAGACACGGGCCCTTGTAGCCAGACTCAGGACCTCAAGAGGAGACACGAGCCCTTGTAGCCAGACTCAGGACCTCAGGAGGAGACACAGGCCCTTGGAACCAGACCAGGACCTCAGGAGCAGACACGGGCCCTTGTAGCCAGACTCAGGAGGAGACACGGGCCCTTGTAGCCAGACTCAGGACCTCAGGGGAGACACGGGCCCTTGTAGCCAGCCTCAGGAGGAGACACGGGTCCTTGTAGCCAGACTCAGGACCTCAGGCTATGACACGGGGCCTTGTTGCCAGATTCAGGACCTCAGGCTGAGACACTGGCCCTTGTAGCCAGACTCAGGACCTCAGGAATACCCACGGGCCCTTGTAGCCAGACTCAGGAGGAGACACAGGCCCTTGTAGCCAGACTCAGGACCTCAGGAGGAGACACAGGCCCTTGTAGCCAGACACAGGACCTCAGGAGGAGACACGGGCCCTTGTAGCCAGACTCGGGACCTCAGGAGGAGACACGGGCCCTTGGAACCAGACCAGGACCTCAGGAGGAGACACAGGCCCTTGTAGCCAGACACAGGGCCTCAGGCCGAGACATGAGCCATTGTAGCCAGACACAGGACCTCGGGACGAAACACGGGCCCTTGTAGCCAGACTCAGGACCTTGGGACGAGACACGGGCCCTTGTAGCCAGACTCAGGACCTCATGAGGAGACACGGGCCCTTGTAGCCAGATTTAGGACCTCAGGAGGAGATGCAGGCCCTTGTAGCCAGATTTAGGACCTCAGGAGGAGACACTGGCCCTTGTAGCCAGACTCAGGACCTCATGAGGAGACATGGGCCCCATTGGACCTCAGGAGGAGACACGGGCCCTTGTAGCCAGACTCAGGCTGAAACATAGGCCCTTGTAGCCAGACTCAGGACCTCAGGAGGAGACACAGGCCCTTGGAACCAGACTAGGACCTCAGGAGCAGACACGGGCCCTTGTAGCCAGACACAGGACCTCAGGCCGAGACATGGGCCCTTGTAGCCAGACACAGGACCTCAGGCCGAGACACGGGCCCTTGTAGCCAGACTCAGGACCTCAAGAGGAGACACGAGCCCTTGTAGCCAGACTCAGGACCTCAGGAGGAGACACAGGCCCTTGGAACCAGACCAGGACCTCAGGAGCAGACACGGGCCCTTGTAGCCAGACTCAGGAGGAGACACAGGCCCTTGTAGCCAGACTCAGGACCTCAGGGGAGACACAGGCCCTTGTAGCCAGCCTCAGGACCTCAGGAGGAGACACGGGTCCTTGTAGCCAGACTCAGGACCTCAGGCTATGACACGGGGCCTTGTTGCCAGATTCAGGACCTCAGGCTGAGACACGGGCCCTTGTAGCCAGGCTCGGGACCTCAGGAATACCCACTGGCCCTTGTAGCCAGACTCAGGAGGAGACACAGGCCCTTGTAGCCAGACTCAGGACCTCAGGAGGAGACACAGGCCCTTGTAGCCAGACTCGGGACCTCAGGAGGAGACACTGGCCCTTGGAACCAGACCAGGACCTCAGGAGGAGACACAGTCCCTTGTAGCCAGACACAGGACCTCAGGCCAAGACACGGGCCCTTGTAGCCAGACTCAGGACCTCAGGCTGAGACACGGGCCCTTGTAGCCAGACTCAGGATCTCAGGAGGAGACACAGGCCCTTGGAACCAGACCAGGACCTCAGGAGCAGACATGGGCCCTTGTAGCCAGACTCAGGACCTCGGGAGGAGACACAGGCCCTTGTAGCCAGACTCAGGACCTCGGGAGGAGACACGGGCCCTTGTAGCCAGACTCAGGACCTCGGGAGGAGACACGGGCCCTTGTTGCCAGACTCAGACCTCGGGAGGAGACACGGGCCCTTGTAGCCAGACTCAGGACCTAGTAATCGCCTCGGGCAGGGACGACAGTGGCTGCCATCGTTTGAGGCAGAGGAGTACTGCAGAAAGGCCTATTGGTTCTTACTTTCCAGCCATTTTCACACCCTAGTCTATAATGGGCCATTACTTTGACGTCTGATCGAATCTTTGCATTTTTACCTTGCGATCTAGTGATCGTTCACATTCCTGATTGTTTATGTGAACGAAGCCTTGTTTTTTTTTTGTTTTTTTTTTACCTCGCAATCATTCACATTTCTGATTTTATATTAATTTGATTGAATCTTTTTTACCTCACAATCAAGTGTTCACATTTTTGTTTGATTGAATTATGTATTACCTCACGATCGAGCACTTCTGATTGTTTTTGATAGTTCATTTGATGGAATGCAGGGAATTGTGTGTGTGGGTGACATTCGACGTGTCGGTGGTTTGTGTATAAAAGGAAAGATTATTGTTAAGGACGGGGCTGTGTGTGTCACCCAATCGTTTATTCGTATTTGTTCATGAAGCTATCTATGATTTATACACTTGTGAGGCGATACCAGCACCCACCATGTCTCCTTCTCTGAGGAGAACAGAAATGGATTCCTCTCCTTCCTGGAGGGGGCCTTATCAAAAGTGGGCGGAGCCCCCCTCACCGGGCCCCAACGACTAATCAGCGTTCGAGAACTGCTTTGAGCGACGGCGCCCTCCTCCAATCGCCGGCCGGTCCCCTCGCGTCAAGCGCGCGCTACTAAATACCTACAATCTTGGAGGGGTCGGCTGGCTGCGCCGCAGCGTCACGTGCTGCGAATCCACCAATGAGCGGCGTCTTTTTTTTCCGCCGGCGCTGACAGAAAGAAAAGGCTCATTTTTTTTTTTTACCAGAGATGAGCTACCAATACCCTTCCGTGCCGGCTTGAGCGGCGGCAGCGTCGACCAATCGCAGGCGGGAAGGGTCGGTCTGGCCGCGCGGACGTCACCGTCGTAGACCAATGGGAGCGCGGAGGGGCGGGGCTATGTGCGGCGGTATATAAAGCGCAGTCGCCGGCTTGCGGGAAGCTTCCGCTCTGAGAAGAATGTCTGCAAGCTACGATAGCCGGTGAGTGGGTGCGAGCGGGCGGCGCCGGGCCTGGCGGGAGGCGAGCGGGTGACGCGTCCCTGACACCTCAGGCTTTTATTTCTCCCATTTTGCGGTGACACCCGTTTTGTGGTGACGTTTTTTTTCCCTTTGGTAATATAAATAACCTCCCGCGGGTGACGAGTCTCTCTACACCCCGTTACCGGTGACAGTGGGTTTTTAGATCCGCGGTAGGTGAGGCCTCCGCCCGGCGACACGTGGGCGGCTCGATGTGAGGGGGGGAAGAGCGAGAGGACAAGATGGCGGCCGGAGGAGGCCAGCAAGATGGCGGACACTTCCGGTGCCGCACGTGGCCCCGCTGCTGAGGTGGGGGAATGAAGGGCCGTCACCGCCCTCACCCACATACTGGCGCCCGCACATGGCTTTATATGGGTTGGGGTCACCCTGAGGTGGTGGGCCGCGCGTGACGTCATCATCGGGTGCCCATCGAGCCCTTTACATGCTGGATCTGGAGGTACTACAACACCCAGCGTGCCTAGACACCTGATAAATGTTGGGTATGGAAGTACTACAAAGCCCAGATGCTTTATATATTGGATCCAGATGTACTACCACACCCAGCATGCCCAGACACCTGATGTTGGCTATGGAAGTACTACAAAGCCCAGATGCGTTATATATATATATAGGATCCAGATGTACTACCACACCCAGCATGCCCAGACACCTGATAGATGTTGGATATGGAAGTACTACAAAGCCCAGATGCTTTATATATACTGGATCCAGATGTACTACCACACCCAGCATGCCCAGACACCTGATAGATGTTGAATTTAGATGTACTACCACGTCCAGCATGTCTAGATACCTGATATATGCTGGATCTAGAAGTACTACAAATCCCAGAGGCCCCATATATGCTGGATCTGGATGTACTACCACGCCCAGCGTGCCCAGAGACCTGACAGATGTTGGATTTACAAGTACTACAATGTCCAGAGGCCTTATATATGCTGGATTCAGATGTACTACCATACCCAGCATGCCTAGACACCTGAAAGATACTGTATTTAGCAGTACTACAAAGCCCAGAGGCCCCATATATGCTGGATCCGAATGTACTACCACGCCCAGCATGCCCAGAGACCTGATAGACATTGGATTTAGGAGTACTACAAAGCCCAGAGGCCCATTGTTGCTGGATCCAGATGTCCCAGAATGCCCAGAGCCCTGTTAGATGTTGGATTTAGAAGTACTACAAAGCCCAGAGGCCTTATATATGCTGGATCCAGATGTACTACCACATCCAGCATGCCCAGGGACCCGATAGATGTTGGCTATAGAAGTACTACCACACACAGCGTGCCCAGACACATTATAGCTGTTGGATTTAGATGTACTACAAAGCCCAGAGGCCCCATATATGCTGGATCTTGAGGTACTACAACACCCAGCATGCCCAGAGACCTGATATATGCTGGATCCAGATGTACTACTACACACAGCATGCCCACAGGCCTGGTAGATGTTGGATTTAGAAGTACTACAAAGCCTAGAGGCTTTATATATGCTGGATCTGGAAGTACTACCGCAACCAGCATGCCCAGAGCCCCGATATATGCTGGGTACAGATGCACTACCGCACCCAGCATGCCCAGAAACTTGATATATGCTGGATCCAGATGTACTACCATACCCACCATGGCCAGAGACCCGATAGTTGTTGGATTAAGTACTACAATGTCCGGAGGGCTTATATATGCTGGGTCCAGATGTACTACCACACCCAGCATGTTTAGACCCCTGAAATATGCTGGATTTAGAAGTACTACAAAGCCCAGAGGCCTTATATATGTTGGATCCCGATGTACTATCACACCCAGCATCCACAAGACCTGATAGATGCTTGATCCAGATGTACTACTATAACTAGCATGCCCATAGGCCCAATATATATGCTAGATCCAGATGTACTACAACACCCAGCATGCCCAGTATATGCTGGATCTTGAAGTACTACAGCACTCGGCATATCTTGAGTTTCTGGGCACGCTGGGTGTGGTAGTACTACAAAACCCAGCATCCCCAGATACCCGGTATATATTGGTTCTAGACGTACACCCGGCCAGATAACCTATATATGCTGCGGCACTACAGCACCCAGCATTTCCCTCCATAGCGTCTATTGTGGTATAGTGGCACTACAACACCCAGTATTCCCCTCCATAGAAGCACTACAATGCCCAGCTTGCCATTCTTTAACAGGAGAGATCTAGAGCCACTTCAACACCCAGCCTACCCATGTATAGGGACTAGGGGCATCTAGAAGCACTACAATGCTCAGCATGCCCTTCTATAGTAACTGGAGTGATCTAGAGCCACTTCAACACCTGGCATGCCCAGATACCTGTATATGAATGATGTAGAGGCACTACAGTGCCCAGCATGCCCTGCTATAGTGACTGGGGATATTGAAGCACTACAACTCCCAGCATGTCCTCTACAATCGCTGTCACATCTAGATGGGCTACAATGCCTGGCATACCTCTTCATATTGGCTGTGGGTAGGAGGCACTACAATGCCCAGCATGCCCTCTATATTGGGTGTTCTAGAGACACTATAACGCCCAATGTGTCCCTGTGGGTATAGAGGCACTACAATGCCCATCATGCACCCCAGTGCTTCTATCCCCCAGTCACTAGGATGACATGGGTGAGATAGGAGCACTACAATGACCAGCATGAGTGACTGGGGGATATAGAAGCACCACAACACTTGGCATGCCCTTCTATAGTGACTGGGATATAGTACTACAACCCCCAGCATGTCCTCCTATAGTGGCCATTGAGAGATCTACAGGTACAACACCAAGTATTTTCCCCGAAGCCCTATGTATAATGGCCTTAGAGCACTACAAGGTCCAGCATGCCCTACTATAACCGGGGGGGGGGTCTAGAAGCACTACAGTGCACAGCATGCTCCGAGTACAACTCCCAGCATGGCTGGAGATGATCCAGCTGACGGCAATCACTAGAACAATTTCCCTTCTAGTAGGGTGTGCTGGGACTTGTAGTGCCGCAGACTCCTTTTTGTACCTTTTGAGGGGCACTACAAGTCCCAGCACTCCCTACTAGAAGGGCAATCGTTCTAGAGGTTGCCGGTCACCTGGTGCTTGTAAGTCACCCTATACCCCCTGGTCTTGCCCCATCGCATTATCTGTCTGTACCCTGTGCTGTGGATTGTAGTTCACCACAGCTGGGGTTATAGGTTGAGGTGAACTACAAAGCCCAGAATGCCCTGAGCAGGTCCTATCCAGTCTAAAATGCCCTTTTATGAGCTAAACCTCCCAGCATGCCTTGCCACACAGGTGGCTGCCGCAGGATCAGTCGCTGACTGGGTGTTGCCGTCCCCTCAATGGGCCCCATTCTGCGGCTGCCCCAGAGGCTTCTGGGAGTGCTGAGTCCCTGAATTTGGGCAGGGCGAGGTAACTCAATAGACCTGAGTCAGCCGCGTGACGGGGGCGGCAGCAGCCGCTATCTGCTATGAGCCGGGGACGCCGCGTAATCAGCGGCTGCCTTGTGCGCCCAGGCTCCGCCCCCTCGCTTACGCAGCCCCAGTGTCGCACTTTCCATCGGCGTTCTGTTAACCCTTTCAGCGCTGCCTGGGGGCACGACGGGCGTCCTGTCTGGGCGCGCTTGGCCTTATAGTTCCTCAGCTGCTTGTATAGCTAAATTAAACCGGGAATTAAACCATGATTGATTAAAAGAAGCATCACATACTGAGGAGTGGGATTAAAAAGTACAGGGGGCGGGGTTATAGCTGACAGGACAGAGCTGGGGTCAGCAATCCCAGAATGCAGAGCGGCACAGTCACAAGGCAATTCCTGTTTGTCGGCTGCCTGATGTTCCATAAGCCGCCATCTTGGATTAAATGCTCATAACATGCAGTAGATGCAGGTAGGATGATTTTTAATGTGGGCAATCTGTATGTACAGGGTGTGGGAAACATATATAAGAGACTCTTATTCAGGGTGAGGGTCCGGATTAATGTGGGCAATCTGTATGTACAGGGTGTGGGAAACATATAAGATAGGCTCTTATTCAGGGTGAAGGTCCGGATTAATGTGGGCAATCTGTATGTACAGGGTGTGGGAAACATATAAGATAGGCTCTTATTCAGGGTGAGGGTCCGGATTAATGTGGGCAATCTGTATGTACAGGGTGTGGGAAACATATATAAGAGACTCTTATTCAGGGTGAAGGTCCGGATTAATGTGAGCAATCTGTATGTACAGGGTGTGGGAAACATATATAAGATAGACTCTTATTCAGGGTGAAGGTCCGGATTAATGTGGGCAATCTGTATGTACAGGGTGGAGGAAACATATATGATGGGCTCTTATTCAGGGTGAAGGTCCGGATTAATGTGGGCAATCTGTATGTACAGGGTGTGGGAAACATATATAAGATGGGCTCTTATTCAGGGTGAAGGTCCGGATTAATGTGAGCAATCTGTATGTACAGGGTGGAGGAAACATATATGATGGGCTCTTATTCAGGGTGAAGGACCGCTTTAAAGCAGACCTGTAGACAAACATGCCTGATATTTGGGACCCCACAATCTTCCCAGAATTCTGGGTTCACAGGCCACACCCCTATGCGCTGGGGATACGGCCTATGCCGCACAGTGCCTGGCATTTTGTCTCGGCGCTAATTGGACCAGGGCCTGCTCATGTGCTGAGGGAAAGGTACATTTTTGGAGATTATCGGGGGGGGGGGGGGGGGGGGGGTATACACAGCAGGGCATCCCAAACCAGAACTGGCATAGTTGAATCTGTTTAGCTCTACTTTAAAGAGGAGCTAAAGCTTCCTTGCTTATTTGTATGGCAACCATGTGACTGCCAGCAACCATTCAGGATTGATGTACAAGCCCGATCGATTGCCGGCAATCATGTGATGGCAAGACAAGTTAAAGTGGACCAAACCCTGCTGGATCGGTCTGGGAATGGATCCATCGGCGCCAGCGTGCTCGGAGCTGCTCAGCTAAGACGTTTCTTAGACATGCATAGCTCAGCGGATCCGAGCCCGCTGATTGTACGAGCGGCCGCGCGCGCCATAGGACCACAGTGAGGCGAGTTTTATCGGGAGACCTGGGGGTTTCACATAGCCGGGCACACCGAGTGGGTCAAAATCCTAGGTTTTTGGTCCACTTTAGTACTTCCTTTTTAAGCCTTGCTTAAAGTGGTCCTATGCAATGCCAACTCGCCTCTTCCTGGCCCTACGGCGCATGCGCGTCCAATCGGAGCCGCTGATGTCACGTCTAGGGCCAGTGGCTCCGGGTGCGCGGAGGGCCGCATCCCCCGCTGCCCTCTTACAGGGAGAGTGCCCATGCCGGCCATTCACAAATGCCTGGAGCGGGCACAAGCCCTGCTAGAGGGATAATGGGAATGGGGCTGTGGCTTGCGCCGTTGGAACAGGAAGCAAGTGTATGGGGCGACCTGGGGGGTTTCACACAGCAGGGCATCCCGATTTTGGATGGAATCGATCGGCCCGTGAATCTTAGGTTCCCAGGCTGATCGGTGTGGGTTTTGGTCCACTTTGAAGTGTACCTATGGAATGCCAACTAGCCCTTGGGCATCCCCATTTGGGATGCCCCACTGAGTATCCCACTCGCTCATCTTTCTGCACCTGCAGTGGTGTTGGGTGCCCCAAATTTGAATGCCCCTGCAGACAGGGAAGCAGGCCAACTCGCCTCCCTCAAGGGAAGATGCAAACTCTTAAAGTGGATCAAACCCCACGCCTGGCGGCCCTGGGATCTTTACGTTTCCTGGGCTGATCGGTTGCCTTAAATTCCCCCGAAATCGGGATGCCCTCCCGTGCTCCACTTTTAGGTCGGACAGCAGCCTTTGGGGTTCTATTCAGTGAGGCATCCCAATTTGGCGCCGTCCTTCTTAGACTCCAGGGGTTTAGTCTGCTTTAAAGAGTTTTACAGTGGCACAAACGCCACCAGTGGCTGCTCTGGAATGGATTCCCAGGCCAGCTTTCCCCCCCCCCCCCCAGGGCATCCAGATTTGGGATGCCCCTCTATGTGAACTCCCGGGGCACCAGAAATCACTCAACTTTCCCCTGTCACATGGCACATGTGAGGTCTCTCATCCAATCGGAGCCATTTGTCTTTTGGCTTTCAATGGGGACCCAGTGCTGCATGTCCCAAGGGATGGTTCCGGTAGGATGAGAGCCCGCACGTGCGCCATGTGCGAGCTCTCAGCCAACCAGAGCCCTTTGTCATGATTGACTTTCTTCAGCAAAGTGCTCTGGTTGGCTGAGGGTTGGACTGCTGAGCAGAGTTTTACTTGGCGAGGCGTCCCGGGGGCGCAGAACAAATGCCAAATTCACAGGTTTTGTCCCGCTGTAATGGAGGACATGCATGTGACATTGTTTCCTGTAGGTGGAGCTCTTCCAGGAAAAGGGACATTGTTTCCTGTAGGTGGAGCTCTTCTAGGAAAAGGGACATGGTTTCCTGTAGGTGGAGCTCTTCTAGGAAAAGGGACATGGTTTCCTGTAGGTGGAGCTCTTCTAGGAAAAGGGTCATTGTTTCCTGTAGGTGGAGCTCTTCTAGGAAAAGGGTCATTGTTTCCTGTAGGTGGAGCTCTTCTAGGAAAAGGGACATGGTTTCCTGTAGGTGGAGCTCTTCTAGGAAAAGGGTCATTGTTTCCTGTAGGTGGAGCTCTTCTAGGAAAAGGGACATGGTTTCCTGTAGGTGGAGCTCTTCTAGGAAAAGGGTCATTGTTTCCTGTAGGTGGAGCTCTTCTAGGAAAAGGGACATTGTTTCCTGTAGGTGGAGCTCTTCTAGGAAAAGGGTCATTGTTTCCTGTAGGTGGAGCTCTTCCAGGAAAAGGGACATTGTTTCCTGTAGGTGGAGCTCTTCTAGGAAAAGGGTCATTGTTTCCTGTAGGTGGAGCTCTTCTAGGAAAAGGGACATTGTTTCCTGTAGGTGGAGCTCTTCTAGGAAAAGGGACATGGTTTCCTGTAGGTGGAGCTCTTCAGGAAAAGGGACATGGTTTCCTGTAGGTGGAGCTCTTCAGGAAAAGGGACATGGTTTCCTGTAGGTGGAGCTCTTCAGGAAAAGGGACATGGTTTCCTGTAGGTGGAGCTCTTCAGGAAAAGGGACATGGTTTCCTGTAGGTGGAGCTCTTCAGGAAAAGGGACATGGTTTCCTGTAGGTGGAGCTCTTCAGGAAAAGGGACATGGTTTCCTGTAGGTGGAGCTCTTCCAGGAAAAGGGACATTGTTTCCTGTAGGTGGAGCTCTTCTAGGAAAAGGGTCATTGTTTCCTGTAGGTGGAGCTCTTCTAGGAAAAGGGACATTGTTTCCTGTAGGTGGAGCTCTTCTAGGAAAAGGGACATGGTTTCCTGTAGGTGGAGCTCTTCAGGAAAAGGGACATGGTTTCCTGTAGGTGGAGCTCTTCTAGGAAAAGGGACATTGTTTCCTGTAGGTGGAGCTCTTCCAGGAAAAGGGACATTGTTTCCTGTAGGTGGAGCTCTTCTAGGAAAAGGGACATTGTTTCCTGTAGGTGGAGCTCTTCAGGAAAAGGGACATTGTTTCCTGTAGGTGGAACTCTTCTAGGAAAAGGGACATTGTTTCCTGTAGGTGGAACTCTTCTAGGAAAAGGGACATTGTTTCCTGTAGGTGGAGCTCTTCCAGGAAAAGTTCGGTATCTCTATCGTACCCTGCAAACCTTTGTCGGAGGTTTTGGGTCCACCTGAATATAGATTATGGTCCACCCAGACATAGGTCAGGTGTCCTGTCCTCGCTCTTCCAGCTTGTTCTAGCCGATCCTCTTTGGTCCCGGTCCCCACTGATCCCTGACTGTGGACCAAAACCCATACCACCCAGTGAAAGGTCTCCCCCCTGGGGGTCCACCAATACTTACCTAAGAGATTTCATCACATGGCACATGCACTGGCAACCTCGGCACCCCTACAGCAAACACGGCTTCCCCCTGTCACTGGGCAAGGACTTGTCATGTGACATGTGTCTTATATCTGACAGGGGCAGAGTAACCCCCATATTCATCCCAGCACAGCGCTCTGTCACTGATGGCTGGTTCATGCTGTGGGGACAACTGCTCCATGACCAAGGGGATCACCCGCCCCCTGGTGGTGGCTTCAATCACTACTTAGTGGACAAAACTCACGCCGATAGGCTGTGATCTATAAGATTCCCCGGCCAATCGATTCCCTCCCCTGGGGCAGCCGAAGTCAGTGGCTTCAATCGCTACTTTAAAGTGGACCAACACCCAGGGGTGATCGGCCCGGAAATCTATAAGATTCCCGGGCCGATCCCCTCCCGAGATCGGGATGTCCCGCGGGGTGAAACCCCGCAGAAACCCCAAAAACATCTTACCTGATCCGCTTCCGCCGCCGCCTCCCAAGAGTGACGTGCGGAACGTTCCTGGTCCCCGCCTGGACGTTGGCGGGGATTGGCTGCGGCGTTCACGTGGGAGCGTTGAGAGGTGAGTTTTTAGGGGTTTGTGGGGGGTTTCACACAGCGGGGCACCCCCGATCGGGGTGCCCCCCTGAAGTGGACCAAAACCCAGGATAGTCAAAATCCTGTGTGTTGGTCCACTTTAAAGTGGACCAAATCCTAAGCTGATTGGCCCAGGAATCTAAGATTCCCCTTGCCAATGGATTCCCTCCCAGTGGCATCCAAAATTGGCATGCCCCGCTGTGTGAATTTCACAGGTCAGCCCATACTGACCTTGTTCCTGGTCCAACGGCGCAGACGTGAGCAGCCCTCAAGCAAGGCGCAGGCACACACCAGGCATTTGTGTGGCGGGCACGCTCCCTGTTTGAGCGTGCTGGCGGCCGCATCCCCTGCTTCCTCTGTCTTTAGTTTAAAGTGGACCAAAACCCAGGGATTTGACTATCCTGGGTTTTGGTCCCTTCCCCCGGGGCACCCCAATTAGGGATGCCCCGCTGTGTGAAACTCCCCCAAATCACCCAAAGAAACTCGTCTCTTCCCAGTCCTACGGCGCATGCGCGGCCACTCGCCCAATAAGCGCGCTCGAAGCCACTGACGTCACGCCATTTAAAGTGGACCAACACCCTGGGGTGATCGGCCCGGGAATCTATAAGATTCCCGGGCCGATCACCCCCCCACCCCGCGGGACATCCGAGATCGGGATGTCCCGCGGGGTGAAACCCCCCCCCCCCAAACACCCCAACTCACCTACCTTAGCTTCGGCGGCGGCCGGCCGCCGCCGCCTCCCTCGCGCCTCTGTAGGCGTGCGCGCCTCCGCGCCGGCCGTCTGCGAATGGCCGGCGCGGGCGCGCGCGCGCGTCAAAAGTGACGCGAGGGAGGCGGCGGCAGCCGCCGCCGCTTAGACGTTCCAGTTCTCCCCTTGTACGTCGGCGCGGGGAGAGGTGAGTTTTTCGGGGGGTTAGGGGGGGTTTCACACAGCGGGGCACCCCGATCGGGGGTGCCCCACCGAAGTGGACCAAGACCCAGGATAGTCAAAATCCTGGGTGTTGGTCCACTTTAAGGCAGCGGCTTGGAGCGTGCTGGCGACCGCGTCCCACACGTGCAGGGATGCGTCCCACACGTGCGCCGTAGGAGCAGGAGCAAAGGTGGGCGACCTAGGGGGTTTCACACAGCAGGGGCATCCTGATTTTGGATGCCCTGGGGGAGGGGAATCGATCGGCCTGGGAATCTTAGATTCTGCGTGGGTTTTGGTCCACTTTCAAGTAGCGATTGAAGCAACATCAGGGTGTCGCACAGCGTGTGAGGGAATCTGTAAGGTGGGTTTTGAGCCACTTAAACTAGTCATGGAATCCACTACTTGGGTCATCAGTTTAAGGTGGGGGAGCCTGCACATGCACCCGGGGGAGGGGGCGGTGGTGGCTCTGGGGGGGCATCCCAAACCCCTGGTGCATGGTAATGAGGCTGACGTCTGCTCAAACCCTCATGGTGGTCTATTGTATTTCTTTTGCAGACCTAGAGACAATGGGCCCGAAGGCATGGAGCCCGATGGCATCATTGAGGTAAGTGTCCACACCTGAGCTTGCTTTTGGGATGGATACCCGGCTTGTGAATGGCTAAAACCTCCCCTCTTGTCCCCGCCCCCCGCAGAGCAACTGGAATGAGGTGGTGGACAGTTTTGACGACATGAACCTGTCCGAGTCTCTCCTGAGAGGGATCTACGCCTATGGTTTCGAGAAACCTTCTGCCATCCAGCAGAGAGCCATTATGCCTTGTATCAAGGGTAAGTTGGGGCCTCTGTAATGGGGGACTCTGCCCTTGCTGGTTGCAGCGCCCGTTCCTGTCCCCCATGCTGATCCGCGCTCTCTCTCTCGCGGCAGGTTACGACGTGATCGCTCAGGCTCAGTCCGGCACTGGCAAGACGGCCACCTTCGCCATCTCCATCCTCCAGCAAATTGAGCTGGACATGAAGGCCACGCAGGCCCTGGTCCTGGCCCCAACCCGAGAGTTGGCCCAGCAGGTGAGTGCCCACGTCCTGATCGCTACTTCCTGCCCAGCGGCCATGCTTGCGGGCGCCTTGAGTAACGCCCTCCCTCTTTAGATCCAGAAGGTGGTGATGGCCCTGGGTGACTACATGGGCGCCTCCTGCCACGCTTGTATTGGTGGCACCAATGTGCGGGCGGAGGTCCAGAAGCTGCAGTCAGAAGCCCCCCACATCATCGTCGGCACTCCAGGCAGAGTATTCGACATGTTGAACAGGCGATACTTGTGTAAGTATACAGGGCCATGGCCCCTCCCCCCTAATGCTCCCCCTGTCACTGGGCAAGGACTTGTCATGTGACTTGTGTCTTAAATCTGACAGGGGCAGAGTGACCCCCATATTCATCCCAGCACAGCGCTCCCGTCACTGATGGCTGGTTCATGCTGTGGGGACAACTGCTCCATGACCAAGGGATCACTCGCCCCCTGGTGGTGGCTTCTGATATGGGGGGGGTGACCCAAGTGGTGGCTTCTCTATGGGGGGGATGTCCCAAGTAGTGGCTTCTCTATGGGGGGATGTCCCAAGTAGTGGCTTCTCTGATATGGGGGGTGACCCAAGTAGTGGCTTCTGTGATACAGGAGGGGATGTCCCAAGTGGTGGCTTCTGTGATACAGGAAGGGGATGACCCAAGTAGTGGCTTCTGTGATACAGGAAGGGGATGACCCAAGTAGTGGCTTCTGTGATACAGGAAGGGGATGACCCAAGTAGTGGCTTCTGTGATACAGGAAGGGGATGACCCAAGTGGTGGCTTCTGTGATACAGGAAGGGGATGACCCAAGTAGTGGCTTCTGTGATACAGGAAGGGGATGTCCCAAGTAGTGGCTTCTGTGATATGGGGGGGATGACCCAAGTAGTGCCTTCTGTGATATGGGGGGGATGTCCCAAGTAGTGGCTTCTGTGATACAGGAAGGGGATGTCCCAAGTAGTGGCTTCTGTGATACAGGAAGGGGATGTCCCAAGTAGTGGCTTCTGTGATATGGGGGGGATGTCCCAAGTAGTGGCTTCTGTGATACAGGAGGGGGATGTCCCAAGTAGTGGCTTCTGTGATACAGGAGGGGGATGACCCAAGTAGTGGCTTCTGTGATACAGGAAGGATGTCCCAAGTGGCTTCTGTGATACAGGAGGGGGATGACCCAAGTAGTGGCTTCTGTGATACAGGAAGGATGTCCCAAGTAGTGGCTTCTGTGATACAGGAGGGGGGATGTCCCAAGTAGTGGCTTCTGTGATACAGGAGGGGGATGTCCCAAGTAGTGGCTTCTGTGATACAGGAGGGGGATGTCCCAAGTAGTGGCTTCTGTGATACAGGAGGGGGATGTCCCAAGTAGTGGCTTCTGTGATACAGGAAGGGGATGACCCAAGTAGTGGCTTCTGTGATACAGGAAGGGGATGACCCAAGTAGTGGCTGCTGTGATACAGGAAGGATGTCCCAAGTAGTGGCTTCTGTGATACAGGAAGGATGTCCCAAGTAGTGGCTTCTGTGATACAGGAGGGGGATGTCCCAAGTAGTGGCTTCTGTGATACAGGAGGGGGATGTCCCAAGTAGTGGCTTCTGTGATACAGGAAGGGGATGACCCAAGTAGTGGCTTCTGTGATACAGGAAGGGGATGACCCAAGTAGTGGCTTCTGTGATACAGGAAGGGGATGACCCAAGTAGTGGCTTCTGTGATACAGGAAGGGGATGACCCAAGTAGTGGCTTCTGTGATACAGGAAGGGGATGACCCAAGTAGTGGCTTCTGTGATACAGGAAGGGGATGACCCAAGTAGTGGCTTCTGTGATACAGGAAGGGGATGACCCAAGTAGTGGCTTCTGTGATACAGGAAGGGGATGACCCAAGTAGTGGCTTCTGTGATACAGGAAGGGGATGACCCAAGTAGTGGCTTCTGTGATACAGGAAGGGGGATGACCCAAGTAGTGGCTTCTGTGATACAGGAAGGGGATGACCCAAGTAGTGGCTTCTGTGATACAGGAAGGGGGATGACCCAAGTAGTGGCTTCTGTGATACAGGAAGGGGATGACCCAAGTGGTGGCTTCTGTGATACAGGAAGGGGATGACCCAAGTGGTGGCTTCTGTGATATGGGGGGGGGGGATGACCCAAGTAGTGGCTTCTGTGATATGGGGGGGATGACCCAAGTAGTGGCTTCTCCTACTGTTCTATTGTGGGCGATGCCCTGTTACTGGCTTCTCCAATTTGCTGCCTTGGTTGAGGCCCCATTTGAGATGGTTCGGGCAGCCTCACTGCCTGAGACTTGGTTCTTGGGGCTTGAACCTTGAAGGCCTCCAGTGAGATGCCCCTTTAGGTGGTTGTTTGGCTCGGCCTGTGTTTTGATGATTCTCCTCCTTTCTTTCAGCTCCCAAATACATAAAGATGTTTGTGCTGGATGAAGCCGATGAAATGTTGAGTCGAGGTTTCAAGGACCAGATCTACGACATATTCCAGAAGCTGAGCAGCAATGCTCAGGTGAGACTTCCTGTTCCGTATGATGTAGCTTCAGTCATTGGTGACTGTCCATAGTGTCGGGCTGGTCCTGGCTTTCTATTGGCTGCTTGTATGTTGCTGTAGTGTTGGGGTGGTCCTGGCTTTCTATTGGCTGCTTGTATGATGATACCCTGGTCACGGGTTGGCATAGTCCCGGCTTTCTATTGGCTGCTTGTATGATGATACCCTGGTCACGGGTTGGCATAGTCCTGGCTTTCTATTGGCTGCTTGTATGATGATACCCTGGTCACGGGTTGGCATAGTCCCGGCTTTCTATTGGCTGCTTGTATGATGATACCCTGGTCACGGGTTGGCATAGTCCTGGCTTTCTATTGGCTGCTTGTATGATGATACCCCGGTCACGGGTTGCTATAGTGTTTGGGGGGTGGTCCTGGCTTTCTATTGGCTGCTTGTATGATACCCCAGTTGCTGTAGTGTTGGGGGGTGGTCCTGGCTTTCTATTGGCTGCTTGTATGATACCCCAGTTGCTGTAGTGTTGGAGGGTGGTCCTGGCTTCCTATTGGCTGCCTGTATGTGGCTGTAGTGTTGGAGGGTGGTCCTGGCTTCCTATTGGCTGCCTGTATGTGGCTGTAGTGTTGAAGGGTGGTCCTGGCTTTCTATTGGCTGCCTGTATGTGGCTGTAGTGTTGAAGGGTGGTCCTGGCTTCCTATTGGCTGCCTGTATGTGGCTGTAGTGTTGCCTGTATGTGGCTGTAGTGTTGGAGGGTGGTCCTGGCTTTCTATTGGCTGCCTGTATGTGGCTGTAGTGTTGGAGGGTGGTCCTGGCTTCCTATTGGCTGCCTGTATGTGGCTGTAGTGTTGGAGGGTGGTCCTGGCTTCCTATTGGCTGCCTGTATGTGGCTGTAGTGTTGGAGGGTGGTCCTGGCTTTCTATTGGCTGCTCGTATGATGATACCCCATGCGTGTCATCTGAAGCCCCGGCCCTCCCCCTGCAGCAGTTCTCCAGTCTGCGTCCTGCCGACTAGAACAACCTGCTGCAGAGGAGCCTGGGAAATGATCACACCATAGTGTCTGAACACGGCCATGGTTGGTAGCCCCGCCTCCTCCTCCGCCCCTCCTCCTCCGCCAGCCAGTAATTTCGTTCTCCTCGCTCAGGTTGTGCTGCTCTCGGCCACCATGCCCGCCGACGTGCTGGAGGTGACCAAAAAGTTCATGAGGGACCCCATCCGTATCCTGGTGAAGAAAGAGGAGCTGACCTTGGAGGGTATCAGGCAGTTCTACATCAACGTGGAGCGAGAGGTGAGCGACTCTGTTACTCCCACCTACCTACCCCCTGTCACTGGGCAAGGACTTGTCACGTGACATGCGTCTTATATCTGACAGGGGCAGAGTGACCCCCATATTCATCCCAGCACAGCGCTCCCGTCACTGATGGCTGGTTCATGCTGTGGGGACAACCCTCGATCTTCGCCCCCAACCTCATGTTGATCTAACCTTAGTCTTGCTCTGCAGGAGTGGAAGCTGGACACGCTGTGCGACCTGTACGAGACGCTCACCATCACACAGGCCGTCATCTTCATCAACACTCGCCGGAAGGTGGACTGGCTGACGGAGAAGATGCACGCCAGGGACTTCACCGTGTCCGCCTTGGTGAGTAGCACCTACCTCTCGCTCTCTCTCCCTGTCACTGGGCAAGGGCATGTCCCTCAATGGCATGTACACTTATATCTGACAGGGGTAAACTAACCCACCCCCATATTCATCCCAGCGGGGCAACTGTGCCTGACGGCTGGTTCATGCTATGGGGACAATGACGCGTCGCAATGTGACCACTAATGCCCGGCTGCCTCTCTCCTCAGCACGGCGACATGGACCAGAAGGAACGAGACGTCATCATGAGGGAGTTCCGGTCTGGCTCCAGCCGTGTCCTCATTACCACAGATCTGCTGGTGAGTAGCTGCTGGAAAGAGGGTCCACGTGTGTGGTTGTGGCCTAGGCTTGGAGGGGTGGTCAGTAATAGAAGCAACACAAGTGGAGGATGGATCACTGGGTGCATTTAGGGTACGCCAAATTGGGACTCACTGGTTGCTGCTCAAGTTGCCATCGGATGTGATTTCCCAAGTTGGGTCATAGACCTTCACCGATCAGTTTCCATGAGATCTTCCTCATCACAGGCTGCTAATGATGATACCCCATGCGTGTCATCTGAGGCCCAGGCCCTCCCTCTGCTGCGGCTCTCCGGTCTGCGTCCTGCCGGCTGGAACGGCCTGCTGCAGAGAAGCCTGGGAAATGATCACACCATAGTGTCTGAACACGGCCTTTGATAGAACCCCAAACTTCCTAGATGCCACTTTCTCTGAGACGGGGGGGGGGGGAGGGAATGATGGTCCTGGTGACCACCAGGTTTGGGAGGTGGTCAGCAGTGTTCCCATATAAGATATTTGCCCCCAAAACATCCTAGAAGCCACTTCCTCCTTGAAATGGGGGTGGGGGGAACTATGGTCCTGGTGACTACCAGGTTTGCGAGGTGGTCAGCCATGACTGCCCTTCTGTTCCCATACTGGAAAATGATCACACCATAGTCTAAACACAGTTTTTGATAGAACCAGGTTTTCCCCCAAAACATCCTAGAAGCTACTTCCTCCTTGAGATGGGGGAAAACAATGGTCCTGGTGACTAAAAGGTTTGGGGGCAGTCAACTGTGACTGCCTTCTGTTTCCATATGAGATATTTGCCCCCCCCCCCCCCCAAACATCCTAGAAGCCACTTCCTCGAGATGGGGGGGAACTATGGGCCTGGTGACTACAAGGTTTGGGAGGTGGTCAACCGTGACTGCCTTCTATGTTCCCGTAATGGGAAATGATCACCCCATAGTGTCTGAACACAGCCTTTGATAGAGCCCCAAACGTCCTAGATGCCACTTCCTCCCTGAGACAGGGAAAATTATGGTCCTGGTGGTAACTACCAGGTTTGGGAGCTGGTCAACCATGACTGCTTTCCATGTGCCTTCCATGTTCCTGTACAAGATATTTGCCCCCAAAATATTCTAGAAGCCCCTTCCTCGAGATGGGGAAAACAATGGGCCTGGTGACTACCAGGTTCTGGAGGTGGTCAACCATGACTGCCTTCTATGTTCCCGTACTGGGAAATGATCACACCATAGTGTCTGAACACTGCCTTTGATGGAACCAAGATTTCCCCCAAAACGTCCTAGAAGCCACTTCCTCAACCATGGTCCTGGTGGTGACTACCAGGTTTGGGAGGTGGTCAACCATGACTGCCCTTCTGTTCCCGTACTGGGAAATGATCACACCATATGGAGTCTGAACACGGCCTTTGATAGAACCAGGCTTTCCCCCAAAACGTCCTAGATGCCACTTCCTCCTTGAGATGGGGGGGGGGGGGGGGGGGACCATGGGCCTGGTGACTACCAGGTTTGGGAGGTGGTCAGCAGTGACTGCCTTCTATGTTCCTGTACGAGATATTTGCGTAGCTATTGGTTGAAGCGTTCCTAACCCTGAGCTTATCTCCTGACAGGCCCGAGGCATTGACGTCCAGCAGGTCTCTCTAGTCATCAACTATGACTTGCCAACCAACAGAGAAAACTACATCCACAGGTGAGGTTTCCTTCCTTTCTTCCCCTCGTGTTACCCCAAGGGATTCCCTCTCTGCCCAGCTGACATGCTGGAAGCGGATAGTAGACCTTTGGCAGATCAACCCAGACCATGCTCCACCGCGATCAACGCTGCACTGTCGCGTTTCGCAACTTAAACATGGCCTACACCCCAAGCTCTTGATGTCTTGTTCTTTCTGTGGCTGAGAATGTTTCATAACTTCTTCCCTCCTCAATCTCTCGCAGGATTGGACGAGGCGGACGTTTCGGTAGGAAAGGAGTCGCCATCAACATGGTGACCGAGGAGGACAAGCGTACGCTGAAGGACATAGAGACTTTCTATAACACGACCGTGGAAGAGATGCCCATGAATGTGGCAGATCTCATCTAACGCTCCTCCACCACGGACCTGCGTCGGGAGGAAGACATCAATTTAAAAAAACAAAAAAATAGCATAACTAAAAATACAAAAACACCTTTCTGTCTCTGTGCCCCGCCCCTTTCTTGGGTCGGGCGTGCAAGGCAGGGAGGAGCCAAACCGCTCTCTATTAAGCCCCTTACCAGTTGGGCTTGCCGTCTCCCCCCTCTCCCGTGTATGACTTTAAATGATTTCTATGACTTTTTTGTTTCTCAAATAAATATTATTTTGATGTATTGTGGCCGTAAACCGCTTGCTTTTGTTTTCTTCTGTAAAAGTGGCGAAAACACTAACCCCACCCACTTACCCACCAAAATCAGAGGACCAAACAGTCTTTGCCCAGCATTCCCCCCACCCACAAGGCGGGCGGCTGCTGCTGCTCAATTCGGAAACTCGAAAATTTTTTTACCAAGAAAATTTTCCCAAATTTGTGAATTTTTTATTTGCGTTCTGTATAGTATTTATTACAAATAAAGATTTTTTTGTAATACACTTTTTTTGTCTCTTGCTTGTCCCCCCCCCCCCTTCCCACCCATACCCCCTTATCCCTTTTGACCCTTCAAACGAAGCAGCTGCCCTTCCCCCCCCCCCCCCCCCTCCCTCTGATTATCACGGTTTGGTGGGACTGGTTCTAAAACTGCATGCATGTCATTCAAACCAGAACATTCCCAGAATGCTTTTCTACATTTGAATTGCACAATTGTGCTAGTAGGTTAGATGGACTATATCTTCAGTGTTGGCTCTGTTCCTAGTAGGTTAGATGGCTGGTGGTGGGACTAAGTCTTCAGTGTTGGCTCTGTTCCTAGTAGGTTAGATGGCTGGTAGATGGGACTACGTCTTCAGTGTTGGCTCTGTTCCTAGTAGGTTAGATTGCTGGTAGATGGACTACATCTTCAGTGTTGGCTCTGTTCCTAGTAGGTTAGAAGCTAGTAGATGGACTACGTCTTTAGTGTTGGCTCTGTTCCTAGTAGGTTAGAAGCTAGTAGATGGATTACGTCTTTAGTGTTGGCTCTGTTCCTAGTAGGTTAGAAGCTAGTAGATGGACTACGTCTTTAGTGTTGGCTCTGTCTAGTAGGTTAGATGGACTATGTCTTCAGTGTTGGCTCTGTATAGTAGGTTAGATGGCTGCTGGTGGGACTACATCTTCAGTGTTGGCTCTGTTCCTAGTAGGTTAGAAGCTGGTAGATGGACTACATCTTCAGTGTTGGCTCTGTTCCTAGTAGGTTAGAAGCTAGTAGATGGACTACGTCTTTAGTGTTGGCTCTGTTCCTAGTAGGTTAGAAGCTAGTAGATGGATTACGTCTTTAGTGTTGGCTCTGTTCCTAGTAGGTTAGAAGCTAGTAGATGGACTACGTCTTTAGTGTTGGCTCTGTCTAGTAGGTTAGATGGACTATGTCTTCAGTGTTGGCTCTGTATAGTAGGTTAGATGGCTGCTGGTGGGACTACATCTTCAGTGTTGGCTCTGTTCCTAGTAGGTTAGAAGCTGGTAGATGGACTACATCTTCAGTGTTGGCTCTGTTCCTAGTAGGTTAGAAGCTAGTAGATGGACTACGTCTTTAGTGTTGGCTCTGTTCCTAGTAGGTTAGAAGCTGGTAGATGGACTACGTCTTCAGTGTTGGCTCTGTTCCTAGTAGGTTAGAAGCTAGTAGATGGACTACGTCTTTAGTGTTGGCTCTGTTCCTAGTAGGTTAGAAGCTAGTAGATGGACTACGTCTTTAGTGTTGGCTCTGTCTAGTAGGTTCGATGGACTATGTCTTCAGTGTTGGCTCTGTATAGTTGGTTAGATGGCTGCTGGTGGGACTACATCTTCAGTGTTGGCTCTGTTCCTAGTAGGTTAGAAGCTGGTAGATGGACTACATCTTCAGTGTTGGTTCTGTTCCTATTAGGTTAGGTGGGACTACATCTTCAGTGTTGGCTCTTTCTAGTAGGTGAGATGGACTGTCTTCAGTGGTGGCTTGGTTTCTAGTAGGTTAGATGGGCCGTCTTCAGTTTTGTCTGTTCCTAGTGGCTTACATGGCTGGCATAGATGGACTAAATCTTCAGTGTTGGCTCTGTCTACTAGGTTAGATGGCTGGTGGTGGAACTACATCTTCAGTGTTGGCTCTGTCTACTAGGTTAGATGGCTGGTGGTGGGACTACGTCTTCAGTGTTGACTCTGTTCCTAGTAGGTTAGGTGGGACTACGCCTTCAGTGTTGGTTCTGTTCCTAGTAGGTTAGAAGCTGGTAGATGGACTACGTCTTCAGTGTTGGCTCTGTCTAGTAGGTTAGATGGACTACATCTTCAGTGTTGGCTCTGTCTAGGTTAGCTGGACTACGTCTTCAGTGTTGGCTCTGTTCCCAGTAGGTTAGAAGCTGGTAGATGGGACTCGGTCTCCAGTGTTCTCTGTCTAGTAGGTTAGATGGCTGGTGGGACTACAGCTTCAGTGTTGGCTATCTAGTAGTTTAGGTGGGGCTATGTCGGTGTTGACTCTGTTCCTAGTAGGTTAGATGGCTGGTGGATGGACTACAGCTTCAGTGTTGGCTCTTTTCCTAGTAGGTTACATGGCTGGTAGATGGACTACATCTTCAGTGTTGGCTCTGTCTAGTAGGTTAGATGGCTGGTAGATGGGACTAAGTCTTTAGTGTTGGCTCTGTTCCTATTAGGTTAGGTGGAACTATGTCTTCAATGTTGGCTCTTTCTAGTAGGTGAGATGGACTGTCTTCAGTGGTGGCTCGGTTTCTAGTTGGTTAGATGGGACTTCATCTTCAGTGGTGTCTAGCTAGTGGGTTAGGTGGGACTACGTCTTCAGTGTTGGATCTGTCTAGTGGGTTAGGTGGGACTAAGTCTTCAGTGTTGGCTCTGTACATAGTAGGTTAGATGGCTGGTAGGTGGACAATGTCTCTAGTGTTGGCCTTTTATGGTAGGTTAGACTGCTAATGGATGGACAAGGTCTCTGTAAGTGGCTCGGTTCTGGTCAGTTAGATGTGCTGTGTCTTTGTTGGCTTTTTGGTTACATGGACTAAGTTTTCAGTGTTTGCTCTGTTCCTGGCGGGTTAGATGGCTGGTAGATGAGCTACATCTTCAGTGTTGGCTCTATTTCTAGTAGGTTAGATGTACCATGTGATCAACTAACACAAACCAGAGCCTAGGATCACAGCATGCTTTCCATCAGTCTGTTTCACCAGCAATGTGGCCCAGCAAGGCCACGGACACATCTTGATTTAAGGCAAGACTGCTTAAATATTTTAATGTGGTAGGCTCACTAGATGGTTACAAAAATGATATGGTGGGAATATTACAAATGAGTTCTGAGAAGCGGGATACAGGTAAAGTGATTACAAGCAAAGATTCAACAATGGCCGTTTAGTTAAAATGCGTTTATACCACTTCCCCAGGAAGATGGAACAACTTGCCCTAGAATGGGGTCTGGTATTTACCCCCCAGCTGGACACTCCCAACACATCTCTCTGGGTGTAGTATCCAGCTCCTTTGTTTGGCAGCCAGCTTAACAACCTGCAATGCCATTTTGGATGTAGCTTTTAAACCAAGGTTTGTGCCAATTTAGTGGGGTAGTTGTGGGATACCAGTCCAAACATAGTTCCTAGAAGGGTCATAACCCGAGATCTCATTCCTCAGGTTCCACCTTAAGTATGGAGATGGGCTGAGTATGCAGATACGGCTTTCCGGTCCAGTTTAGGCTTTGTCCATCTTGGTGCTGGGACAAATGGTGGCCCAGTTATTCCAGTTTTGTGGCACATGTGCACGGCCCAAGACCTCCCAGTCAGGGTTCCTTTGCCATTCAGCCTGGGCAAAGGTGTGCAAGAATCAACGGAGTCCTATCTGCTGAGGCTTTCTTATGTCACAGAGCAGTGCTAATTCTGCCCAAATATGGACTTTTCACTATATCCAGTCCCAGGTCGTCCCATAAGTAATTACATGTGGGTATTCCGCCACCAGGTGGCGCAGTCTACTGCAAGATCCAAAGCTGTAGCTCCTCCCGGCCCCCATAAAATGAGGTGTCTCACTAGAATACCCAGAGTTCATCTTGCAGTTTCGCTGCAAAAGGATCGTCTGATACTTTCTCCCGGATACTGCAGCTGAGCGGGGCCTCCTAGCCTGTCGGCCGCTGCACCCTTGTTCCTGTGGACCCAATTCTGCCTCCCAGCCCTGGCTGATCGGGACGGTGAAGGTAGGGAGAACGCCGGGGTCAGGCATACTAGGGATGAAGTCTCCTGCCTTCGCTATGTGAGGGGGTGAGTTTGTGCTTGGGGACTTGTTATTCTGTCCCCCTTCCTTTCTCCCCTTCCCTGTGTCTTCTGTCACCTTTCCACTCCCCTGGGCCCCACCGGATGACTCCCGCCGCTGCCTGCCCTCCTCTCTTCTCCCCCTCTCCCGGTCGGCTGCTCGGGCGGGGGGGGGGGGGGTTTGTTTTTGCCCTGCTTGCTGTTCGCCGCCGCGGGTGTACTTCGCTCCGCTACATTGCTTCACATGCGCGCGCTTTTTCGCGTCGTGCCCCTGGCGCCCGCCCCTCGAGGTTCTCGGCGCCATTTCGCTGCAGCTGCGGCCGCGTGTCTGGTCTCCGGGGCCATGTCCAGCGTGTGCTGCGGTGTTATCGGTCGGCTGCTCTGTCTTCCTGCTTGGCCGGTTGTGCGGTGATCGTCTGTGGGCTGCACGCGCTGTACCCTTTGGTCCGTAAGTCCCACATGGGTGTTATTCTAAGTATGTCACACACCCCGCTTCAAAACATTAATTCTTACACTTGGGTTACTCCACCAGCAGGTGGCGACGTTGCAGAGAAGTCTAGAAAAAACGAGCTCCTCCTGGTCTATACATACCTGGGACCTCCCACTCATTCCCCAGTGTTCTCTGCAAGATGGTGACAAGACAGAAGAATGAAGTCTCCTGCTTGCAGGTAGCCGGGGTAACACCCCGGCCCCCCCTTCTGGTCTATTTCTGCCCGGCCTTATGTTTATTAGCCCCTTATTAAATATGTAGCCTCCCAGCTTAGGCTGCCACCCGGGCAAGGGTAGATGGCACTTAAGGTGCCTAGGAGATTAGCTCCTCCGCTAGACCCCATATTATGGGGCAATGCGGTTATCCGGTTTTGGTGATCCGGATTTGGGAAGCCCCGCCCTTTAGTCCCTATCAGGTTTGCCCTTGCCCCGCTTGGTCATGCTCCCTGCGCTAGTTGGGGGGGGGGGGCTTGTCTGTGTGCCTGGGTATGCTTTGCTACTGGCTGTGTGCGTGTGTTTTATTTGATGATGGATGGTGTGGGGCGGGGCCGGGTGGCGTGTGTGTGTGTTGCCGCCGGCCCGCCCGTTTGTCCAGCTCCCTTTTTATGTTTTGGGGGCTCCATTGAGCTCCCCGGCTTTTTGGCTCGGCTCTCCGGAGGGCAAGGGGTGGGCGGGTCCGCCAGTGTGCCCTTGTCTATGGTCGGTGCGGGCGCCATGTCCCTCAGGCGGTTCTCCGGGGGGCGGCTGTGGGCGGGGCCAGGCAGCGTGTAGTGTGCCGCCGGCCCGCCTGTCCTTGTTAACATGTGCGGGCACCATGTTAGGCGCCCACTGTCATCTCCGGCTCTCTGGAGGAGGAGGGGGGCGGGGTCGCGTCCGGCGCGGCCCGCGCTGTGCTCTGATTGGTGGGAGGGGCGGGGCCAGAGCGTCTGTGCGCTCTGCTGGGCCCGCCCTTCTTCTCCCTCTGCCTCCTCGTGTGTGTGTGTGGCTGGCCGCCATTTTGGCTGCGGTTTTTTTAAGGTAGGCCGGGGGTTTTTGTTTTAAGGTGGTTCTTGGCTGGGGGTGCCTGGGAAAGTTTCGGGACAGATTCCCTTGCTGTGGATTGTGCCCTGGTTCTTGTCAGCCTGGCATTGTGTAGCATTATTTGCTGGGCCCTTATGCTGGTGCATCCCTAGCCTTCCACATTCATATATATTTATATATTTTTCATATATTTATTATATTTACATAGTTATGTGCATTGTATGTTTTCTGTATACTGTTCCCTGTGTGGGTTCATGTCTGACATATGGTGTTGGATATGACATGTGCTGATCCATTAATGCTTGGAGTGACTGTCGTCTTTTCTGTTTCAGATCCTGGGATCCCACGCTGCAGGGCTCTCCCGGTCTTAGCTACCTGGCTAGTGGGGTTGTCCATTCCAATTTTATCCCTATATTGGTTATTTTGCAAATTCTCCCAGCTTAGGGCCATTATAAAAAAAAAAAAAAATTTAGGGGCATCCCGGGTCGCTTAATGTGTAAATCCCTGGGTCATTGCGAAGACCATAAATTCACCATATGGAGGCTACCAAGGATACCGGAAACGGCCCTTCGGGGCAGCCCAGGCTGTGCGGGGTTTGTGGGCTCCGCTCCCAGGGGATGATGTTCTTATATGCATTCCGTGTGTGCAGTGGAACATTGAGCGCCAGTCCGGCACCCCGGTGTCTGGCTCTTCACCGCCCGTGTCGTCCCCGTCTCCTCCGGACCCCGTGTGACGTTGTCATGGGTGGGGATTCGCAATCCGAGGTATGCGCCTGATTGGCTAGCCTCGCGAAGATGTTTTCTGCTGTGGTTGCTCAGAAGGCTACGGCTAAGCGGAAACACTTGTCCCCGCCTCCGCCGGACTCAGATGTTGAGGTTGTTGAGGCATTGGATTGGTCAGATTGCCCCCTGGTTGAAGAAGGGGAGCTGATTGAGGATTTGGACGAGCCTGAGGTCCAGCAGCTGTTTGGTGCTGAGGGTGACCAGGCCATGGGGACTGTTTCGGACACCCCTTCTATATTGGCTCAAATGTTTGAGGATTTGGATCCTCCTGAGGCGGTTCCCAGTCAACGATATTTTGAGACTGTCGTCCTTAAGGATTGGGAGCAACCTAAGCGTCTCGTCGGTGTTCCGCCTAGTTGGGATAGGAAGTATCCTTTTCTGGCGGACTTGGTGAAGCGCTGGTCTGCCCCTCCCGAGGTTGAGGCTCCGGGTTTGGGGCTATCCAATATGGCAGTTTTGCTTTCTCTTTTCACGACTACTCTTAAGTATGGCGAGGTTCGCCGGATTGGCCTGCTGTCCCGCCATGGTTTTGTCTGTGCGGGTTCGGTTTTGAGACCTGTTTGTGCTTCGGCACTTTTGTTGTTGGCGGTTAGGTCCATTGTCGGGGATTTATGTGCGGATCTTGATTCTGCTTGTGTTGAATTCTTGCCCTCAAGCGTTGCGAGTCCTTCGTTTCGTTTGTCCTGGCCACTCAGGATGACGCTATGTTGATGTGTGGCAGGGCTACGGCTCTGTCGGTGTGGTTGCGGCAATGGACTGCTGGTTTTAATTCCAAAAGGTCGCTTACGGCTCTTCCCTTTTTGGGTTTGCGCCTGTTTGGTGAGAAATTAGATTGGCCCCCAGGGGTGCTAGCTGGAACAGGGGTAGAGACTGTGGCCGTCCCGTTCACGCCTGGGGCGCCAAATCCAAACCAGCTGCAAAGCCCGCTCAGCAATGAGGGGGCGCCCTCACCCTTGCGGGTGGGGGGGACGGTTGCGACTCTTCTCCCAGGTATGGGATCTGGCGGTCTCGGACTTTTGGATCCGGGAGGTGGGGTCGGCCGGTTTACAAGCTGGAGTTTGAGTCCCGACCTCCTTCTAAGATTTTTTTCAGGATATGGCAGTTATCTGCCCGGTCCCTCCTTCGGAGGTGGGCCGCCGGTATTATTCCAATCTCTTCACCGTGCCCAAATTGGACGGGTTGGTTCATCCCATCCTGGATCTGTAGTTCCTCAATGGGTTTATTCTTCCCCGGAGGTTTCGTATGGAACCTCTGCGTTCTGCCATCAATTCTCTGTGGCAGGGGGATTTCCTGACGTTCATAGACATCAAGGATGCCTATTTTCATATTCATGTATTCCGGCTCACCATAGGTTTCTTCGTTTCGTGGTGGAAGATCGGCATTTTCAATTTGTGGCTCGTCCGTTCGGCCTTACCTCGGCTCCTAGAGTGTTCACCAAGGTGTTGGAGGGCATGATAGCCCTTCTCAGAGCTCAGGGGATTCGCATTGTGCCCTGTCTGGACGATCTTCTCATCAGAGCTTTTTTTTTTCAGTCAAGCGAAGGTGGACACCGGGACTGTGGTATCCACTTTGGAGAGGTTCGGCTGGGTGATCAACTACCCCAAGTCCTCTCTCGTTCCGGCCAGGGTGGTGCCCTTTTTGGGGATGACCTTGGATTATTGCCAACACAGAGTTGTTCGGCCTTTGGCCAAAGTTCTTTTGATTCAGGAATTGGCACAGCTTCTTCTTTCCAATCCTTGCCCGTCTATCCGGCTAGGGATGAGACTGGTGGGGTGGATGGTAGCTTCCTTTGAGGCAGTTCCCTTTGTTCAGTTTCACACGAGGACGCTTCAGTTTCTTCTGTTGGCGTCTTGGGACCGGTGACCGCGGTCATTGGATCGGTCTTTCCGGATGTCCTCCCGGGGTTCGGCAGTCTCTCCAGTGGTGGATGGTCTCGGACATTCTCTTGAGGGGCAGGTCCTTTCTGATGCCTCTTTGGGAAACTGTCACCACGGACGCCAGTTTGTCGGGATGGGGAGTTTTCTGGAAGGACTTTCGGTTCCGGGGGAGGTGGGGTCCTCTGGAGGCCCACTTGCCCCTCAACATTCTGGAGTTGAGAGCCCTCGGGTTGGTTCTGTCTCACTTGGCACAGCATTTACAGGGCTTGCCGGTTCAGGTTCGGTCGGACGATCGGTCGGCGGTTGCTTACATCAATCGCCTGGGAGGGACTCGTAGTCTGGGTGCCCTCAGAGAGGTGTCTCTGTTTCTAGCCTGGGCGGAGACTCATGTCCCTTGCATCTCGGCAGTGTACATTCCAGGATTGGAATACACGGACGCGGCCTTCCTGAGCAGGTGCTCTTTCCGTTGGGGGGAATGGTCTCTCCACCCTCAGGTTTTTCGGTCGCTTTGTCTCGGGTGGGGGACGCTGGAGGTGGATCTGTTTGCCTCTCGTCACAATTGCAAGCTTCCGACATTCGTGTCGCTCTCTCAGGATCCCCTGGCTCTGGCGGTGGATGCCATGTCCCTGAGCTGGGGGGACCTGGGGTTCTTTATCTGTTTCCTCCGATCCCCGTGCTAAGCAAGGTGTTGCGAAAGCTGGCCCTGGACGGGGTTCAAGCCATTCTCATGGCCCCAAGGTGGCCAAGGAGGGTGTGGTTCGCAGTCTTCGTTTGTCTGGTGGTGGATCATTGCGATCTGCTTTTTCGGCTGGATCTTATCACACAGGGTCAACTGCGTTGCCCCAATTTATCAACGCTGGCTGTGACGGTCTGGCTGCTGAAACCTCCATCTTAGGGGAGGCAGGTCTTCGGATCTGTTATTCAGACTTTTATTAGTGCCAGAAAGAGGTCCTCTTCTACCATCTATTATAGGACTTGGAGATCTTATATTGATTGGAGTGAGGCTAGATCTTTGCCCTGTC
The DNA here is from genome assembly GCA_027917425.1 of Gastrophryne carolinensis. Lineage (NCBI taxonomy): Eukaryota > Metazoa > Chordata > Amphibia > Anura > Microhylidae > Gastrophryne > Gastrophryne carolinensis. The sequence goes on from CM051238.1 coordinate 455,982,230, forward strand.
GGGTCTTCTCTGTTTCCAGGGTTTTGGAATTTCTTGAATCAGGGCTGGACTCCGGTCTTCAGCTGAGTATTTTAATGGGGCAGGTTGCTGCCTTGTCTGTCTGTTTTTCAAAAGTCCTTTGCGTTTCCTCCTTTGGTCAAGACTTCTTCCAGGGGGTCTCGCATTGTGGACTCCTAGGAGGCCTTTTCTCCCTGTTTGGGATTTGAATTTGGTTATCTCTGCTCTTCAGGCTCCTCCTTTGGGATTTGAATTTGGTTATCTCTGCTCTTCAGGCTCCTCCTTTGAGCCTTTGCAGGTTAATGCTCTCTCTACTCTGATTCAGAAGGTTGCCTTTTTGGTGGCCATCGCTTCGGTTCGGCGAGTTTCGGAGTTGGCAGCCTTGTCGGTTCAGGCTGCTCATTTTGAAAGACATCAGGGCAAAGTGGTTTCCCGCTTCAACCCGGACTTTTTTCCTTAGGTGGTCTCTGCTTTTCATCTTAACCAGGACATTGTTCTTCCTTCCTTGTGTCCTAAGCCTAGGAATGACAAGGAGAGGGTTTGCACTGTTTGGATGTGGTACGCTTTGTGAAGTACTGTTTGTTTACTACATCTCCTTTTCGTAAGACTGATGTCTTTTTCGTGGTGCCCTGTTGGGCTCACGCTTAGTCGTCCATTAGCAAATGGTTTCGTCAGGCGGTTGTTGGGGCCTGTTCTGCCAAGGGGAAGGTTCCCCCTTTTCGTACCACTGCTCATTCTACTCGTGCTGTTGGGCTTTTCAGCACCAGATTTCTGTTGAACAAGTTTGTAAGGCTGCTACTTGGTTTTCTGTTCACACCTTGTCCAAGTTTTTACAAGGTTGATGTGCGGGCTTCAGCGGTTGCTGAGTTTGGCCGCAAGGTTCTGCAGGCTGCAGTGGTTTGAGTTTTGCATTATGGCCTTGTTGGATACCCGCCCTTTGTGGACACTGCTTTTGTATGTCCCAAGTGTAAGAATTAATGTTTTTTTTCAAATTCTTTATTTAGAGATTTTGCAATTTTAAACAATACATACATTTGGACATACATAGTATAACATAAGGAAAGAGGGGTCAAGCGGCCGGGGACCCTGCGTTTGGTGCATAGAGATCAACACAACCATATATAGAACAACTGTCTCCATCACGCCTGATATGTTGGAGTGGAACCCGGCCCCAGCTCCCGCCCAAGAGGACAAGGCATGGCCGCATCTCACAACCCCCGCCAAATGCTGTCCATCTCTGGTTGGCTCGATGTGGGCTATTTCCCCTACATGCCAGACAGGCATCAACTATCTTGCCGTTGTTGTGGGGGGGGCGGGTTCTCCAACGCTAGGTGTGCCCCATCGACCAGCTCAAGGGGAGTGGGAGAAGACAATGGGGCCCACGGGGGGATAAAGATAGAGACGGGGGGGGGAAAGGGGTTCTAGGGTCTTAGGTGCAGAGGGGGTGGGCGATGGGTAGGGTGGGGTATGGCGTGCGGGACTCAGCTCTCGATTAAGACCAAGTCATTTCTCTTCCTGACAAGTGATGCCGGTATTCGCTCCATCCACGTCCACCCTGTACGAGGGAGGGAGGACCAGCGTAGTGGTCGAGGGCCCCGCACCACTAGCCAAACAGGCTCTCAAACTCTGCAGACTCCTCGTACATCAGCCAGGGCAACCACGTGGATCTGTATTGCTCATCTCTTTCATGTAAGGAAAGTGTCAGATCCTCCATTTCTTTGACATTTATAACTTCTCTCGCCCAATCTTTAACAGAGGGGGTTATTTTTTGCTTCCAGAATCTGGGTATGGTTTGCTTGGCAGCATTCAAGAGGTGGATCAGCAGGGTCTTCTTATATTTCCCTGTCGGAACCACCGTTGAGTGTAGGAGGACTTGGGCTGGGTCGCCCTGTACCCGGGCCCCTGTGAGCTGAGTAACAATGGGAAGGACTGCCTCCCAGTACTTCTGAATCTTGGGGCATGTCCACCAAATGTGGAACAATGTCCCTCGCCCCTCACCGCATCTCCAACAATTTGGGTCTACTGTACCGAACATCCTCCCTAATTTATCAGGTGTGTAGTACCACCGCGTCAGCAGTTTGTAATTGGCCTCTTGGACTCGTGTGGCCATTGAGGACCTATGTGCCAAAGTCGCTATTTTTGTCCTCTCTTTGTCATCTATTGTCCTGCCCAGGTCAACTTCCCAGTCTCTCCAGTAGGAAGGCGGGGGTTCCCGTTCACCCACAAGGAGGGAGTATAGTTTAGAGATCAAGTGGGGGCATGGTTGCTCATCTAAACAAATTTTCTCAAACTCAGTGTGGTCCCTGGTGTTTTCCCTCTTGTAGCCCAACCGAGACAATACCGACTGGAAACGGAGGAGTGTCCAGGAGTCAAGATCTCCATTCCCCAGCCTAGCCCTCAGGTCACCTATGTCTGCCCAGCCCCTGCCTGTTATCAGGTCGCTGCTTCTCAGTTGGCCCACCTTTCCCCACTCCCTGAGAGCCGACCTAGAGCTAATCTGTAGCACTGCAGGATTATCTATCAGTGCGAGCACGGGGGTAGGCCAGGGGGAGATTTCTGGGTGCTTCCTATGGCGCCGAAAGGCCTCTAGCGTGGCTGCTACAGTTGGGTGCGTTCGCACTCCCAAGCGGTACGTTTCTTTGTTCCATGCTGTTATGTCTAATGGGGCTTGCGCCAGGGAGAGCTCAAGCTGGACCCACCTCTTTGAATTTTTACATGTGTGCCATTCACAGATTCTCTGCAGATGAGATGCTATCCAGTAAGATTGAATGTCTGGTAACGCCATACCCCCTAAGTGTTTGGGCCTGATTAATAACTGGCGTCGGAGCCTGGCTTTCTTTTTCTGCCAGACGAATCCCATCAGGATTCTGTCTAGTTTCTTGAAGAAGTGCGTGGGGATGGATATCGGCAGTGCCTGGAATAGGAACAAGAGCTTCGGTAGGACTGACATTTTGATTATATTAACCCTACCCATCCATGAAAAGGTAGGGGAGTCCCATCTATCTAGGTCTATTTTTATTCTTCGAGACAAGGGGAGGAAGTTCAGCTCCAGAATCCTTGACAACTGGTTTGGCAGTTGAGTGCCCAGGTATGTTATCGAGGTCTTTGCCCATCTGAATGGGAATGTTTGCTGAAGGTTCCCAACCACGTCTCCCGGGAGTGAAACATTTAGAGCTTCCGATTTATCAAGGTTAATTTTAAAGAAAGACAGCCTACCATAGACCTCAAGCTCCTTCATCAGAACCGGCACAGTGATTGCAGGGTTCGAGATAAAGAACAGGAGGTCGTCTGCGTATGCCGCTACCTTATGGGTGTCACCTCTGAATCTCAAGCCCCCTATGTCAGGGTTCTCCCTTACTCTGCACAGGAATGGTTCCAGGGACAAGGCGAACAACAAGGGCGATAAGGGACAGCCTTGGCGCGTGCCATTACAAATCTGTACCGTGGCCGATAGGTGGCCATTAACCTTGACTCTGGCAGAGGGCACTGTGTAGAGAGCACCGATGAGCTTCCTCATATTTTCCCCTAGGCCCATGTGCTGGAGCGTTGCCCTTAGGAAAGGCCAGCTCACCCTATCAAAGGCCTTTTCCGCATCCGTAGACAGGAGCATCAAAGGCCCACCAGAGCCCTGTGCCGCATGCACTGCACTAAGTGCTCGCACCACGTTGTCCCTAGCCTCCCTCCCCAACACGAACCCCGTCTGGTCCAAATGAACCACTCGAGCCACCACCGGGGCCAGCCTGTTAGCCAGGATCTTTGCATACAGTTTCAGGTCCGCATTGAGGAGGGAGATGGGGCGGTAGCTCCTACACGACAGGGGATCCTTTCCCGGTTTATGCAGGACAGAGATGTGCGCCTCCAGTTCTCTGCTTGAAAACGAGCCCGGGGTCTCCGGGTCCGTTATCGAGTTCCATGCTGTGATCATCCTAGGGCCTAGTATTGAGACAAACGTTTTATAATACTTAGCGGAGTATCCATCTGGGCCTGGGGCCTTTCCTGATGGGGTCTGCTTGATTGCTTCTAACAGCTCCTCTAACCCAATCGGCTCTTCCATCAGCGCCGCAGACTCCTTCTCAACCGTCGGCATGCCTGAGCTCCCTATGTACTCCTCTAATTTGCCCGGGTGTGTGTGTGTTATTGCCCCTCTTCCCAGCTTGTACAAGCCAGAGTAATACTGCCTGAACGTGTCCGCTATTCCTTCTGTGGTGTGTTGCGTCTGGTGTGTTTTGTCCCGTATTTCAGCTATGAAATTTTGAGCTTGCTGCTGCCTAAGTGCCCTGGCCAACAACGCACCACTTTTGTTGCCGTATTCATAATATGTGCGCCTGCATCTCCTAATCACATGTTTGGCCTTCTGTCGCAGCAGCGCGTTAAGTGCCTCTCTCACCCGAGTCAGTTCCGCGAGCACCCCAGCCGCCCCGGATTGTTTATGGGACAACTCAAGGAGCCTAACCTTTTCCATGAGTTCCTCAACTTGGGCTACCCTTTCCCTTTTAAGCCTAGCTCCGTGGCTAATCAAGATTCCTCTTATTACTCCCTTATGGGCCTCCCACAATGTCAGAGGAGAGACTTCTCCGTTGTCATTAAGTCGGAAATACGTCTCCAGTCCCTCCCTGACATCTTTCAGCACAGCTGGGTTTTGCAGGAGCGACTCATTTAACCTCCAAGTGGAAGCGGGTGGCGGTCTGCCCAGTAGATCTAGGTCTAGGAACACCGGGGCGTGGTCTGAGAAGGAGGTCGGGTAAATTCCGTCCCCTGAGGCCTGGCCCATAAGTCCATGTGAGACCCATATATAGTCTAGCCTAGAATATGTCCCATGCACCCTAGAGTAAAATGAATAGTCCCTTGCTCCCGGATTTCTGATGCGCCACGCATCCACCAGCTGCAGGCTGTGAAGTTTTTTCTTCAGGGATCTCAGGGCTATATGGGAAATCGCTGATCTGCCAGCTGAGGAGTCCAGCAGGGGTTCCATGGCTAAATTGAAGTCTCCTCCCAATATAATCTCTCCCTCCTTAAATTTTTCTATTCTGTCAAGTGTGTTCCTCAAGAATTGTATCTGGCCTTGGTTGGGTGCATATATTGAGGCTAGCGTGTACATCCTCTGGTTGATTGCGCCTTTGATTAATATCACCCTCCCTGACTTATCGCTCCAGGACTCCTTTAGTATGAAGGGAATATCTCTCCCCAGCAATATAGCTACTCCTTTCTTTTTGGAGTCTGCCGCGCAGCTGGTGAATGCCTGGGGGAACTGCCTACTGCAGAGCCTGGGTGCCGCACCCCCCTTAAAATGAGTCTCCTGCAGGAAAACTATCCCAGCCCTATATCTATTTAGCTCCCGTCTCAGGATTGTTCTTTTTTCCGGGATATTAAGTCCCTTAGCGTTCAGGGAGATAATCTTAGCAGGGTTCATGATGGTCTAAGCACTTAAGATGGGGAGGAGGAGCTTCCGGGGCAACCTCTGAGAGTCTTGTGTCCGGTCCCGCACGCCAACGGGGGGAGGATAAGTGGGTGAGGGTTTTAGAGTGGGGCTTGGAGAAAGGGAACAAGGAGATGAACAAATAAGTAACAATTAACAATTAACTATAAGACTACTAGGTAGTCAACCGCAGGTCGTTTTACAAGGAGACCTGCGTTATCGGTGCTATTTTACTTTTCCTCCCACCTCCTCGAGGCCCTTTATGGGTTGAGTCGGTCGAGTACTATCTTCTCCCCTCCGGGAGGCCAATAGGCTATCCCAGGGGGGTGCACCAGAAATTCCGGGGAAGTGGAGGAACAGAAGCGGGGACAATGACGAGGGAGACGCACTATGTCTATTGTCTCCTAGTGTTACACCACAGGACATTGATAATAAAGTGACGGGAGAGGGACAGTGCAAAACTCTTTTCAGCCCGGCTCGTTCAGTGCCTTGGAGAATATACACTGTGTCTGCCCCGGTGGAGCTTAAGTACCCTGGATCGTAAAGAACATTACACAAAACATTTTGCAAAAGCCCGGAGCGGGGATCCGGGCACCGGGAACTCAAAGGCTCAAGGGTGGCAGGGATAAATCTAGGCCCGGGGAGGGAGGCGGGGGGGGGGCGGCCCAGGGAAGCCCCATCCCACGTGTCCATCGCCGACGCCCTCCCACTCCCCTCCCGGTGCCACGGGTGCCGCCAGTGCAAGATTTGTTGTATCCCATGGGGCCCCGCGCCAGTGCTCCCCAACCGCCCCCCCAGGACCGCCCAAGGTCGGGGGTATGTAGGATTATCTTTAGGTCCAAGGTGGGCGGCCGGGGAAGCCGGCACGGCACGGCCAGCGCGACACGTCTACCGCTGGCGACCCCTCAGTCCCCTCCCCGCACCGCGAAGAGCCCCACCATGACGCTGCGGCAGTTGTCTGTTGAAGACCGCCAGGTCGGGCGCCGTCCAATCCGGGACGTCCACCGGGGCGACCTCCAAAAAGTGAAACAAGTCCGGGAGCTGGTTCGGGGATTTGAGGACGAAGAGCCCACCGTTTCTTCGGACTAGAAGCTGAAACGGATGGCCCCAACGGTATGAGGCTCCCTGCCTCTGGATGGATTCCAGCACTGGTTTTAAGAGTCTCCGCATATGTAATGTCCTCCGCGATAGGTCCTGCAGGATGATGATCTGTGCCCCTCGGAACTGTATTGGGCCACGCTCCCATGCCCTCCGGAGCACCTCCTCTTTGATTTTAAAAAAATGAACTCGGCAGACTATGTCTCTCGGCCTTCCTGCATCAGGGGGTCGGGGGCCAAGGGCTCTATGCACTCGGTCCAGTTCTATATGATTCGTGTCCGGTAAGCCGAGGAGCTCATTAAAGATGGAGGTCACTGTTGTTTGGAGGTCTTTTGGTTCCACCGACTCTGGCACACCCCGAAGGCGTAGATTATTCCGACGGTTGCGGTTTTCAACGTCATCTTGGGCTAGAAACAGGTCTGACAGGAGGCGTTTGTTCCCTTCCTGCTGTTGTTCGAGCGCCGTCATTCGTGTTTCAAGGGATCTATGGGAGGCCTCCGCTGCGTCAACTCTCTGCGTGACCTCTGCAACCGCACCCTGCAGTGTCGCCAGCTCCCTCTTAATGGTGCCCTCCATCCTAGTGACGTATCCATCGAAATCGCCCCGCGTTGGCAGGCCCCGCAGGGCCTCATTGATATTGATTTTTACAGCTTCGGCTATGGTACGGTACAGTAGATCTACAGGCACCGTTGGGGTGGCGTCCAGCTGACAAGCAGGTTTTCCAGCACACAGAGAGGGGACCATCATCTCCTGCGGCGGCTCCATGCCCAAATCCTCCTCTGAGGGGCTCCACCCGCGCAGCGGGCGCACCGCAACCCCTCTGCCCGGCTCCCTCCCCCGCCGATCAGACTCTGCGCCACTGGCCAGCAATTCCTCCGCGAAGCAGCTGGAAGGGGACTCCTCCCGGGCTCCCCAGAGGGGTCCAGGGCTCACTGGGGGTGGTGGGGTGAACACCATGCTTTCGGGGGACGGTGAGCGCGGCAAGGCTCCATCAGGGGACCCGTCTGCTAGCCTCTGTTGTGGGGGAGGGGCTCCATTTGTATGGACATGAGGTGGGGAGTCCGGGCTACATGCACCCCCTGATTCTGGCCGTTTGTCTCCCCTGGATCCTCTCCCCAGGCCGGGCTCCACCCCCCCCTCCTGCAGACATCTCAGCTGCTGGGCACTTCTCTCTCTCCCTCTCTCCACTTCTCTCTGAGCCCCCTCTGCCTGTGGGCTGTTCCTGGGGAGGGACCCCTTCTCAATGTCTCCTTGTGGGGATTCCGCGGGAGGAGGATAGGGACCAGGGTCAGCCCGAGGCCCGCCGGGTATTCCGCCGCCCCCGCCCGTCACCTGGTGCACCTCCGCTGTCACAATGCGGAGGTGCCGTTCACAGCTCCGAGGCTTCTGCGCCTCCTCACCTCCACACAACTGCTGGGTCGCCTCCGCCGCCGCTCCGGAACGCCGCTGATGAGGGGAGTCACGTGCGCGGCCGGTCTCCACTCCTCCGCTCCTCCCCGCCGTGTCTTCGATCGCCGCCATCTTGCGAGGAGCGGTCGCGGTCTCGCAGCCCGCCCGTGCTGCGAAGAAAGTGGGTATGGGGCGCTCCTGCCCCCTCCGCCGTGCTCTGGGTCCCTTCCCCCTCCTTGGCATTAGGTCAGGGGATCGTGGTTTAACGCCTGGGTGCTGCTTTGCTGGTGCTGTGTGCGGAGCTCCCTCAGATTGCTCCCTCACGCCGCCATCACAAGCCACGCCCTCAGAATTAATGTTTTGAAGCGGGGTGTGTGACATACTTAGAATAATACCATTTTGTGAATACTCACCTGTAAAATGGATATTATAAGTATGTCACACACCCCGCTTCACCCGCCCTTTTTTGGTATCCTGGATTCTTTATAGGGTGAAGCTTTGTTTACAGTTTTGAGGGTTGCCAATGTTTTTTTTCCTGGTACCTTGTCTTTACTGCTGTTTGAATACTGGGGAATGAGTGGGAGGTCCCAGGTATGTATAGACCAGGAGGGGCTCGTTTATCTAGACTTCTCTGCAACGTCGCCACCTGCTGGTGGAGTAACCCAAATGTAAGAATTAATGTTTTGAAGCGGGGTGTGTGACATACTTAATATCCATTTTACAGGTGAGTATTCACAAAATGGTATTTTTTCTTATTGGGGCATGTACTGCGGGATGCATATGTGTATTTCTGCTTATGTCTCCCCCCTCCTCTCCCTTCCTGGCCCTCTCTGTGGGCATCCCTTGGGGGGCATCCCGGGTGGCTTTTTTTATTAGTCCTTACCTTATACTGGCCTATGTTAATCACCATATGGAGGCTTCTGGGGATAGCGTGCTCGGGGGTCCTTCGGGACAATCCCAGCTGTGTCATGTGCGGGGCATCCCCTTTGAGTGGTGGTGTCGCGGTCTGTGTGCAATGCGCCCAAAGTATTATTGCGGACCAGGCTGGTATGAGCGCTTCTCTTCCCAGTTCTGGGCTCCCCCAGGCTTCTACTCTCCCGCGCCTGCCTGCCTGTACTAGCAAGGGGTCCTAATCTGATCTGGCACTACGTGTGGCCAGCATTGAAAGGCAGCTGGCACGACCTGTGATGGGCAAGAAGCGGCATCTTGACACCACGCCTTCCCTCTTTGCCGAGGAGGATGTGGGCCTTCATGTGTTTGGTGGCCGTGACTCCCTAGAGGAGGGGGAGCTTTTCAATGATTCAGACTCATCTGGGGACCATCAGGAAGGGTACGACACTGACCTGGGGTCCGCCACTGATGAGGATACCGGACTCCCTGTTGACACTGATAGACTACTGTTGGACATTTTTGAGACTTTGGATATCGCTCCCCCTAAGGTGGCGAAGAGGAAGCAGGGTGAGCTCTTTCGCCCTGACAAGCAACGCTTGGAGTTCCCGGAGCAGGGCCATTTCTCCAATATGGTGCTTAAGGAGTGGGAACGTCCTAACAGATTGACCACGGTGCCCAAGGGGTTGGACAGAAAATATCCTTTTTCTGCTGACCTGGTCAAGCGCTGGTCGTGTCCCCCTGAGGTGGACGCTCCTGTTCTAGGGCTGTCTAACACTTCGGTCATGCCATCCCCTGACACTACTACACTGCGGGATGGCGCGGACCGCCGTATGGATCAGCTGGCCTGTCATGCTTTCACCTTTGTAGGGGCAGGCCTGCGTCCTGCTTGTGCCGCGGTCATTACGGCTATTGCCCTTCAGAAGAAGATAAAGCGTCTTGAGGATGTCGCCTTGGCTGGTAGGAGGAGGGAAGATTATAGGGCCCTCCTGCTTTACTCTGATTTTGTTGCATTTGTGCTGTCTGCCATGGATGTTGCCCTCCAGCTGGGCGGTAGGGCTTCGGCCCTCTTGGTGGCTATGCGCCGATCTGTTTGGTTGCGCCAGTGGGCAGCTGACACTGCTGCTAAGAAGTCTCTCATCGGGCTTCCCTTCGTGGGGCTTCGTCTCTTCGGTGAGCGTCTGGATATCCTGACCAAGGATGGGTAGGTTACCTCAGCGTAGGAAGCAGCCTCAGCCTTTTCGGGGGCCTGCGCTTCCTTTACCTTCTTTCGTGCTCCCAAAGGAGGTCGTGGCTCCCTCTTCTCGGGGAGCTGCAGATATTCTTGGGGCCATGGCAGATCCCGTGGTCGCCCCGGTCTCTCATGGGGTTCCAAGCCCAAACCCCCTCCCAAGGCCCCTCAGGCATGAGGAGGCGCCCTCACCCGTCCGGGTGGGTGGAATGGCATCGGCTCTTTGCTCACGTCTGGAGGCTTCGCGTCTCAGACCGGTGGATTCAGGAGGTGGTGTCCTCCGGTTACAAGATAGTTTGCAGCCTGGCCGCCCCCATGATTCCTCAGATCCCGGATGTCTCAAAACCCTCTGTCAGCTCAGGGTTTGTGCCTAGCAGTTCAACGTCTGTTGGAGTCAGGAGTAGTCTGCCAGGTACCTTACCAGGAACAGGGTCAGGGGTACTACTCCAATCTTTTTCACAGTGCCCAAAAAGGACGGTTCTCTGCGGCCCATCCTGGATTTGAAGGGTCTTAACAGGTTTGTCTGGTTCAAGCATTTTCGCATGGAGACGCTACGCTCTGCTGTCAGTACCCTCCGGCTGGGCGACTTCATGACCACTGTGGACATCAAGGATGCCTATCTTCACGTTACAATCTTCCCAGGTCATCAGAAATTTCTGAGGTTCGCTCTGGGGGGATCAGCACTACCAGTTTGTGGCCGTACCGTTCTGTATCACCTCGGCGCCTCGGGTGTTCACCAAGGTGCTGGCGGGCGTAATGGCACTTCTGAGGAACCGGGGGATTCGCATCCTCCCTTATTGAACGACATTCTAATTGCTGCTCAGTCTTTTCATCATGCCGAGGAGGATACTCAGGTGGTGACCTCCACTCTCGAGTCCTTCGGCTGGGTGATCAACTATCCCAAGTCTTCACTGTTTCCGTCTTTGGCAAGGTCCTTTCTGGGCATGACTCTGGATACCTCTCAGGTCAAGGTATTTCTCCCTCAGCAGAAAGTGGAAGGCCTTCAGATGCAGGCACGGGCTCTGCTCTTGTGTCATCATCCCTCCATTCGGCAGGGCATGCAGTTAGTGGGCCTGATGGTGTCCTGCTTCGAGGCGGTTCTCTTTGCTCAGTTTCTCATGAGGCCTCTTCAGTTGCATCTCTTGTCAGTTTGGGATCGGGACCCTGTGTCCCTGGATCAGGAGTTTGCTTTGTCCCCTCTCGCCAGGCAGTCCAGCTCGTGGTGGCTGGACTCGAGGAAACTTCTAGTGGGCAGGACCTTTCTGCCGCCGTGCTGGGAGATTGTCACCACGGATGCCAGTCTGACCGGTTGGGGGGGAGTTTGGAAGTCCTTGAAATTTCAGGGTCAGTGGGGCCCCCAGGAGGCCCATGCACCCATCAACATTCTAGAACTGCGGGCGATCAGGTTGGTTATCTCCCAGTTGACCCCACACCTTCGGGGTCAGGCTGTTCAGATTCGCTCGGACAACCAGACGGCGGTTGCCTACAGCAATCATCGGGGGGGGGGGGACTCGGAGCAAGCGAGCCCTCAAGGAAGTGTCCCTGATACTGTCATGGGCGGAAGAGACTATCCCTTGCATCTCGGCGGTCTACATTCCGGGGGTGGAGAACCAGGAGGCAGACTTTCTGAGCAGGGGGACGTCTCGGCTGGGGGAATGGTCCCTCAACAACAGGGCATTTCACTCTGTGTCACCGCTGCGCTCAGCCGGATGTGGACCTGTTTGCGTCCCGCCACAATCACAAGCTTTCAAGATTTGTCTCCCTATCGCAGGATCCTCTGGCCTTCGCCACGGATGCACTAGCGATTCCTTGGACGGAGTTTCGGCTCCTCTGTGTTCCCTCCCTTTCCTCTGCTGGGCAGGGTGCTGCGCAAGATAGCCCAGGAGGGGTACCAGCCATTCTGGTGGCCCCCTGCTGGCCAAGGAGGGTGTGGTTCGCAGACGTCGTGCAGTTGGCGGCAGATCGATACGTCTTGCCCATGGATCCAGATCTTCTCACTCAGGGACAGCTGCACCATCCCAATTTACAAACGCTGGCTTTAACGGCTTGGCTGCTGAAACCTCCATCTTGATGGCTAAGGGGTTGCTGGCCTCAGTTGTTGATATTATGGTTCGGGCTCAGAAGAAGTCCTTGTCTTTTATCTACTACAGGGTCTGGCATGCTTACATTGCCTGGTGTGAGTCCAAGTCTCTTCCTTGTCGGGTGTTTTCAATCCCCAGGATTCTGGAATTTTTACAACATGGTTTGGATTCAGGCCTTCAGCTTAGTACCCTCAAGGGACAGGTGTCAGCTCTGGCATTTTTTTTTTTTTTTTCAAAGATCCTTTGCCAATCACCGGCTGGTTAAGACTTTCTTTCAGGGAGTTACTCATGTGCGTCCGCCACGTAAACCTATGCTACCAGTTTGGGACTTAAATCTGGTGTTCTCTGGGTCCTCCCTTTGAGCCTATCCGTGGGGCTGCGTTGCCCGTTTCTGACTCTTAAGGTGGCCTTTTTGGTGGCTATTACTTCGGTCAGGCGAGTTTCTGAGCTGGCGGCGCTTTCCATTAAACCTCCTTATTTTGAGCGGCATCAGGATAAGGTGGTGTTTCGGCTTAAGCCTGATTTCTTGCTTAAGGTTGTGTCTGCTTTTCATTTCAATCAGGACATTGTCTTACCTTCTTTGTGTCCTAACCCTGCTAATTCCAAGGAACGGACCCTTCATTCTCTGGATGTTGTCAGGGTTTTGAAGTTTTATTTGGTTGCTACTGAGTCTCTCAGGAAATCTGATGCTCTTTTTGTTCTTCCTGCTGGTCCTACGAAGGGTTTGCCCCCCGGCTAAATCTACTATTAGCAAGTGGATCCGTCAGGCGGTGGAGCAGGCCTATTCTGCTAAAGGGAAGGTTCCTCCTTTCCGGTTTACTGCTCATTCCACTCGTGCTGTTGGTGCCTCTTGGGCCTTTCAGCACCAGGCTTCTGTTGAACAAGTTTGTAAGGCTGCTACTTGGTCTTCTGTTCATACTTTTTCCAAGTTTTACAAGGTTGATGTTAAGGCCTCAGCTGATGCTGCTTTTGGCCGCAAGGTACTTCAGGCGGTAGTGGTTTGAATTGCCTGCTGTTACTCTTTGGGGATCCCACCCTACCTTACGGACACTGCTTTTGGATGTCCCAGATGTAAGGACTACATGAAACAGGCCGTGCTGTGCACTAGGAACAATTCTGTGAGTGAGTACTCACCTGTAGCATTGTTTTTACTATGCACAGCACGGCCTGTTTCATCCCTCCCTTGTTATCGTTATTCTTGGTTGCTTCTTTATGGTGATTGTTCCAAGTCAGTTAAGGGGTTTTTACCTTTTTTTCCTTTTTTTGCCTTATTACCTCCCGGCTTCTTGTATAACTGCTTGTCAACACTGGAGGTCTATGGCTGATTACCGTTTTTTATATGGGGCCGGGAGGAGCCACAAATCTTCTGCAGTGCACTGCGCCACCTTGTGGCGGAATACCCAGACGTAAGGACTACATGAAACAGGCCATGCTGTGCATAGTAAAAAACAATTCTACAGGTGAGTACTCACAGAATTGTATTTTTTACCGGTGTTTTATGTTTCACTGCGCTCATACTTACCTCCCCCCGGTGACTCTTCCTCTCCCTTCCCCTCCATCTTGTCCGTGCTGTGAGGGGGGGGGCGGGGTGCCGTCGGCCCGGGGGATCCGACGGCCTCGAGCAATGTCCGGGCGCCATGCATTCTGCGGGGGCCCCGCCGTGGGCTGCCCGGCTCTGCTCTTCCGGAAGGTCTTATCCATCTTGTACAGCTCTCTGAGGAGACAGGAGGCGGGCTCAGGTTTCGCAGCGTCGGGGGGGGGGGGGGCGGTTTGGTTTGCTGATGATGATCTTTTTGGAGGTCTGGGCTCCATGGAGGAAGGCGAGTTGTTTAAGGATTCCTTTTTGGAGGTCTGGGCTCCATGGAGGAAGGCGAGTTCATTCGGGCCGGCTATGACAGTGGGCCTGGCTCTTCCTGGGGCGAGGATATGTGGCTCCCTGACGATATGGAGAAGTTGCTGACTTCAGTGTTTGAGATATTGCATATTGTCCCTCCTAAAGCGGCTAAGAGGAAGCAGGGTGATTTGTTTTGGCCTGAGAGACAGAGGCTTGTCTTCCCTGAGCAGGCCCATTTCTCCAACATGTTTTTTAAGGAGTGGGAAAGGCCTAACAAACTACCTTCGGTGCCTAAGGGCCTGGACAGGCGGTATTCCTTCCCGGAGGAGCTGGTCCGCCTCTGGTCCCGTTCCCCCCCCCCCCCCCCCTAGGTGGATTCCCCCGTGTCGGGGTTATCTAACACTACGGTCATGCCTTCACCCGATACTGCTTCCTTGCGCGATCCAGCTGACAGGCGTATGGATCAACTGGCTTGTCATGCCTTTACCTTTGCTGGTGCTTAGCTTCGCCCCGTGTGTGCCACAGCTATTGTCTCATTAGCCATCAGAAAGAAGGTGAGACGTCTTGTAGACATTGCTAAGTCTCGCAAGCGGGCAGAGGAGTATAAAGACCTCAAAGCTTGCGTGGGTTTTATTGCGTTTGTAGTCTCCGCTATGGACGATGGTGTCCGGCTCGGTGCCAACGTTTCGGCCCTGCTTGTTGCGCTCTGTCGCTCTCTCTGGTTGCGGCAATGGTCGGCTGATGCCGCGGCCAAGAAGTCGCTCACTAGTATCCCCTTAGTGGGGCACAGGTTATTCGGGGAGCGTCTGGACCTCCTGGTTAAGGATGGGAGACTCCCTCAGCGACGGAAGCCTGCGCGGCCCTTTCGGGGTTCCTCTGCCTATCGCTCCTTTAGTGGAGGAAGAGGCGCTTCCTTTTCAGGTGGCCGCAGAGATTCCTGGGGATGAGGTAGGTCCCGCGGCCGACGCAATCCCTCTTGGGGATCCAAGTCCAAGCCCCCTGCCAAGGCTCCTCAGGCATGAGGAGGCGCCCTTACCCATCCGGGTGGGGGGACGGCTTCTGCTATTTGCTCATGTCTGGAGACAGCGCGTCTCGGATCGGTGGATTCAGGAGGTGGTGTCCTCCGGTTACAAAATAGAGCTGGCAGTCAGGCCGCCCCGAAGATTTCTTCAGTCTCGCATGTCCCAGAATCCAGTGACGGCCCAGGGCCTGAGAATGGTCGTACAGCACCTCCTGCTGCTTGGTGTGATTTGCCCTGTACCTCTTCAGGAGCAGGGTCAAGGGTTTTACTCCAACCTGTTCACAGTTTCCAGGAAGGATGGAATGTTAAGACCTATCTTGGACCTGAAGGGTCTCAACAGGTTTGTAAAGGTCCGGCATTTCTGCATGGAAACCTTACGGTCAGCGGTGAGTTCACTTCGGCCCGGCGATTTCATGTCCACGGTGGACATCAGGGATGCTTATCTGCACATTCTGATATTCCAGGGACACCAGAGGTTCCTGAGATTTGCTCTAGAGGACCAGCATTATGAATGTGTGGCTCTGCCATTTGGGATATCCTCAGCTCCCCGGGTCTTCACCAAGGTGCTGGTGGGCATCATGGCTATTCTGAGGAATCAAGGCTTTCGTGTGCTGCCTTATCTGGATGATTTACTGATTGCGGCTCAGTCCCTTCAGCAGGCCGAGAGTGACACGCGGACGGTGTTATCCACTCTTGAGGAGTTCGGTTGGGTAATCAACTACCCCAAGTCTTCCATCACTCCCTCATCAGTGAGGTCCTTCCTGGGCATGATGCTAGGCACCTCTCAGGTCAAGGTGTTCCTACCACAGCAGAAGGTGGTGGGGCTTCAGACGCAGGTGCAAGCCTTGCTGTCTTGTCAACAACCCTCGATTCGTCTGTGGATGAAGCTGGTGGGCCTGATGGTGTCCTCCTTTGAGGCAGTGCCCTTCGCTCAGTTCCACATGAGACCTCTTCAATTGAACCTGCTGACCGGCTGGGATCGAAAGCAGGAGTCGCTGGAACAGGAATATTCTCTGTCTCCCCTGGCCAGACTGTCCCTCTAGTGGTGACTGGACACCAGGAACCTATTGGTGGGCAAGTCCTTTCTGACTCCCCGGTGGGAGATAGTTACCACGAATGCCAGTCTGACCGGCTGGGGAGGCGTCTGGCAGACGCAGGAGTTCCAGGGTCAGTGGGGTCCGCAGGAGAACCACTTGCCCATAAATCTCCTGGAGCTGAGAGCGATCCGTTTGGTGCTCCTTCAATTGACTCCCAAGCTAAGGGGCTGTGCGGTACAGGTTCGCTTGGACAATCAGATGCCCATCACCTACATCACCAGGGCGGGACTCGGAGCAAGCGAGCCCTCAAGGGCCAGATTCTAACTTGGGCAGAGAATGTTCCCTGCATCTCGGCGGTTTACATCCCTGGGGTGGAAAACCAGGAGGCAGACTCCCTGAGCAGGGGGGCCCATCGTCTGGGGGAATGGTCTCTCAGCAACAAGATCTTTCACGCTCTGTGTCCCCGCTGGGGTCAGCCGGATGTGGACCTGTTTGCGTCCAGACACAATCACAAGCTTCCGAGGTTCGTCTCCCTGTCAAGAGATCCTCTGTCCTTCGCCACAGACGCTCTGGCAATTCCTTGGACGGAGTTCGGGCTCCTTTATGCATTCCCTCTGTTTCCCCTCCTGGGCCGAGTACTGCGCAAGATAGCCCAGGAGGGGGTGCCAACCATCCTGGTGGCTCCTCGCTGGCCGCGACGGAGTTGGTTCGCTGACATAGTTCAGATGTCAGTCGATTGCTACATCATGCTCGACGACCCCGGGCTTCTCACTCAGGGGTCGCTGACGGCCTGGCTGTTAAGTCCTTAATCCTGAGGGAAAAGGGCCTGTCTGACACGGTTGTGCATACCATGTTTCATGCAAGGAAGAAGTCTTCTTCCATGATACACTACAGATTTTGGCATGCCTACATTGCTTGGTGTGAATCCAAGAGTTTCCCTTGTCGCACATTCTCTATCTCTAGGATCTTGGAGTTTTTACAACATGGTTTAGACTTGGGTCTCCAGCTGAGCACCCTCAAGGGCCAGGTCTCTGCCTTGGCTATTGTTTTCCAGAGATCCTTTGCCAGTCATAGATTGATCAAGACCTTTTTCCAGGGTGTTACCCACGTACGTCCACCGCGTAAGCCTGTATTACCGGTGTGGGAATTGAATTTGGTGCTTTCTGCTCTCTGGGGGCCTCCTTTTGAGCCCTTGTGCGATGCTGCCTTGCCTATTTTGACCCTCAAGGTGGTCTTTTTGGTAGCGATAACTTCTGTACGTCGCGTGTCGGAGCTGGCTGCGCTTTGTATGAAGCCTCCTTATTTTGAGCTTCATAAGGATAAGGTGGTTTTTCGTTTTAAGCCTGATTCTTTACCTAAGTTAGTTTCTCCTTTTCACCTTAATGAGGAAGTTGTCTTACCTTCCTTGTGCCCAGCACTGGCTAATTCCAAGGAACGGACCCTCCATGCCCTGGATGTGGTCAGGACCATTAAGTATTACCTGTCTGCGACTGAAACCTTCAGGAAGTCGGATTTGCTCTTTGTCCTAACAGAGGGTTCTAGGAAGGGCTTTCCACCAGCCAAGTCCACTTTCAATAAGTGAATCAGACAGGCGGTGGTGCAAGCATATTCTGCCAAGGGGAAGGAACCCCCTTTTCAGATCACAGCTCATTCTACCAGAGCTATTGGTGCCTCTTGGGATTTTCAGCACCAGGCATCTGTTGGAACAAGTTTGTAAGGCCGCCACTTGGTCTTCTGTTCATACTTTTACCAAGTTTTACAAGGTTGATGTGCGGGCCTCAGCTGATGCTGTCTTTGGCCGAAAGGTGCTTCAGGTGGTAGTGAAATGAACTACATGCTGTTCCGCACTGGGGATCCCGCCTATATGGACACTGCTTTTGGATGTCCCACATGTAATTACTTATTGGATGACCTGGACTGGATATAGTGAAAAATACAATTCTGTGAAACTCGCCTGTAGAATTGTTTTTGAATATATCCAGTCCAGGTCGTCCCACCCCGCCTTTGTTCATTATCTCTTTTGCCTGTTATGGTGATTACCATTTTTATATTGGACCGTTGTCCTTACGTTTTTTGATGGAGAGAGTAAATGCTGAAGCTATGTGATGTTACATGGATTCTTGGCCTCCCGGCCTGTCTCTTTTCTTACTGCTTTTTGACCACTGGGGATTCTAGCGAGACACCTCATTTTATACGGGGCCGGGAGGAGCTACAGCTTTAGATCTTACGTCTTTGTAAGTGGTGGCTTGGTTTCTAGTAAGTTAGATGGACTAAGTCTTCAGTGGTGGCTCAGTTTCTAGTACGTGAGATGGACTAAGTCTTCAGTGGTGGCTCAGTTTCTAGTACGTTGGATGGACTAAGTCTTCAGTGGTGGCTCAGTTTCTAGTAAGTTAGATGGACTAAGTCTTCAGTGGTGGCTCGCTTTCTAGTACGTTAGATGGACTACGTCTTCAGTGGTGGCTCAGTTTCTAGTACGTTAGATGGACTACCTCTTCAGTGGTGGCTCAGTTTCTAGTAAGTTAGATGGACTAAGTCTTCAGTGGTGGCTCGCTTTCTAGTACGTTCGATGGACTACGTCTTCAGTGGTGGCTCAGTTTCTAGTACGTTAGATGGACTACGTCTTCAGTGGTGGCTCAGTTTCTAGTAAGTTAGATGGACTAAGTCTTCAGTGGTGGCTTGGTTTCTGGTACGTTAGATGGACTAAGTCTTCAGTGGTGGCTCAGTTTCTAGTAAGTTAGATGGTCTACGTCTTCAGTGGTGGCTCATTTTCTAGTAAGTTAGATGGACTAAGTCTTCAGTGGTGGCTCAGTTTCTAGTACGTTAGATGGACTACGTCTTCAGTGGTGGCTCAGTTTCTAGTAAGTTAGATGGACTAAGTCTTCAGTGGTGGCTTGGTTTCTGGTACGTTAGATGGACTACGTCTTCAGTGGTGGCTCAGTTTCTAGTGAGTTAGATGGACTAAGTCTTCAGGGGTGGCTCGGTTTCTAGTGAGTTAAATGGACTATGTCTTCAGTGGTGGCTTGGTTTCTAGTAAGTTAGATGGACTTCGTCTTCAGTGCTGGCTCAGTTTCTAGTAAGTTAGATGGACTAAGTCTTCAGGGGTGGCTCGGTTTCTAGTAAGTTAAATGGACTACATCTTCAGTGGTGGCTCAGTTTCTAGTAGGTTAGATGGACTTCGTCTTCAGTGGTGGCTCGGTTTCTAGTAAGTAGTAGGTTAAATGGCTGGTAAATAAAATTTAGGTATGTGCATATGGAATGCTAGCCATCTGTATGGTGGACTGATGTCCCAAAGTTGCAAATGTCATGTCAAGTGGGTACAGTCAAAGGTGTCCCTGCATCTGTGTTGAGAGGGTTTCATTTGTCCACCATTTAGAATAAGTTTGTGGCAGTATCTACCCTACCAGCAAGACTAAAAGGTCTGGTTTCTTCCGTGCAAAGAAAGTTTTGGAGAAAGCCCATGGGGGGGGGGGGGGGTACAGGGTGATGCAAAAACATGTTAATTAGCATAAAACTACGTTACAGGCATTTCTGCATGGAATCCATCTTTTCTGTCAGGATCTGCTCCCACTGGGTTCCTTTATGGTCTCGATAGACCTGAAGGATGCCTACTAGCAGGTTCCAATTGTTAGGGGTAGATAAACATCATAGTCTGGTCTGATGGAGCTTCCCGCCACAGCACAGGCACCAGAGACCACTCTTTGAGAAACTCTTACACAAAGCAGTTTCAAAAAGTGATCTGTGGTTTATAGAAGCAACTCGGTATTTATACACATCACGCAGAACTTTCTAGAGGCTACTACATCCTGGTGCCATAGTTATCACTGGGCGAGCTGGGCCGGGCAGTTTTAGCCAGTTTCATCTTATCGGTACATTCCACGGGTGGTCCCATGATTTACAAGAAATGAAACTCACTGTTCCCTGTAATCGTGGGCTGACTCTACATGAAATTGGGGTTTGAATAAAAATGGAGTCAGTGCAGACAAAGGGGAAAAGATATAGATTTCCCTTCACCAATGAGCCGTTATGCTCAAACATTCCAGAAGTTTGCAATAAAGATAGGAAAACAAACGCTCTACTTCTGATTTGTCTGTCCTCCCCTTGGTCTGGCACCAGCTCATGGGATCTTTACCAAGGTTCTAGCCGAACATCTGGTGTATTTAAGGCAAAAAGGGATTGGGACAACCTTGGCCCGTTGGATGAAAAACACAACCAGTTTAGTCTATAATGGATCCTCTGTATCAGGAAGAATTACAGAAGTGTCTCTACATCTTGGGCGGAGCAAGCTGGGGCCTCTATTGAACAGATTTGTACTGCGGCCACTTGGTCTTAGGCCAAAACGTTTGTTAGACGTTACCGTCTGAACCTGCTCACTTTAGAGGATCAGTCCTTTGGCAGGAGGGTGTTTCGGGCAGCCTTTCCCACCCGGTAGAGGTAGATCTCGCTTATCCTCTGTGTTATGTTGCCCTGATGATGTTTTAAGAAAACTTAAGTTACTTACCCGGTAACTTCTTTTCTAAACATCTAAATGAGCAGTATACAGGTTTCCCTCCCTCAGACTATCATTGGATGCATTTTTCCAATTCATACTTCAGCATGACCACATGGAGAGGAGCTCCTCCTCCCCTTCCTGTCCACCTCAGTTCTTTGTGTTTCCTCTCTGGGGAACCACTGGACAGAGTGTGCTAGGAGATACAATCTTCAGACGATTTTTTATTTTAACAATCCAGAGTATTTACCAGTATTGTTCTGGTGTGTCTTTGTATTTTGCAGATCTCTATTACAACTGGAGGCTGGGAGCAGGAGGCAAAGCTTTATTCGTTTCTGGTGGTCATGTGTTCCTACCTAGGGGAGGAGCCATAAGGTCTCAAGACTATTCTGCCCATTCGGATGTGTAGAAAAGAAGTTACCAGGTAACTAATGTTAAGTCTCCCCCCCCCAGTCAAACTGTATTCTTTACTCTTGGGTAACATCCTGCTCTTGCCAGGAGGGGGCAGACATATTTGAGACCCTGCCCCCTTGTCAGTGCAGGCAGGACGTTACCCTCAGTTTTTCTCCAGCACAAGGAGGTGATAGACGTTGGCTCTAGGCCATGAGCACTTTGATTCTTCCTTCCTAAATTTTTTTTTTTTAAGGATTATCACTTAAGGGCCTAAACAGAGAATCACCATATGGTCTCCTGCCCCCTTAAAGTGACTGGCAAGTCAAAAGTTAAAAAATAAATATTAGTAGCTTACCTTACATTGAGTGGTTGCAGTGCTGTGCTTCCTCTTCTGTCTGCCTCCTTAGTGAGGAAAATCACTTCCTCATTCAGCTTTCAGTCCCCACCCTGCTGACCTGGTCCATCAATCAACCTTCGGTGGACCAAGAATGAAAACACCCCCCACTCCCTGCCCAGACGTCCTGATTGGCATCCTGCAGCTCTGAAACCCCGCCCTCCTCTCACACTCATTGCAGTGTGCTTACATCACATCGCTGTTGCCACACCCACTGTTTCTCCTTATTTTTTCTCTGCATCTCCAATGCTCTCATACAAAGATAACTTCTCAATTACAGGGTCTTTTTGAAAACGGATTGAAGTTTGGGACAGTGCAATGTGTAGCCCGAGACAATGGGACAACAACCGGGCGCTCGCCTTTAGTATCACTTTAAGGCAACAGCTTTGTCTAAATATTTAAACAGCAGCATCGAGGTTAAAACCTCCCCCAAACCTCACGGGACTGCCCCCCCCCCCTCCGGTCTTACCTTTGGGCAGTATTTACTCTCCGGGGGATCCATCTTCTGGGTCCCCAGAATTCCGGGTGACCTTCTGATGGGCGGCGCCATCTTGCACCCCATCAGGCAGTGCAGTGTAGCTCCCGATCTCGTGCTCATGAATGGGATGCAATAGAGCCTCCCGAAATCCCGCGAGACTTCGCTGAGCGGCAGGGACTGAGGAGCACGGCTAAAACGTCAGACGGCTAAGCCAGCGGAGGAGCAGAGGATCGGGCCCTGAACAGCCGGATGTCTCCACAGACATCCAAAAGGTAAGTAGGGGCCCATGGGGGGGGGGGGGGTATCGCCCCCTTGTTATTTTACTTCCGATGTTCCTCTAACTACAGGGGCACCGCCATGCAACTATCTTTTGCATTCGTTTCTCGGGTCTGCGGGGCCGTTGCTTCAGATGTTTGGGAGGCTTAAATCTCTATGGACTCCAGTAATATGGGGGACTACTTCAAAGGTTCTCATTTTTTTTCCTGAATATGTTGTTTGCAGGGGAGTTAAGTCTCATCCTCACCCTGGTCTTCTCTTTCTCTAGTCTCATCCTCACCCTGGTCTTCTCTTTCTCTAGTCTCATCCTCACCCCAGTCTTCTCTTTCTCTAGTCTCATCCTCACCCTGGTCTTCTCTTTCTCTAGTCTCATCCTCACCCTGGTCTTCTCTTTCCATAGTCTCATCCTCACCCCAGTCTTCTCTTTCTCTAGTCTCATCCTCACCCTGGTCTTCTCTTTCTCTAGTCTCATCCTCACCCTGGTCTTCTCTTTCCATAGTCTCATCCTCACCCCAGTCTTCTCTTGCTCTAGTCTCATCCTCACGCTGGTCTTCTCTTTCTCTAGTCTCATCCTCACCCTGGTCTTCTCTTTCTCTAGTCTTATCCTCACCCTGGTCTTCTCTTTCTCTAGTCTCATCCTCACCCTGGTCTTCTCTTTCTCTAGTCTCATCCTCACCCTGGTCTTCTCTTTCCATAGTCTCATCCTCACCCCAGTCTTCTCTTGCTCTAGTCTCATCCTCACGCTGGTCTTCTCTTTACATAGTCTCATCCTCACCCTGTTTTTCTCTTTACATAGTCTCATCCTCACCCTGGTCTTCTCTTTCTCTAGTCTCATCCTCACCCCAGTCTTCTCTTCCCCTAGTCTCCTTCTAACCCTGGTCTTCTCTTTTTCTAGTCTCATCCTCACCCTGGTCTTCTCTTTCTCTAGTTTCATCCTCACCCTGGTCTTCTCCTTCTCTAGTCTCATCCTCACCCTGGTCTTCTCTTTCTCTAGTCTCATCCTCACCCTGGTCTTCTCTTTCTCTAGTCTCATCCTCACCCCAGTCTTCTCTTTCTCTAGTCTCATCCTCACCCCGGTCTTCTCTTTCTCTAGTCTCATCCTCACCCCAGTCTTCTCTTCCCCTAGTCTCCTTCTAACCCTGGTCTTCTCCTTCTCTAGTCTCATCCTCACCCTGGTCTTCTCTTTCTCTAGTCTCATCCTCACGCCAGTCTTCTCTTTCTCTAGTCTCATCCTCACCCCGGTCTTCTCTTTCTCTAGTCTCATCCTCACCCTGGTCTTCTCTTTCTCTAGTCTCATCCTCACCCCGGTCTTCTCTTTCTCTAGTCTCATCCTCACCCTGTTCTTCTCTTTCTCTAGTCTCATCCTCACCCCGGTCTTCTCTTTCTCTAGTCTCATCCTCACCCTGGTCTTCTCTTTCTCTAGTCTCATCCTCACCCTGTTCTTCTCTTTCTCTAGTCTCATCCTCACCCCGGTCTTCTCTTTCTCTAGTCTCATCCTCACCCTGGTCTTCTCTTTCTCTAGTCTCATCCTCACCCTGGTCTTCTCTTTCTCTAGTCTCATCCTCACCCTGGTCTTCTCTTTCTCTAGTCTCATCCTCACCCCGGTCTTCTCTTTCTCTAGTCTCATCCTCACCCCAGTCTTCTCTTTCTCTAGTCTCATCCTCACCCTGGTCTTCTCTTTCTCTAGTCTCATCCTCACCCTGGTCTTCTCTTTCTCTAGTCTCATCCTCACCCTGGTCTTCTCTTTCTCTAGTCTCATCCTCACCCTGGTCTTCTCTTTCCCTAGTCTCATCCTCACCCCAGTCTTCTATATAAGTTTCACAGGGCCCTGTAGCAAAAGTCATAGGGTCCCCCAACCCCAAATATATTTCTTATAAGATCTTATGCCATTTTTGTTACGCCCCTGTTGAGCCAATGACACACAGGGCCTCTGGTGCTCTGTGCTGATGTATGAAGGGGTGGAATGAAGTTGCCTGGGGTACCACTTGCTGCTGCTAACCTGGGCCCGCTAATGGTGACCGGGCCCAGCCATCACTAATTTTGGTCCTTCAGCTGTTGGCCAGGCCCAGCATCAGCCTGCCACTGCCAGGGGCCCACGGAAGCATCATGTGCTGAAAGACTAAGGAGGAAGTCTGCACAGGGCCCCCTTATGCCCATGGGTCCAGTAGTAGCTCTATGGTATGTATGCCTTTGGTTGTGTGCAACTTTGGATAGAGGATATCTTTGTTACATGTAGAAAAATTGAATTAAATGCAGATCCCCTGCATGCCAGTAGGGGGCAACAACCTACAATAAACCCTATTGCAGAAAGGGAGGGATGCACCTGTGTCTGCAGAGGATGATAGAGATGAGCCTCGGCTGCTGTGTAACACGGTCAGGAAGTTTTCAGCATTCCCGGCATTGCTCAGCGTTGGGGAGGGGGTAACGGCTGGGATTTTTTGGTCATTGTTTTAAACTTTTTATAAATATTAATGTATCCGATTTTTATATAGTTACTTTTTTTTATTCTTCCTTGTGTGGAAACTGCTGAGACGGATAACTGGACACGCACCTACCTGCTTACCTTCGCGTTGACCACAGACGGCCTGCTAGCCACACATCCGGGTCTGGCGTGGCCGGAGAGATACGGGATGAGGACCTCCTGCTCTAGAACCCGGGGTGAAGAAAGTGAAGATCAGGGTGAGAATGTAACTAGAAAAAGGGTGGACCAGGATTAGGATGAGACTAGGGAAATAGAAGATTGGGGTGAAGATGAGACTAGAGAAAGAGAAGACCAGGGTGAGGATGAGACTAGGGGGAAGAGAAGACTGGGGTGAGGATGAGACTAGAGAAAGAGAAGACCAGGGTGAGGATGAGACTAGAGAAAGAGAAGATTGGGGTGAGGATGAGACTGGAGAAAGAGAAGACCAGGGTGAGGATGAGACTAGAGAAAGAAAAGATTGGGGTGAAGATGAGACTATGGAAAGAGAAGACCAGGGTGAGGATGAGACTATGTAAAGAGAAGACCAGGGTGAGGATGAGACTAGAGAAAGAGAAGACCGGGGTGAGGATGAGATTAGAGAAAGAGAAAACCAGGGTGGGGATGAGACTAGAGAAAGAGAAGACCAGGGTGAGGATGAGACTAGAGAAAGAGAAGACTGGGGTGAGGACGAGACTATTGAAAGAGAAGACCAGGGTGAGGATGAGACTAAAGAAAGAGAAGACCAGGGTGAGGATGAGACTAGAGAAAGAGAAGACCAGGGAGAGGATGAGACTAGAGAAAGAGAAGACCAGGGAGAGGATGAGACTAGAGAAAGAGAAGACCAGGGTGAGGATGAGACTAGGGAAAGAGAAGACCAGGGCGAGGATGAAACTAGGGAAAGAGAAGATCAGGGTGAGGATGAGACTATGTAAAGAGAAGACCAGGGTGAGGATGAGACTAGAGAAAGAGAAGACTGGGGTGAGGATGAGACTAGGGAAAGAGAAGACCAGGGTGAGGAAGAGACTAGAGAAAGAGAAGACTGGGGTGAGGATGATACTGGGTTAAGAGAAGACCAACGCGAGGATAAAGCTAGTGAAAGAGAAGACTAGAGTCAAGATGAAACTAGAGATAGAGAAGACCAGAATGTGGATGAAGCTAGGCGAAGACAAGGATGAGACTGGGGAAAGAGAAGACCAGAGCAAGGATGACACGGGAAAGAGAAGACCAATGTTAGGATGAGACTAGGGAAAGAGCGACTCAAGAGTAAGGATGAATCCTGGGATTAGGGGGGGATGAGAGATGAGGATGAGACTAGGGAAAGAGAAGACCAGGAGGGGCATGAGACTAGAGAAATAGAAGGCCAGGGTGAAGATGAGACTAGGAAATGAGCGGATCAAGTTAATGATGAGTCTGGGGAAAGAGAAGATCAGGGTGAGGAGGAGACTAGTGAAAGAGAAGACCAGAATGGGGATGAGACTAGGGGAAGAGTGGATCAAGAGTTAGGATGAGTCTAAGGAAAGCATTGATGAGAATGAGACTAGAGAGAGAAGACCAAGGCAAGGATGAGACTAGGGAAAGAGAAGACCAGGGTGAGGATGAGACTAGGGAAAGAGAAGACCAGGGTGAGGATGAGACTAGGGAAAGAGAAGACCAGGGTGATGAGACTAGGGAAAGAGAAGAGCAGGGCGAGGATGAGACTAGGGAAAGAGAAGACCAAAGTGAGGATGAGACTAGGGAAAGAGAAGACCAAGGTGAGGATGAGACTAGGGAAAGAGAAGACCAAGGTGAGGATGAGACTAGGGAAAGAGAAGACCAAGGCAAGGATGAGACTAGGGGAAGAGAAAAGCAGGGTGAGGATGAGACTAGGGAAAGAGAAGACCAAGGTGAGGATGAGACTAGGGAAAGAGAAGACCAAGGCAAGGATGAGACTAGGGGAAGAGAAAAGCAGGGTGAGGATGAGACTAGGGAAAGAGAAGACAAGGACGAGACTAGAGAAAAAGAAGAGCGGGATGAGCATAAGACTAGGGAAAGAGAAGACCAAGGTGAGAATGATACTAGGGACAGAGAAGACCAAGTTGAGGATGAGACTAGGGAAAGAGAAGACCAAGTTGAGGATGAGATTAGGGAAGGAGAACACCAGGGTGAGGATGAGACTAGGGAAAGAGAAGACAAGGGCGAGGATAAGACTAGGGAAAGAGAAGACAAGGGCGAGGATGAGATTAGGGAAAGAGAACACCAGGGTGAGGATGAGACTAGGGAAAGAGAAGACAAGGGCGAGGATAAGACTAGGGAAAGAGAAGACCAGGGTGAGGATGAGACTAGGGAAAGAGAAGAGCAGGGTGAGGATGAGAAGAAGAAAAGAGAAGACCAGGGTGAGGATGAGACTAGGGAAAGAGAAGAGCAGGGCGAGGATGAGACTAGGGAAAGAGAAGAGCAGGGGGAGGATGAGACGAAGAGAAGAGCAGGGTGAGGATGAGACTAGGGAAAGAGAAGAGCAGGGCAAGGATGAGACTAGGAAAAGAGAAGAGCAGGACAAGGATGAGACTAGGAAAAGAGAAGAGCAGGGCGAGGGTGAGACTAGGAAAAGAGAAGAGCAGGACAAGGATGAGACTAGGGAAAGAGAAGACCAGGGCAAGGATGAGACTAGGGAAAGAAGACCAAGGCAAGGATGAGACTAGGAAAAGAGAAGACCAGTTTGAGGATGTGACTGGAGAAAGAGAAGACCAGGACGAGGATGAAACTAGGGAAAGAAGATCAGGGCGAGGATAAAACTAAGGAAGAAGAAGACCAGGATGAGGATGAGACTAGGGAAATAGAAGACTGGGGTGAAGATGAGACTAGAGAAAGAGAAGACCAGGAGGGGGATTGAGACTAGGAAAATAGAAGAGCAGGGTGAGGATGAGACTAGGGAAAAAGAAGACCAGAGCGAGGATAAGACTAGGGAAAGAGAAGACAAGGGTGAGGATGAGACATGGAAAAGAGAAGACCAGGGTGAGGATGAGACTAGGGAAAGAGAAGAGCACGACGAGGATGAGATTGGGGAAAGAGGAGAGCAGGGTGAGGATGAGACTAGGGAAAGAGAATACCAGGGCACGGATGAGACTAGGGAAAGAGAATAGCAGGGTGAGGATGAGACTAGGGAAAGAGAAGACCAGGTTGAGGATGAGACTAAGGAAAGAGAAAAGCAGGGTGAGGATAAGACTAGGGAAAGAGAAGACCAGGGTGCGGAGGAGACTAGGGAAAGAGAAAAGCAGGGTGAGGATGAGACTAGGGAAAGAGAAGACCAGGTTGAGGATGAGACTAAGGAAAGAGAAAAGCAGGGTGAGGATAAGACTAGGGAAAGAGAAGACCAGGGTGCGGAGGAGACTAGGGAAAGAGAAAAGCAGGGTGAGGATGAGACTAGGGAAAGAGAATACCAGTACACGGATGAGACTAGGGAAAGAGAATAGCAGGGTGAGGATGAGACTAGGGAAAGAGAAGACCAGGGTGCGGAGGAGACTAGGGAAAGAGAAAAGCAGGGTGAGGATGAGACTAGGGAAAGAGAAGACCAGGTTGAGGATGAGACTAAGGAAAGAGAAAAGCAGGGTGAGGATAAAACTAAGGAAGAAGAAGACCAGGATGAGGATGAGACTAGGGAAATAGAAGACTGGGGTGAAGATGAGACTAGAAAAAGAGAAGACCAGGAGGGGGATTGAGACTAGGAAAATAGAAGAGCAGGGTGAGGATGAGACTAGGGAAAAAGAAGACCAGAGCGAGGATAAGACTAGGGAAAGAGAAGACAAGGGTGAGGATGAGACATGGAAAAGAGAAGACCAGGGTGAGGATGAGACTAGGGAAAGAGAAGAGCACGACGAGGATGAGATTGGGGAAAGAGGAGAGCAGGGTGAGGATGAGACTAGGGAAAGAGAATACCAGGGCACGGATGAGACTAGGGAAAGAGAATAGCAGGGTGAGGATGAGACTAGGGAAAGAGAAGACCAGGTTGAGGATGAGACTAAGGAAAGAGAAAAGCAGGGTGAGGATAAGACTAGGGAAAGAGAAGACAAGGGTGCGGAGGAGACTAGGGAAAGAGAAAAGCAGGGTGAGGATGAGACTAGGGAAAGAGAAGACCAGGTTGAGGATGAGACTAAGGAAAGAGAAAAGCAGGGTGAGGATAAGACTAGGGAAAGAGAAGACCAGGGTGCGGAGGAGACTAGGGAAAGAGAAAAGCAGGGTGAGGATGAGACTAGGGAAAGAGAATACCAGTACACGGATGAGACTAGGGAAAGAGAATAGCAGGGTGAGGATGAGACTAGGGAAAGAGAAGACCAGGGTGCGGAGGAGACTAGGGAAAGAGAAAAGCAGGGTGAGGATGAGACTAGGGAATGAGAAGACCAGGTTGAGGATGAGACTAAGGAAAGAGAAAAGCAGGGTGAGGATAAGACTAGGGAAAGAGAAGACCAGGGTGCGGAGGAGACTAGGGAAAGAGAAAAGCAGGGTGAGGATGAGACTAGGGAAAGAGAAGACCAGGGTGCGGAGGAGACTAGGGAAAGAGAAGACCAGGGTGAGGATGAGACTAGGGAAAGAGAAGACAAGGGCGAGGATGAGACTAGGGAAAGAGAAGACTGGGGTGAGGATGATACTGGGTTAAGAGAAGACCAACGCGAGGATAAAGCTAGTGAAAGAGAAGACTAGAGTCAAGATGAAACTAGAGATAGAGAAGACCAGAATGTGGATGAAGCTAGGCAAAGACAAGGATGAGGATGAGACTGGGGAAAGAGAAGACCAGAGCAAGGATGACACGGGAAAGAGAAGACCAATGTTAGGATGAGACTAGGGAAAGAGCGACTCAAGAGTAAGGATGAATCCTGGGATTAGGGTGAGGATGAGACTAGGGAAAGAGAAGACCAGGAGGGGCATGAGACTAGAAAAATAGAAGGCTCAAGAGTGGATCAAGAGTTAGGATGAGTCTAAGGAAAGCATTGATGAGAATGAGACTAGAGAGAGAAGACCAAGGCAAGGATGAGACTAGGGAAAGAGAAGACCAGGGTGAGGATGAGACTAGGGAAAGAGAAGACCAGGGTGAGGATGAGACTAGGGAAAGAGAAGAGCAGGGCGAGGATGAGACTAGGGAAAGAGAAGACCAAGGTGAGGATGAGACTAGGGAAAGAGAAGACCAAGGTGAGGATGAGACTAGGAAAGAGAACACCAGGGTGAGGATGAGACTAGGGAAAGAGAAGACCAAGGCAAAGATGAGACTAGGGGAAGAGAAAAGCAGGGTGAGGATGAGACTAGGGAAAGAGAAGACAAGGACGAGACTAGAGAAAGAGAAGAGCGGGACGAGCATAAGACTAGGGAAAGAGAAGACCAAGGTGAGAATGATACTAGGGACAGAAAAGACCAAGTTGAGGATGAGACTAGGGAAAGAGAATACAAGGGCGAGGATAAGACTAGGGAAAGAGAAGACCAGGGTGAGGATGAGACTAGGGAAAGAGAAGACAAGGGCGAGGATGAGATTAGGGAAAGAGAACACCAGGGTGAGGATGAGACTAGGGAAAGAGAAGACAAGGGCGAGGATAAGACTAGGGAAAGAGAAGACCAGGATGAGGATGAGACTAGGGAAAGAGAAGACCAGGGCAAGGATGAGACTAGGAAAAGAGAAGAGCAGGACAAGGATGAGACTAGGAAAAGAGAAGAGCAGGGCGAGGGTGAGACTAGGAAAAGAGAAGTGCAGGACAAGGATGAGACTAGGGAAAGAGAAGACCAGGGCAAGGATGAGACTAGGGAAAGAGAAGACCAGTTTGAGGATGTGACTGGAGAAAGAGAAGACCAGGACGAGGATGAAACTAAGGAAAGAAGATCAGGGCGAGGATAAAACTAAGGAAGAAGAAGACCAGGATGAGGATGAGACTAGGGAAATAGAAGACTGGGGTGAAGATGAGACTAGAGAAAGAGAAGACCAGGAGGGGGATTGAGACTAGGAAAATAGAAGAGCAGGGTGAGGATGAGACTAGGGAAAAAGAAGACCAGAGCGAGGATAAGACTAGGGAAAGAGAAAAGCAGGGTGAGGATGAGACTAGGAAAAGAGAAGACCAGGGTGAGGATGAAACTAGGGAAAGAGAAGAGCACGACGAGGAAGAGATTGGGAAAAGAGGAGAGCAGGGTGAGGATGAGACTAGGGAAAGAGAATACCAGGGCACGGATGAGACTAGGGAAAGAGAATAGCAGGGTGAGGATGAGACTAGGGAAAGAGAAGACCAGGTTGAGGATGAGACTAAGGAAAGAGAAAAGCAGGGTGAGGATAAGACTAGGGAAAGAGAAGACCAGGGTGCGGAGGAGACTAGGGAAAGAGAAAAGCAGGGTAAGGATGAGACTAGGGAAAGAGAATACCAGTACACGGATGAGACTAGGGAAAGAGAAAAGCAGGGTGAGGATGAGACTAGGGAAAGAGAATACCAGGGCACGGATGAGACTAGGGAAAGAGAAAAGCAGGGTGAGGATGAGACTAGGGAAAGAGAAGACCAGGGTGCGGAGGAGACTAGGGAAAGAGAAAAGCAGGTTGAGGATGAGACTAGGGAAAGAGAAGAACAGGGTGAGGATGGGACTAGGGAAAGAGAAGACCAGGGTGAGGATGAGACTAGGGAAAGAGAAGACAAGGGCGAGAATGAGACTAGGGAAAGAGAAGAGCAGGGTGAGGATGAGACTAGGGAAAGAGAAGACCAAGGTGAGGATGAGACTAGGGAAAGAGAAGACAAGGGCGAGGATGAGACTAGGGAAAGAGAAGAGCAGGGTGAGGATGAGACTAGGAAAAGAGAAGAGCAGGGTGAGGATGAGACTAGGGAAAGAGAAGACCAAGGTGAGGATGAGACTAGGAAAGAGAAGACCAGGGCAAGGATGAGACTAGGGAAAGAGAAGACCAGGGTGAGGATGAGATTAGGGAAAGAGAAGATCAGGGTGAGGATGAGTCTAGGAAAAGAGTGGATCAAGTTGAGCATGAGTCTAGGGAAAGAGAAGTCATGGGCAAGGATGAGATTAGGGAAAAAGAAGACCAAGGTGGGGGTGAGACTAGGGAAAGAGAAGAGCAGGATGAGAATGAGACTAGGGAAAGAGAAGACCAGGGTGAAGATGAGACTAGAGAAAAAGAAGACCAGGAGGGGGATTGAGACTAGGAAAATAGAAGAGCAGGGGGAGGATGAGACTAGGGAAAGAGAAGACCAGGGCAAGGATGAGACTAGGGAAAGAGAAGACAAGGGCAAGGATGAGACTAGGGAAAGAGAAAAGCAGGATGAGGATGAGACTAGGGAAAAAGTAGACCAGGGTGAGGATGAGACTATGGAAAGAGAAGACCAGGGTGAGGGAGAGACTGGGAAAAGAAAGAGGATGAGACTAGGAAAGAGAAGACAAGGGTGAGGATGAGACTAGGGAAAGAGAAGGGCAGGGCGAGGATGAGACTAGGAAAAGAGAAGAGCAGGACGAGGATGAGACTAGGGAAAGAGAAGAGCAGGGCGAGGATGAGACTAGGGAAAGAGAAGACCAGGACGAGGATGAGACTAGGGAAAAAAGACCAGGTTGAGGATGAGACTGGGAAAAGAGAAGACTAGGGGAAGAGAAGAGCAGGACGAGGATGAGACTAGGAAAGAGAAGACCAGGGCAAGGATGAGACTAGGAAAAGAGAAGACCAGGACGAGGATGAGACTAGGGAAAGAGAAGACCTGGGTGAGGATGAGACTATGGAAATAACAGTCCAGGAGGCGGGTGAGACTAAGGAAAGAGAAGATCAGGGCAAGGATGAGACTAGGGGAAGTGAAGAAAATGTCGAAAATAAGACTGGGGAAAGAGAAGACCAAGGTGAGGGTGAAAATAGAGAAAAAGAAGACAAGGGCGAGGACGAGATTAGGGAAAAAGAAGATCAGGGTGAGCATGAGACTCGTGAAAGAGAAGACCAAAGTGAGGATCAAAATAGGAAAAGAGAAGATCAGAGTGAGGATGAGCCTAGGGAAAGAGAAGACCAAGGTTAGGATGATACTAGGGAAAGAGTGACTCAAAAGTTAGGATGAATCCTGGGAAAGAGAGGATTAGGGTGAGGATGACATTGGGGAAATAATGGATGAGACTAGGTGAAGAGAAGACCAGGAGGGGCATGAGACTAGAGAAATAGACCAGGGTGAGGATGAGACTAGGAAACGAGTGGATGAAGTTGAGGATGAATCTGGGGAAAGAGAAGATCAGGGTGAGGAGGAGACTAGGAAAAGAGTGGATCAAGTTGAGGATGAGTCTAGGGAAAGAGAAGTCAATGAATTTAGAGAAAAAGAAGACCAAGGCGGGGGTGAGACTAGGGAAAGAGAAGAGCAGGGTGAGGATGTGACTAGGGAAAGAGAAGATCAGGGTGAAGATGAGACTAGGGGAAGATAAGATTAGGGTGAGGATGTGACTAGGGGAAAAGAAGATCAGGATGAAGATGAGACTAGGGGAAGAGAAGAACAGGATGAGGATGAGACTAGGGAAAGAGTGGATCAAGAGTTAGGATAAGTCTAAGGAAAGCGTTGATGAGGATGAGACTGGGGAAAGAGAAGACAAGGGCGAGGATGAGACTAGAGAAGGAGAAGACCAGGGTGAGGATGAATCTAGGGGAAGAGTAGACCAGTACAAGGATGAGACCAATAGCAGTCAATGTGTGTGTGTGTGTGTGTGGGGGGGGGTGTTACGAGGTTGAAGGTTTCTGAGGCCCGCGTGGAAGGATTTTCCGTAGCAGTTGGGAACTTGCACAAGACGGCAGCTGCTGTTGGAGGAAGACGCTCTTCCTACGTGAATAAGGGAAGGTTTTTGGGGTTTTGTAATATGCAGAATTGTATTTGCTGAGAGCAGCTCTTGTAACTTCCCCTTAATGTTCCTGAAGTGGTCATGTGACTGTGATGAGTCAAGCAGCTGACAGCTTCACGAGCGGGGAGTGAGCATACGGGAACCCCGTGACCAGGTGTTTGGCGTGTAATGTTGCCTCGTCACAGAAATTAATGATCCCCAACCCTAAGCATAACCTAACACCCAACCCAAGACATAACCCAACACCAACTGATGAGTTTTAGGAACATTTCCAGGGTTAGAACTTTAGGTCAACTATTCTAACTAGGTTCTAGGGTGGAATTCCGGGGTGTGGTGCAAGGTTTAGGTGTTGGGATAGTGGTTAGGTCACAGGACTATGTGACAGTGTTGCCTTTAAGGGTCAGGTTAATGGATCAGTCAGGTTTAGGAATGGGTGCGAGTGTCAGGTTTAGGGCTTAGGTTAGGTTTTATGGTCAGATTTATGGGTTAGGCGGGTTGATCAATTAGGTCTGGGCGTGGTGTTAGTATTGGGTTAGCCGTCAGGGTTAGGTTAGTGGATAAATCATGTTTGGTACTGGTTAGGGGCTAGGTGGGTTACGGCTAGGGGTAAGTAAGGGTCGGGTTTAATGGTTAGGTTGGTTACAGGTGGGCTAGACGTAAGTAAGGGTTGGGGTTAGGTTGGTTAGGGGTGGGCTAGAGGTAGGTTTAAGGGTTGGATTAGTGGATACATCACGCTGGGAACAGATGCCAGTGTCAGGTTTAGGGCTCACAATGGGTGCTGGGTTATAGTTGCCCATGTAGCCAGCACGACTGTCTGACTGATCAATTAGGTCAGGGCTAGGTGTTAGTATTGGGTTAGCTGTCAGGGTTAGCTTAGTGGATAAATCATGTTTGGGACAGGTTAGGGGCTAGGTGGGTAAAAATTAGGTTAGGGATAAGTCATGGCCAGGTTTAGAGGTTAGGTTAGTGGATAAATCACGTTTGGGGCCAGGTGGGTTACGGTTAGGTTAGAGATAAGTCATGGCCAGGTTTAGGGGTTAGGTTAGTAGATAAATCAGGCTAAGGCAGTGTCAGATATATAACGGGTTATTTAAGCTGATATATAAGGTCAGGGTTAGGTGCCAGTACTGGATTCAGAGGTTAGGTGTCAGGGACAGATTTAGGGCCAAGGTTGGTTATTGGTGGGATAGAGGCAGGAGAGGGCCAGGTTAAAAAGTTTGGTTGGATAGGGGTGGGCTAGAGGTGAGTGTCAGGTTTAAGGGTTAGGTTGGTTATGGCAGAGTTTGAGGTAGGTTAGGGACAGGTTTAGGGGTTAGATTGGTTAGGAGTGGGCTAGAGGTAAGTAAGGGTCAGGTTTAGAGGTTAGGTTGGTTACAGGTGGGCTAGAGGTAAGTAATGGTCGGGTTTAGGCTGGTTAAAGGTGGGCTAGAGGTAAGTAAGAGTCAGGTTTAGAGCTTAGGTGGGCTACAGGTGAGTAAGAGTCAGGTTTAGGTTTGTTACAGGTGGGCTACAGGTAGGTGAAGGTCAGGTTTAGGAGTTAGATTGGTTAGGAGTGGGCTAGAGGTAAGTAAGGGTAAGGTTTAGAGGTTAGGTTGGTTACAGGTGGGCTAGAGGTAAGTAATGGTCGGGTTTAGAGCTTAGGTGGGCTACAGGTGAGTAAGAGTCAGGTTTAGGTTGGTTACAGGTGGGCTAGAGGTAAGTAAGAGTCAGGTTTAGAGGGTAGGTTGGTTACAGGTGGGCTAGAGGTAGGTGAAGGTCAGGTTTAGGAGTTAGGTTGGATACAGGTGAGTAAGGGTCAGGTTTAGGTTGGTTACAGGTGGGCTAGAGGTAAATATTGGTCGGGTTTAGGTTGGTTACAGGTGGGCTAGAGGTAGGTTAGGGTAAGGTTTCGTGGCTTGGTTGGTTGCAGGTGGGCTACAGGTAGGTGAAGGTCAGGTTTAGGAGTTAGGTTGGTTACAGGTGGGCTACAGGTGAGTAGGGGTCAGTTTAGAGCTTAGGTTGGTTACAGGTGGGCTAGAGGTAGGTAAGAGTCAGGTTTAGGTTGGTTAGGGGTGGGATAAAGGTAGGTTTGTGGGTTGGATTAGATGCCAGTGTCAGGTTTAGGGCTCACATTGGGTGCTGGGTTATAGTTGCCCATGTGGCCACCATGACATGTCACTGGGGAGCGTGAAGCTAGCATGTAACACATGTCAGACCCCGGTGCTGCGTTTCCTCCTCTCACTTCCTTTTACTGATACAAAAAGGAAGAGAAGACAGGCGGGCGATCACATGATCTGATCAGACAGACGGTGAGCGATCGGGGAGATGGAGACTAATGGGAGAGCTCTGCTCCTGGCTGTTCTCCTGGCAGGTAAGTCACCCCCTGCCCTTATACCATCCAGGGGTATCACCCACCATCCTGCTGCCCTTATACCATCCAGGGGTATCACCCACCATCCTGCTGCCCTTATACCATCCAGGGGTATCACACACCATCCTGCTGCCTTTATACCATCCAGGGGTATCACACACCATCCTGCTGTCTCTATACCATCCAGGGGTATCACACACTATCCTGCTGTCTCTATACCATCCAGGGGTATCACACACCATCCTGCTGCCTCTATACCATCCAGGGGTATCACACACTATCCTGCTGTCTCTATACCATCCAGGGGTATCACACACCATCCTGCTGCCTCTATACCATCCAGGGGTATCACACACCATCCTGCTGTCTCTATACCATCCAGGAGTATCACACACCATCCTGCTGTCTCTATACCATCCAGGGGTATTACACACCATCCTGCTGTCTCTATACCATCCAGGGGTATCGCACACCATCCTGCTACCTCTATACCATCCAGGGGTATCACACACCATCCTGCTGCCTCTATACCATCCAGGGGTATTACACACCATCCTGCTGTCTCTATACCATCCAGGGGTATCGCACACCATCCTGCTACCTCTATACCATCCAGGGGTATCACACACCATCCTGCTGTCTCTATACCATCCAGGGGTATTACACACCATCCTGCTGTCTCTATACCATCCAGGGGTATCGCACACCATCCTGCTACCTCTATACCATCCAGGGGTATCACACACCATCCTGCTGCCTCTATACCATCCAGGGGTATCACACACCATCCTGCTGCCTCTATACCATCCAGGGGTATCACACACCATCCTGCTGTCTCTATACCATCCAGGGGTATCACACACCATCCTGCTGCCTCTATACCATCCAGGGGTATCACACACCATCCTGCTGTCTCTATACCATCCAGGGGTATCACACACCATCCTGCTGCCTCTATACCATCCAGGGGTATCACACACCATCCTGCTGCCTCTATACCATCCAGGGGTATCACACACTATCCTGCTGTCTCTATACCATCCAGGGGTATCACACACCATCCTGCTGCCTCTATACCATCCAGGGGTATCACACACTATCCTGCTGTCTCTATACCATCCAGGGGTATCACACACCATCCTGCTGCCTCTATACCATCCAGGGGTATTACACACCATCCTGCTGTCTCTATACCATCCAGGGGTATCGCACACCATCCTGCTACCTCTATACCATCCAGGGGTATCACACACCATCCTGCTGCCTCTATACCATCCAGGGGTATCACACACCATCCTGCTGTCTCTATACCATCCAGGGGTATCGCACACCATCCTGCTACCTCTATACCATCCAGGGGTATCACACACCATCCTGCTGCCTCTATACCATCCAGGGGTATCACACACCATCCTGCTGTCTCTATACCACCCGGGGGTATCACACACCATCCTGCTACCTCTATACCATCCAGGGGTATCACACACCATCCTGCTGCCTCTATACCATCCTGGGGTATCACACACCATCCTGCTGTCTCTATACCACCCGGGGGTATCACACACCATCCTGCTACCTCTATACCATCCAGGGGTATCCCACACCATCCTGCTGCCTCTATACCATCCAGGGGTATCACACACCATCCTGCTGTCTCTATACCATCCAGGGGTATCACACACCATCCTGCTGCCTCTATACCATCCAGGGGTATCACACGCCATCCTGCTGCCTCTATACCATCCAGGGGTATCACACACCATCCTGCTGTCTCTATACCATCCAGGGGTATCACACACCATCCTGCTGCCTCTATACCATCCAGGGGTATCACACACCATCCTGCTGCCTCTATACCATCCAGGGGTATCACACACCATCCTGCTGCCTCTATACCATCCAGGGGTATTACACACCATCCTGCTGCCTCTATACCATCCAGGGGTATCACCCACCATCCTGCTGTCTCTATACCATCCAGGGGTATCACACACCATCCTGCTGCCTCTATACCATCCAGGGGTATCACACACCATCCTGCTGCCTCTATACCATCCAGGGGTATCACACACCATCCTGCTGTCTCTATACCATCCAGGGGTATCACACACCATCCTGCTGCCTCTATACCATCCAGGGGTATCACACACTATCCTGCTGCCTCTATACCATCCAGGGGTATCACACACCATCCTGCTGCCTCTATACCATCCAGGGGTATCACACACCATCCTGCTGCCTCTATACCATCCAGGGGTATTACACACCATCCTGCTGCCTCTATACCATCCAGGGGTATCACACACCATCCTGCTGCCTCTATACCATCCAGGGGTATCACACACCATCCTGCTGCCTCTATACCATCCAGGGGTATCACACACCATCCTGCTGTCTCTATACCATCCAGGGGTATCACACACCATCCTGCTGTCTCTATACCATCCAGGGGTATCACACACCATCCTGCTGCCTCTATACCATCCAGGGGTATCACACACCATCCTGCTGCCTCTATACCATCCAGGGGTATCATACACCATCCTGCTGCCCTTATACCATCCAGGGGTATCACACACCATCCTGCTGCCCTTATACCATCCAGGGGTATCACACACCATCCTGCTGCCTCTATACCATCCAGGGTATCACACACCATCCTGCTGCCTCTATACCATCCAGGGGTATCACACACCATCCTGCTGCCTCTATACCATCCAGGGGTATCCCACACCATCCTGCTGCCTCTATACCATCCAGGGGTATCACACACCATCCTGCTGTCTCTATACCATCCAGGGGTATCACACACTATCCTGCTGCCTCTATACCATCCAGGGGTATCACACACCATCCTGCTGCCTCTATACCATCCAGGGGTATCACACACCATCCTGCTGCCTCTATACCATCCAGGGGTATCACACACCATCCTGCTGTCTCTATACCATCCAGGGGTATCACACACTATCCTGCTGCCTCTATACCATCCAGGGGTATCACACACCATCCTGCTGCCTCTATACCATCCAGGGGTATCACACACCATCCTGCTGCCTCTATACCATCCAGGGGTATCACACACTATCCTGCTGCCTCTATACCATCCAGGGGTATCACACACCATCCTGCTGCCTCTATACCATCCAGGGGTATCACACACCATCCTGCTGCCCCTATACCATCCAGGGGTATTACACACCATCCTGCTGCCTCTATACCATCCAGGGGTATCACACACCATGCTGCTGCCTCTATACCATCCAGGGGTATCACACACCATCCTGCTGCCTCTATACCATCCAGGGGTATCACACACCATGCTGCTGCCTCTATACCATCCAGGGGTATCACACACCATCCTGCTGCCTCTATACCATCCAGGGGTATCACACGCCATCCTGCTGCCTCTATACCATCCAGGGGTATCACACACCATCCTGCTGCCTCTATACCATCCAGGGGTATCACACATCATCCTGCTGCCTCTATACCATCCAGGGGTATCACACACCATCCTGCTGCCTCTATACCATCCAGGGGTATCACACACACCATCCTGCTGCCTCTATACCATCCAGGGGTATCACACACCATCCTGCTGCCTCTATACCATCCAGGGGTATCACACACCATCCTGCTGCCCCTATACCATCCAGGGGTATCACACACCATCCTGCTGTCTCTATACCATCCAGGGGTATCACACACCATCCTGCTGTCTCTATACCATCCAGGGGTATCACACACCATCCTGCTGCCTCTATACCATCCAGGGGTATCACACACCATCCTGCTGCCTCTATACCATCCAGGGGTATCACACACCATCCTGCTGCCTCTATTCCATCCAGTGGTATCACACACCACCCTGCTGTCTCTATACCATCCAGGGGTATCACACACCATCCTGCTGCCTCTATACCATCCAGGGGTATCACACACCATCCTGCTGTCTCTATACCATCCAGGGGTATCACACACCATCCTGCTGTCTCTATACCATCCACGGGTATCACACACCATCCTGCTGCCTCTATACCATCCAGGGGTATCACACACCATCCTGCTGTCTCTATACCATCCAGGGGTATCACACACCATCCTGCTGCCTCTATACCATCCAGGGGTATCACACACCATCCTGCTACCTCTATACCATCCAGGGGTATCACACGCCATCCTGCTGTCTCTATACCATCCAGGGGTATCACACACCAGCCTGCTGCCTCTATACCATCCAGGGGTATCACACACCACCCTGCTGTCTCTATACCATCCAGTGGTATCACACACCACCCTGCTGTCTCTATACCATCCAGGGGTATCACACACCATCCTGCTGTCTCTATACCATCCAGGGGTATCACACACCATCCTGCTGCCTCTATACCATCCAGGGGTATCACACACTATCCTGCTGCCTCTATACCATCCAGGGGTATCACACACCATCCTGCTGCCTCTATACCATCCAGGGGTATCACACACCATCCTGCTGCCTCTATACCATCCAGGGGTATCACACACCATCCTGCTGTCTCTATACCATCCAGGGGTATCACACACCATCCTGCTGCCTCTATACCATCCAGGGGTATCACACACTATCCTGCTGCCTCTATACCATCCAGGGGTATCACACACCATCCTGCTGCCTCTATACCATCCAGGGGTATCACACACCATCCTGCTGCCTCTATACCATCCAGGGGTATCACACACCATCCTGCTGCCCCTATACCATCCAGGGGTATCACACACCATCCTGCTGCCCCTATACCATCCAGGGGTATCACACACCATCCTTCTGCCTCTATACCATCCAGGGGTATCACACACCATCCTGCTGCCTCTATACCATCCAGGGGTATCACACACCATCCTGCTGCCTCTATACCATCCAGGGGTATCACACACCATCCTGCTGTCTCTATACCATCCAGGGGTATCACACACCATCCTGCTGCCTCTATACCATCCAGGGGTATCACACACTATCCTGCTGCCTCTATACCATCCAGGGGTATCACACACCATCCTGCTGCCTCTATACCATCCAGGGGTATCACACACCATCCTGCTGCCTCTATACCATCCAGGGGTATCACACACCATCCTGCTGCCTCTATACCATCCAGGGTATCACACACCATCCTGCTGTCTCTATACCATCCAGGGGTATCACACACCATCCTGCTGCTCCTATACCATCCAGGGGTATCACACACCATCCTGCTGTCTCTATACCATCCAGGGGTATCACACACCATCCTGCTGTCTCTATACTATCCAGGGGTATCACACACCATCCTGCTACCTCTATACCATCCAGGGGTATCACACACCATCCTGCTGTCTCTATACCATCCAGGGGTATCACACACCATCCTGCTGTCTCTATACCATCCAGGGGTATCACACACCATCCTGCTGCCTCTATACCATCCAGGGGTATCACACACCATCCTGCTGCCCTTATACCATCCAGGGGTATCACACACCATCCTGCTGCTCCTATACCATCCAGGGGTATCACACACCATCCTGCTGTCTCTATACCATCCAGGGGTATCACACACCATCCTGCTGTCTCTATACTATCCAGGGGTATCACACACCATCCTGCTACCTCTATACCATCCAGGGGTATCACACACCATCCTGCTGTCTCTATACCATCCAGGGGTATCACACACCATCCTGCTGTCTCTATACCATCCAGGGGTATCACACACCATCCTGCTGCCTCTATACCATCCAGGGGTATCACACACCATCCTGCTGCCCTTATACCATCCAGGGGTATCACACACCATCCTGCTGCCTCTATACCATCCAGGGGTATCACACACCATCCTGCTGCCTCTATACCATCCAGGGGTATCACACACCATCCTGCTGCCTCTATACCATCCAGGGGTATCACACACCATCCTGCTGCCTCTATACCATCCAGGGGTATCACACACCATCCTGCTGCCTCTATACCATCCAGGGGTATCACACACCATCCTGCTACCTCTATACCATCCAGGGGTATCACACACCATCCTGCTGTCTCTATACCATCCAGGGGTATCACACACCATCCTGCTGCCTCTATACCATCCAGGGGTATCACACACCATCCTGCTGCCCTTATACCATCCAGGGGTATCACACACCATCCTGCTGCCTCTATACCATCCAGGGGTATCACACACCATCCTGCTGCCTCTATACCATCCAGGGGTATCACACACCATCCTGCTGCCTCTATACCATCCAGGGGTATCACACACAATCCTGCTGCCTCTATACCATCCAGGGGTATCACACACCATCCTGCTGCCTCTATACCATCCAGGGGTATCACACACCATCCTGCTGCCCTTATACCATCCAGGGGTATCACACACCATCCTGCTGCCTCTATACCATCCAGGGGTATCACACACCATCCTGCTGCCTCTATACCATCCAGGGGTATCACACACCATCCTGCTGCCTCTATACCATCCAGGGGTATCACACACCATCCAGGGGTATTACACACCATCCTGCTGCCTCTATACCATCCAGGGGTATCACACACCATCCTGCTGCCTCTATACCATCCAGGGGTATCCCACACCATCCTGCTGCCTCTATACCATCCAGGGGTATCACACACCATCCTGCTGCCTCTATACCATCCAGGGGTATC
Source organism: Gastrophryne carolinensis (assembly GCA_027917425.1). Lineage (NCBI taxonomy): Eukaryota > Metazoa > Chordata > Amphibia > Anura > Microhylidae > Gastrophryne > Gastrophryne carolinensis. The sequence goes on from CM051238.1 coordinate 456,024,547, forward strand.
ACACACCATCCTGCTGCCTCTATACCATCCAGGGGTATCGCACACCATCCTGCTGCCTCTATACCATCCAGGGGTATCACACACCATCCTGCTGCTCCTATACCATCCAGGGGTATCACACACCATCCTGCTGTCTCTATACCATCCAGGGGTATCACACACCATCCTGCTACCTCTATACCATCCAGGGGTATCACACACCATCCTGCTACCTCTATACCATCCAGGGGTATCACACACCATCCTGCTGCCTCTATACCATCCAGGGGTATCACACACCATCCTGCTGCCTCTATACCATCCAGGGGTATCACACACCATCCTGCTGCCTCTATACCATCCAGGGGTATCACACACCATCCTGCTGCCTCTATACCATCCAGGGGTATCACACATCATCCTGCTGCCTCTATACCATCCAGGGGTATCACACACCATCCTGCTGTCTCTATACCATCCAGGGGTATCACACACCATCCTGCTGCCTCTATACCATCCAGGGGTATCACACACCATCCTGCTGCCTCTATACCATCCAGGGGTATCACACACCATCCTGCTGCCTCTATACCATCCAGGGGTATCACACACCATCCTGCTGCCTCTATACCATCCAGGGGTATCACACACCATCCTGCTGCCTCTATACCATCCAGGGGTATCACACACCATCCTGCTGTCTCTATACCATCCAGGGGTATCACACACCATCCTGCTGCCTCTATACCATCCAGGGGTATCACACCATCCTGCTGCCTCTATACCATCCAGGGGTATCACACACCACCCTGCTGTCTCTATACCATCCAGTGGTATCACACACCACCCTGCTGTCTCTATACCATCCAGGGGTATCACACACCATCCTGCTGTCTCTATACCATCCAGGGGTATTACACACCATCCTGCTGCTTCTATAACATCCAGGGGTATCACACACCATCCTGCTGCCTCTATACCATCCAGGGGTATCACACACCATCCTGCTGCCTCTATACCATCCAGGGGTATCACACACCATCCTGCTGTCTCTATACCATCCAGGGGTATCACACACCATCCTGCTGCCTCTATACCATCCAGGGGTATCACACACTATCCTGCTGCCTCTATACCATCCAGGGGTATCACACACCATCCTGCTGCCTCTATACCATCCAGGGGTATCACACACCATCCTGCTGCCTCTATACCATCCAGGGGTATCACACACCATCCTGCTGCCTCTATACCATCCAGGGGTATCACACACCATCCTGCTGTCTCTATACTATCCAGGGGTATCACACACCATCCTGCTACCTCTATACCATCCAGGGGTATCACACACCATCCTGCTGTCTCTATACCATCCAGGGGTATCACACACCATCCTGCTGTCTCTATACCATCCAGGGGTATCACACACCATCCTGCTGCCTCTATACCATCCAGGGGTATCACACACCATCCTGCTGCCTCTATACCATCCAGGGGTATCACACACCATCCTGCTGCCCTTATACCATCCAGGGGTATCACACACCATCCTGCTGCCTCTATACCATCCAGGGGTATCACACACCATCCTGCTGCCTCTATACCATCCAGGGGTATCACACACCATCCTGCTGCCTCTATACCATCCAGGGGTATCACACACCATCCTGCTGCCCTTATACCATCCAGGGGTATCACACACCATCCTGCTGCCTCTATACCATCCAGGGGTATCACACACCATCCTGCTGCCTCTATACCATCCAGGGGTATCACACACCATCCTGCTACCTCTATACCATCCAGGGGTATCACACACCATCCTGCTGTCTCTATACCATCCAGGGGTATTACACACCATCCTGCTGCCTCTATACCATCCAGGGGTATCACACACCATCCTGCTGCCTCTATACCATCCAGGGGTATCACACACCATCCTGCTGCCTCTATACCATCCAGGGGTATCACACACAATCCTGCTGCCTCTATACCATCCAGGGGTATCACACACCATCCTGCTGCCTCTATACCATCCAGGGGTATCACACACCATCCTGCTGCCCTTATACCATCCAGGGGTATCACACACCATCCTGCTGCCTCTATACCATCCAGGGGTATCACACACCATCCTGCTGCCTCTATACCATCCAGGGGTATCACACACCATCCTGCTGCCTCTATACCATCCAGGGGTATCACACACCATCCTGCTGCCCTTATACCATCCAGGGGTATCACACACCATCCTGCTGCCTCTATACCATCCAGGGGTATCACACACCATCCTGCTGCCTCTATACCATCCAGGGGTATCACACACCATCCTGCTGCCTCTATACCATCCAGGGGTATCACACACCATCCAGGGGTATTACACACCATCCTGCTGCCTCTATACCATCCAGGGGTATCACACACCATCCTGCTGCCTCTATACCATCCAGGGGTATCCCACACCATCCTGCTGCCTCTATACCATCCAGGGGTATCACACACCATCCTGCTGCCTCTATACCATCCAGGGGTATCACACACCATCCTGCTGCCTCTATACCATCCAGGGGTATCACACACCATCCTGCTGCCTCTATACCATCCAGGGGTATCACACACCATCCTGCTGCTCCTATACCATCCAGGGGTATCACACACCATCCTGCTGCCTCTATACCATCCAGGGGTATCACACACCATCCTGCTACCTCTATACCATCCAGGGGTATCACACACCATCCTGCTACCTCTATACCATCCAGGGGTATCACACACCATCCTGCTGCCTCTATACCATCCAGGGGTATCACACACCATCCTGCTGCCTCTATACCATCCAGGGGTATCACACACCATCCTGCTGCCTCTATACCATCCAGGGGTATCACACACCATCCTGCTGCCTCTATACCATCCAGGGGTATCACACACCATCCTGCTGTCTCTATACCATCCAGGGGTATCACACACCATCCTGCTGCCTCTATACCATCCAGGGGTATCACACACCATCCTGCTGTCTCTATACCATCCAGGGGTATCACACACCATCCTGCTGCCTCTATACCATCCAGGGGTATCACACACCATCCTGCTGCCTCTATACCATCCAGGGGTATCACACACCATCCTGCTGCCTCTATACCATCCAGGGGTATCACACACCATCCTGCTGCCTCTATACCATCCAGGGGTATCACACACCATCCTGCTGCCTCTATACCATCCAGGGGTATCACACATCATCCTGCTGTCTCTATACCATCCAGGGGTATCACACACCATCCTGCTGCCTCTATACCATCCAGGGGTAACACACACCATCCTGCTGCCTCTATACCATCCAGGGGTATCACACATCATCCTGCTGCTCCTATACCATCCAGGGGTATCACACACCATCCTGCTGCCTCTATACCATCCAGGGGTATCACACACCATCCTGCTGCCTCTATACCATCCAGGGGTATCACACACCATCCTGCTGTCTCTATACCATCCAGGGGTATCACACACCATCCTGCTGCCTCTATACCATCCAGGAGTATCACACACCATCCTGCTGTCTCTATACCATCCAGGGGTATCACACACCATCCTGCTGCTCCTATACCATCCACGGGTATCACACACCATCCTGCTACCTCTATACCATCCAGGGGTATCACACACCATCCTGCTGCCTCTATACCATCCAGGGGTATCACACACCATCCTGCTACCTCTATACCATCCAGGGGTATCACACACCATCCTGCTGCCTCTATACCATCCAGGGGTATCACACACCATCCTGCTACCTCTATACCATCCAGGGGTATCACACACCATCCTGCTGTCTCTATACCATCCAGGGGTATCACACACTATCCTGCTGCCTCTATACCATCCAGGGGTATCACACACCATCCTGCTGCCTCTATACCATCCAGGGGTATCACACACCATCCTGCTGCCTCTATACCATCCAGGGGTATCACACACCATCCTGCTGCCTCTATACCATCCAGGGGTATCACACACCATCCTGCTACCTCTATACCATCCAGGGGTATCACACACCATCCTGCTGCCTCTATACCATCCAGGGGTATCACACACCATCCTGCTGCCTCTATACCATCCAGGGGTATCACACACCATCCTGCTGTCTCTATACCATCCAAGGGTATCACACACCATCCTGCTGCCTCTATACCATCCAGGGGTATCACACACCATCCTGCTGCCTCTATACCATCCAGGGGTATCACACACCATCCTTCTGCCTCTATACCATCCAGGGGTATCACACACCATCCTGCTGCCTCTATACCATCCAGGGGTATCACACACCATCCTGCTGCCTCTATACCATCCAGGGGTATCACACACCATCCTGCTGCCCTTATACCATCCAGGGGTATCACACACCATCCTGCTGCCTCTATACCATCCAGGGGTATCACACACCATCCTGCTGCCTCTATACCATCCAGGGGTATCACACACCATCCTGCTGTCTCTATACCATCCAGGGGTATCACACACCATCCTGCTGTCTCTATACCATCCAGGGGTATCACACACCATCCTGCTGCCTCTATACCATCCAGGGGTATCACACACCATCCTGCTGTCTCTATACCATCCAGGGGTATTACACACCATCCTGCTGCCTCTATACCATCCAGGGGTATCACACACCATCCTGCTGTCTCTATACCATCCAGGGGTATCACACACCATCCTGCTGCCTCTATACCATCCAGGGGTATCACACACCATCCTGCTGCCTCTATACCATCCAGGGGTATCACACACCATCCTGCTGCCTCTATACCATCCAGGGGTATCACACACCATCCTGCTGCCTCTATACCATCCAGGGGTATCACACACCATCCAGCTGCCTCTATACCATCCAGGGGTATCACACACCATCCTGCTGTCTCTATACCATCCAGGGGTATCACACACCATCCTGCTGTCTCTATACCATCCAGGGGTATCACACACCATCCTGCTGCCTCTATACCATCCAGGAGTATCACACACCATCCTGCTGCCTCTATACCATCCAGGGGTATCACACACCATCCTGCTGCCTCTATACCATCCAGGGGTATCACACACCATCCTGCTGCCTCTATACCATCCAGGGGTATCACACACCATCCTGCTGCCTCTATACCATCCAGGAGTATCACACACCATCCTGCTGCCTCTATACCATCCAGGGGTATCATACACCATCCTGCTGCCTCTATACCATCCAGGGGTATTACACACCATCCTGCTGCCTCTATACCATCCAGGGGTATCACACACCATCCTGCTGTCTCTATACCATCCAGGGGTATTACACACCATCCTGCTGCCTCTATACCATCCAGGGGTATCACACACCATCCTGCTGCCTCTATACCATCCAGGGGTATCACACACCATCCTGCTGCCTCTATACCATCCAGGGGTATCACACACCATCCTGCTGTCTCTATACCATCCAGGGGTATCACACACCATCCTGCTGCCTCTATACCATCCAGGGGTATCACACACCATCCTGCTGCCTCTATACCATCCTGGGGTATTACACGCCATCCTGCTGTCTCTATACCATCCAGGGGTATCACACACCATCCTGCTGCCTCTATACCATCCAGGAGTATCACACACCATCCTGCTGCCTCTATACCATCCAGGGGTATCACACACCATCCTGCTGTCTCTATACCATCCAGGGGTATCACACACCATCCTGCTGCCTCTATACCATCCAGGGGTATCACACACCATCCTGCTGCCTCTATACCATCCAGGGGTATCACACACCATCCTGCTGTCTCTATACCATCCAGGGGTATCACACACCATCCTGCTGTCTCTATACCATCCAGGGGTATCACACACCATCCTGCTGCCCCTATACCATCCAGGGGTATCACACACCATCCTGCTGCCCCTATACCATCCAGGGGTATTACACACCATCCTGCTGCCTCTATACCATCCAGGGGTATCACACACCATCCTGCTGTCTCTATACCATCCAGGGGTATCACACACCATCCTGCTGTCTCTATACCATCCAGGGGTATCACACACCATCCTGCTGCCTCTATACCATCCAGGGGTATCACACACCATCCTGCTGCCTCTATACCATCCAGGGGTATCACACACCATCCTGCTGCCTCTATACCATCCAGGGGTATCACACACCATCCTGCTGTCTCTATACCATCCAGGGGTATCACACACCATCCTGCTGCCTCTATACCATCCAGGGGTATCACACACCATCCTGCTGCCTCTATACCATCCAGGGGTATCACACACCATCCTGCTGCCTCTATACCATCCAGGGGTATCACACACCATCCTGCTGCCTCTATACCATCCAGGGGTATCACACACCATCCTGCTGCCTCTATACCATCCAGGGGTATCACACACCATCCTGCTGTCTCTATACCATCCAGGGGTATCACACACCATCCTGCTACCTCTATACCATCCAGGGGTATCACTCACCATCCTGCTGCCTCTATACCATCCAGGGGTATCACACACCATCCTGCTGCCTCTATACCATCCAGGGGTATCACACACCATCCTGCTGTCTCTATACCATTCAGGGGTATCACACACCATCCTGCTGCCTCTATACCATCCAGGGGTATCACACACCATCTTGCTGCCTCTATACCATCCAGGGGTATCCCCCACCATCTTGCTGCCTCTATACCATCCAGGGGTATCACACACCATCCTGCTGCCTCTATACCATCCAGGGGTATCACACACCATCCTGCTGCCTCTATACCATCCAGGGGTATCACACACCATCCTGCTGTCTCTATACCATCCAGGGGTATCACACACCATCCTGCTGCCCCTATACCATCCAGGGGTATCACACACCATCCTGCTGCCCCTATACCATCCAGGGGTATCACACACCATCTTGCTGCCTCTATACCATCCAGGGGTATCACACACCATCCTGCTGCCTCTATACCATCCAGGGGTATCACACACCATCCTTCTGCCTCTATACCATCCAGGGGTATCACACACCATCCTGCTGCCTCTATACCATCCAGGGGTATCACACACCATCCTGCTGCCTCTATACCATCCAGGGGTATCACACACCATCCTGCTGCCTCTATACCATCCAGGGGTATCACACACCATCCTGCTGCCTCTATACCATCCAGGGGTATCACACACCATCCTGCTGCCTCTATACCATCCAGGGGTATCACACACCATCCTGCTGCCCTTATACCATCCAGGGGTATCACACACCATCCTGCTACCTCTATACCATCCAGGGGTATCACACACCATCCTGCTGCCTCTATACCATCCAGGGGTATCACACACCATCCTGCTGTCTCTATACCATCCAGGGGTATCACACACCATCCTGCTGCCTCTATACCATCCAGGGGTATCACACACCATCCTGCTGCCTCTATACTATCCAGGGGTATCACACACCATCCTGCTGTCTCTATACCATCCAGGGGTATCCCCCACCATCCTGCTGTCTCTATACCATCCAGGGGTATCACACACCATCCTGCTGCCTCTATACCATCCAGGGGTATCACACACCATCCTGCTGCCTCTATACCATCCAGGGGTATCACACACCATCCTGCTGCCTCTATACTATCCAGGGGAATCACACACCATCCTGCTGCCTCTATACCATCCAGGGGTATCACACACCATCCTGCTGCCTCTATACCATCCAGGGGTATCCCCCACCATGTTTTGGCCCACCCATAACATTCAGTGAACCACATCTTTCAGGGAAACCTCGATCATAAACTTTGTCCTGCCCATACCATCCAATGCCCCACAACCTCCAAGGAAGCCCCTATACTGCTCTTAGGCCCATCCATACCATCCAGTACCCCACACCTCCTAAGGATGCCCCAACCTACCATTTAGCCTATCAATACCATCCAGTGCCTCACAGCTCCCAAGAAAACCATCATCCAACCCTTTGGCCTGCCCATATTATCCAGTGCCCCAAAACTTTGAAGGATGCCCCATCCTACCCTTTGTCACACCCATCTGATCCAGTGCCCTACATATTCTAATGAAAACCCCTACCCTTCCCTTTGGCCCGTCCATAACATTTAGTACCCCACACATTCAAGAAAGTCCCCTGTCCTACCCTTTGGCCTACCCATACCATCCAGTGCCTCACAACTTCCAAGAAAGCCCAATCCTACCGTTTGGCCCACCCATCTGATCCAGTGCCCTACATTTTCTAAGGACAACCCCCACCCTACCCTTTGGCCCAGCCATATCTTCCAGTTCCCCAAAGCTTCCAATGATGCCCCCATCCTCCCCTTTGGCCCACCCGTATCATTCAGTGCCTCACACCCTCCAAGGAAGCCCACATCCTACACCTTGACCCACCCAGTGCCATCCAGTGCTTCCGAGGAAGCCGCAATATTACACAGTGTCCACACCTTCCAAAAAATCCCCCATCCTACCCTTTAGCCCACCCATACCATCCAGTGCCCCACAGCTTTCAAGGAAGCTCGCATCCAACTCTTTGGTCTGTCTATAAAATCCAGTGCCCTGCACATTCTAAAAAAAAAAGCTCCCATCCTTCCCTTTGGCCAATCCATACCAAGCACAACCCACACCTTCTGAGGAAACCAACCTCCTAACTTTTGCACCCCCCCCCCCCCCAGGAAGATTTCATTTTACCCTTTGGCCCACCCATACCATCCAGTGCCCCACAACTTCCAAGGAAGACCCATCTTATCCTTTGACCCACCCATAATATCCAGTGGCCTACACCTTCCAAGGGAAACCTCAATCCTAATCTTTTTCCTATACATTGACCCACCCATAATATCCAGTGCCCTACATTTTCCAAGGAAAACTCCCACCCTACCCTTTGGCCCATCCATAATATTTAGCCACCACACATTCCAAGTAAGGCCCCCATCCACGCCTTTGGCCCACCTATACCATCCAGTGCCTCACATCTTCCAAGGAAGCCCCCATCCTACCATTTGGCCCACCCATATCATCCAGTGTCCCACACCTTCCAAAGAATCCACTATCCTACCCTTCCACCCACTCATCCACTCATAACATCCAGTGCCCCACTGCTTCCAAGGAAGCCCCCATCCTACCATTTGGCCCACCATTATCATCCAGTGTCCCACACCTTCCAAAGAATCCTACCCTTTCACCCACTCATAACATCAAGAGCCCCAAACCTTCCAAGGAAGCCCGTTTTATCCTTTGGCCCACACATACCTTTCAGTGCCCCACACATTCCAAGAAAACCCCAATCCTACCCTTTGGCCCCCAATGTCATCCACTGTCCACACCTTCCAAAGATTCCCCCATCCTAACCTTTCACCACTCATACTATCCAGTGCCCTACATCTTCCAGGGAAGCCCCCATCCTACTACTTGGCTTACTCATACCATCCAGTGCCCCACAACTTCCAAGGATGCCCCCATCCAACTCTTTGGTCTGTCCCACACCTTCCTAGGAAGCTCACATCCTATTCTTGTCCCACCCATATCATTCAGTGGCCCACAGCTTCTGAGAAAGCCCCCATCTTACCCTTTGGCCTCTCCATAAAATCCAGTGCCCCACACCTTCTAAAAAAAGCCCCCATTCTTCCCTTTGGCCGATCCATACCAAGCACAGCCCACACCTGTGGAAACCTCCACTCTAACATTTGGCCCACCTTTACCATCCACTGCCCCCCCAGGAAGCATCCATCCTACCCTTTGGCTCACCCACATCATCAAAATCTTTGGCCTGCCCATAGCATTCAGTGTCCCACACCTTCCAAGGAACTCCCATCCTACCCTTTGGCCCATTCATCCCATCCAGTGTCCCACACTTTCCAAGGAACCCCCATCCTACCCTTTGACCCACCCATACAATCCAGTGCCCCCCGAAAAAGAAGCCCTCATCCTACCCCTGGGACCTCCCATACCAGTGTCCCACACCTTCCAAGGAAGCCCACGCTCAAATCTTTGGCCCACCCATTCCATCCAGTGCCTCACACCTAAGGATGCCCCTATCCTACCCTTTGGCCCACCCATACTATCCAGTGTCCCACACCTTCCAAGGAGCCCCCATCCTACCCTTTGGCCCACCCATCCTATCCAGTGTCCCACACCTTCCAAGAAAGCCCCATCCTACCCTTTAGCCCATCCATAACATCCAGTGCCCCACAACTTCTAAGGAAGCCCGCATTATTCCCTTTGGCCGATCCATACCAAGCATGGTGCACACCTGAGGAAGCCTCCACCCTAACATTTGGCCCACTTATACCATCCAGTGCCATCACCAACTGAGGAAGCCCCCATCTTACTCTTTGACCCACCCATACCATCCAGTGCCTCCCCCAAGGAAGCCCTCATCCTACCCTTTGGTCGATCCATACCAAGCACAGCCCACACCTGTGGAAACCTCCACTCTAACATTTGTCCCACCTTTACCATCCACTGCCCCCCCCCCAGGAAGCATCCATCCTACCCTTTGGCTCACCCACATCATCAAAATCTTTGGCCTGCCCATAGCATTCAGTGTCCCACACCTTCCGAGGAATCCCATACCCTACGCTTTGGCCCATTCATCCCATACAGTGTCCCACACCTTCCAAGGAACCTCTATCCAACCCTTTGGCCCACCCATCCTATCCAGTGTCCCACACCTTCCAAGGAACCCCCATCCTACCCTTTGGCCCACCCATCCCATCCAGTGTCCCACAACTTCTGAGGAAGCCTCCATCGTTCCCTTTGGCCGATCCATACCAAGCATGGTGCACACCTTCTGAGGAAGCTTCCATCCTAACATTTGGCCCACTTATACCATCCAGTGCCCCACACCATGTGAGGAACCCCCATCCTACCCTTTGGCCCACTTATACCATCCTGTGCCCCCCCCCCGAGGAAGCTTCCATCCTACCCTTTGACCCACCCATACAATCCAGTGCCCCCCCCCCCCAAGGAAGCCCTAATCCTACCCTTGGGGCCACCCATAGCATCCAATGCCCCATACCTTCCAAGGAAGCCCACGTTCAAATCTTTGGCACACCCATTCCTTCCAGTTCCTCACACCTAAGGAAGCCCCTATCCTACCCTTTGGCCCACCCATACTATCCAGTGTCCCACACCTTCCAAGGAACCCCCATCCTACCCTTTGGCCCACCCATCCTATCCAATGTCCCACACCTTCAAGGAAGCCCCCATTATTCCCTTTGGCCGATCCATACCAAACATGGTGCACACCTTCTCAGGAAGCCTCCACCCTAACATTTGGCCCACTTATACCATCCAGTGCCATCACCATCTGAGGAAGCCCCCATCTTACCCTTTGACCCACCCATAACATCCAGTGCCTCCCCCAAGGAAGCCCTCATCCTACCCTTGGGACCACCCATACCATCCAGTGCCCACACCCCTGAAGAACTCCCATTCTACCCTTGGAACCACCCATACCATCCAATGTCCCAAACCTTCCGAAAAATCCCCCATCCTACACAGCTCCCATCCAGTGTCTCACGGTTTCCAAGAAAGCCCCTACCATGCCCTTTGGCCCACCCATCCCATCCAGTGCTCCACACCTTCCCCCAAGGTAACACTTAGAATGCTTACAGTGTAGAGATGGTAACTCAACTGTCACTGTGTTGCCTTTGTGTTGCAGGTTTTCATGGTGCATATGAAGCAGTGACTCTAAAGCCAACATCTGAGCAAAGACCCACAACTCCGCCATGCTTTAACTGTCCGAGAACAACAACTACACAGCGCACAACAACTCACTCAACACTACATACAACTCTTATGACAACTACACCTCCAACCACAGCCCACACCAACCACACAACTACACCTCCAACCACAGCCCATACCAACCACACAACTACACCTCCAACCACAGCCCACACCAACCACACAACTACACCTCCAACCACAGCCCATACCAACCACACAACTACACCTCCAACCACAGCCCATACCAACCACACAACTACACCTCCAACCACAGCCCATACCAACCACACAACTACACCTCCAACCACAGCCCATACCAACCACACAACTAGCACTCCAACAACAGCCCACACCAACCACACAACTACACCTCCAACCACAGCCCATACCAACCACACAACTACACCTCCAACCACAGCCCATACCAACCACACATCACCACACACAACCCAACCTACTAACCACACAACAACGCCACCACGCACAACTCAGCCTAGTAATCACACAGTGGCACCAACTCACCCCGTTACCCCGGCGCCTCCCCCCTCTGAATACTTTGTGAATGGGACATCGGGTGTTTGCCTTCGGATACAATCCACCTTCCTGCTGACCAACTTCACGGAGATGAAAAATGTAAGTCCTGAGATACACAGCCCACCTTGCATCTATGGATCCCACTCTAGCTTCTTCTTCATCTCTACCTCCCACTCTAGCTTCTTCTTCATCTCTGCATCCCACTCTAGCTTCTTCTTCATCTCTACCTCCCACTCTAGCTTCTTCTTCATCTCTGCATCCCACTCTAGCTTCTTCTTCATCTCTGCATCCCACTCTAGCTTCTTCTTCATCTCTGCATCCCACTCTAGCTTCTTCTTCATCTCTGCCTCCCACTCTAGCTTCTTCTTCATCTCTGCATCCCACTTTAGCTTCTTCTTCATCTCTGCATCCCACTTTAGATTCTTCTTCATCTCTGCATCCTGCTCTAGCTTCTTCTTCATCTCTGCCTCCCACTCTAGCTTCTTCTTCATCTCTGCCTCCCACTCTAGCTTCTTCTTCATCTCTGCATCCTGCTCTAGCTTCTTCTTCATCTCTACCTCCCACTCTAGCTTCTTCTTCATCTCTGCATCCCACTCTAGCTTCTTCTTCATCTCTGCATCCCACTCTAGCTTCTTCTTCATCTCTGCATCCCACTCTAGCTTCTTCTTCATCTCTGCATCCCGCTCTAGCTTCTTCTTCATCTCTGCATCCCACTCTAGCTTCTTCTTCATCTCTGCATCCCGCTCTAGCTTCTTCTTCATCTCTGCATCCCACTCTAGCTTCTTCTTCATCTCTGCATCCCACTCTAGCTTCTTCTTCATCTCTGCCTCCCAATCTAGCTTCTTCTTCATCTCTGCATCCCACTCTAGCTTCTTCTTCATCTCTACATCTCACTCTAGCTTCTTCTTCATCTCTGCATCCCACTCTAGCTTCTTCTTCATCTCTACATCCCACTCTAGCTTCTTCTTCATCTCTGCATCCCACTCTAGCTTCTTCTTCATCTCTGCATCCCACTCTAGCTTCTTCTTCATCTCTACATCTCACTCTAGCTTCTTCTTCATCTCTGCATCCCACTCTAGCTTCTTCTTCATCTCTGCATCCCACTCTAGCTTCTTCTTCATCTCTGCCTCCCAATCTAGCTTCTTCTTCATCTCTGCATCCCACTCTATCTTCTTCTTTATCTCTGCATCCCACTCTAGCTTCTTCTTCATCTCTGCATCATGCTCTAGCTTCTTCTTCATCTCTGCCTCCCACTCTAGCTTCTTCTTCATCTCTGCATCCCACTCTATCTTCTTCTTTATCTCTGCATCCCACTCTAGCTTCTTCTTCATCTCTACATCCCACTCTAGCTTCTTCTTCATCTCTACATCTCACTCTAGCTTCTTCTTCATCTCTGCATCTCCTATTCAGTCCCTAATTGTTGTTGAAACCCATCTCCAGTCCCATCCATACCTCAGCATATGTCTATGCATCCTCTGTCCAGCCGCACTCACCGCCTGCGTTATCCTCCTCAGTTCACCTTGCCGCCACCTCCGATGACCAAGGCGTCCGGGAACTGCACTGCCGATACAGTGGAACTGGAACTTAGATTTCTGTTGGGGAGCCTCAAGCTGCGCTTTCTGAAGGTAAATTGCATGGGGAGGGGGGTTCGCCACAGCGTCTCCTGTTTATGGAACTTTCTGACAACTGTTATCTGTTTGCAGGACGGCAAAGAGAATAAGTTCTACCTTGGAAATATCACACTTGATGTACGAACGTCATCAGGTAACACCATGCCGATGCAGTGCTTGAGCATTGTCAACTTTCCTAATGTGCGATGAAATATTAGATTCCATCTCACAATTTACCCCCTGCCCCTGTCCAAAGACTGTATTAAAAAATTCCCTTTTAGGAAGAGAAAGGCCTATATGGGCACAAGAAAATTGTCCTTTGCCATGAGAGTTCAGCTCTACTTTAATATAAAGATAACGATCCAGAGGTAATCGCTGATATCACCCGCTGCGGCTATGAGCGCTCCACTCCACAAATACAAAATGTTCCACGGTGACAGCTGCACACTTACAACACAATTTGGAGGGTGCCATGTATTTGATGATTTTTAATTTTTATGATGATGTCACTGATGACGTCAGGCGGGATTCTACCTCTTTTCAGTTCTTTTAGTTCCATTTAACCCCTCATGTGATGGTGATCTGCTTACAAGCTGGCCCTGAGGAGGGGGGACCCCGATCCCCCTAAACATTGCCGGGATCGTTTGATGTATTATTTCTGCATCTTATTATATTGGAACTTTACGCATTTGATGTATTATCACTGCATCTTCAATAGACTGGAATTTATATCTTATGACGGAGTGCTGGTTACTTAAGACTTAGGATTCACTCCACAAATACCAATAGAAAAATGGGTCCAGCCAAAAGTATCACTAAAATCCATCCAACGCTTTGTTCAGTACAAAATCCATAAAAGTAACGATAAAAGGTAAATCTCAGATTGAAGAAAAATCCATAAAAGTCTACACGTTTCGGACCCGCCGGTCCTTACTCATGACACACATGTACAAAAAATGAAGCACTTTAAATCTCTTAGAAGGACTGGTAACCTGCTCAACAGCAAGTAAATATCATTGGTTAATATACAGCTGCCATTAATCATTAGGGATCACCTATTCATGCTATAAAATGAACTCAAAAAGCAATGTGTAAATGCTCTACCGTGTAATAAATAGGGTGCTCGATCCCGGGTAGTCCCATGCAAGTTAGGAAATGGTAGGTGATCCGTACTCCATTAACAGTAAAATTATTTATGACTAAGCACTGGACAGGGTCCAAAACACGTTAGCGGCTTTACCACTACCCCACTTGTCACTTTTAAGGTTTGCCTTACTTCTATGGAGATGTTCTTAACTTGATTTAACAAAAGGAATGATTTTACCGTTAATGGAGTGCCGATCACCTACCTTTTCCTATAAAACTCACCTGGAGGTCCGAGTATGAGTCGCAGCTCCAGAAGCTCCTCTCGGAGGAGCTATGTGCCACAAACTGCTCACACTCCGGGACGGGAAGCCGTGAGTGAGACAATATCGCTCTACAGCTCCACCCATCCTGGATGTAGGACAGTTGACGCCATACGCCCGCTGTCAATGACGCGGCCCGCAACAAAGACAGCCTGCATCTGGCCAGATGCTGCCTAGGCAGCCAGGATGGAACTACATTACAATTCTTCTCCTTGCATTACAGGTTCCATGTCCATGTATGCATCTGGGAATAACATCAGTGCCCCACTAGGCCGCTCATTCGCCTGTAAAGAAGTAGATGTAGCGATGGTCACCGGTGTTCATGTTGTGTTTGAGGACATCAAGGTTCAGGCCTTTGAACTGGAGAGAGGACAGTTTGGAAGAGGTAAGTTGGATGTAGATATGTTCCTCTGTGTTCATGTTGTGTTTAAGGACCTCAAGGTCCCTTCCTTTGAGCTTGAGGGAGGTTAACTTGGAAGAGGTAAGTTAGATGTAGATATGTTCCTCTGTGTTCATGTTGTGTTTAAGGACTTCAAGGTTCCTTCCTTTGAGCTTGAGGGAGGTCAACTTGGAAGAGGTAAGTTAGATGTAGATATGTTCCTATGTGTTCATGTTGTGTTTGGGGACATCAGGGTCCCGGCCTTTGAGATTGAGGGAGGTCAACTTGGAAGAGGTAAGTTAGATGTAGCTATTTTCCTCTTTGTTTATGTTGGGTTTAAGGACCTCAAGGTCCCGGCCTTTTAGTTTGAGGGAGGTCAACTTGGAAGAGGTAAGTTAGATGTAAATATTTTCCTCTTTGTTCATGTTGTGTTTGTGAACATCAAGGTCCAGATCTTTGAACTGGAGTGAGGTCAGTTTGAAAGAGTTAAGTTGGGTGTAGATATATTCCTCTGTGTTCATGCTGTGTTTGAATATGTCAAGGTCCAGGCCTTTAAGTCGGAGGGAGGTCAATTTGGAAGAGGTTTGTTGGATGTAGATGTGTTCCTCTGTGTTCATGTTCTGTTTGGGGACTTCGAGGTATAGGCCTTTGAAATAGAGGGAGGTCATTTAGGAAGCGGTAAGATGGATGTAGATATGTTCCTCTGTGTTCATGTTGTGTTTGAGGACCTCAAGGTCCAGGCTTTTGAGCTAGAGGGAGGTAATTTCGGAAGAGTTAAGATGTTCCTCTGAGCTCATGTTGTGTTTGAGGACAAAAAAGGGCGGAGCCTTTGAGCTCGAGGGAGGTAAATTTGGAAGAGGTAACTTGGACATAGATCTGTTTCTCTGTATTCACAAGAGTTTTGTTGGATGTTATGTTCCTCTGTGTTCATGTTGTGTTGATGTGTGTTGTGTGTGATGTCAAGATTCAGGCCTCTGAGATAGAGGGATGTCAGTTCGGAAGAGTTAAGTTGGACGTTGATATGTTATTCTGTGTTCATTTTGTGTATGAGGACTTCCTAGTCCGGGCTTTTGAACTGGAGCTAGGTCGATTTTTTGTAAAGGTAACTTGGACATAGATTTGTTCCTCATGATATGTCTGAGGACCTCAGGGTTGGAGCCGTTAGTTAGAGGGAGGTCAATTTGGAAGAGGTTAGTCGGATGTTGATATGTTCCTCTGTGTTCATGTTGTGTTTGAGGACATAAAGATCCAGGCCTTTGAGCTAGAGAGATGTCAGTTCGGAAGAGGTAAGATGTGTTCATGTTGTGTTTGAAGACTTCCTGGTCCAGTCTTTTGAACTGGAAGTAGGTGATTTTGGAAAAGGTAACTTGGACATAGATTTGTTCCTCGTGATATTTTTGAGGACTTCAAGGTTAGAGCGTTTGAGCTGGAGGGAGGTCAGTTTAAAAGAAGTAATTTGGACCTAGATATGTTCATCTGTGTTCATGTTGAGTTTGAGAACTTCCTGACCCTGGCTTTTGAAATGGAGGTAGGTCAATTTGGAAGGGAGGTAACTTGGACATAGATCTGTTTCTCTGTATTCATGTTTGAGGACATCCAGGTTGGAGTTGGAGGGAGGTCATTTTGGAAGAGTTAGTTGGATGTTGAAATGTTCCTCTGTGTCCATGTTGTGTTTGAGGACATCAAGGTCAAGGCTTTTGAGCTGGAGGCATGTCAGTTCGGAAGAGGTAAAATGTGTTCATGTTGTGTTTGAGGACTTCTAGGTCCAGGCCTTCGAATTGGAGGGAGGTCAACTTGGAAGCAGTAGGTTGGATGTAGATATGTTCTCTGTACTCATGTTGTGTTTGAGGACTTCCTAATCCAGACTTTTGAACTGGAATTAGGTCAATTTAGTAAAGGTAACTTGGACATAGATTTGTTCCTCATGATATGTCTGAGGACATCAGGGTTGGAGCGTTTGAGCTGGAGGGAGGTCAGTTTGAAAGAGGTAATTTGGACCTAGATATGTTCCTCTGTGTCCATGTTGTGTGTTGAGGACATCAAGGTCCTGACCTTCGAGCTGGAGGGAGGTCAATTTGGAAGAGGTAAGTTGGACATAGAAACACCTCCGCCTTCATGTTGTGTTTGTGATTAGCAGGGACATGGGCCAGGTAATGGGTGGCAGAAACACAGACCCTAAACATAGTGACAACAGTTCCTTGCCACCAGCTGAACACAGGCCAGGAAATGGGGAACAGGAACATGGACCAGGAAACCCGAGCTGGAACATGGACTAGTAAAGGAACACAGAGCAGGAAATAGAGAACCGGGAACCAGGAATGAGGAGCAGAAACACAGATCAGGAAACGGGTAGCAGGGACAAAGACAAGAAAACAGAAACCAGATGCACAGACCGGGAAGGGTAACCAGAGTACAGAATGGGTATGATTTGCAGAAACACAGACAAGGGAACAGGTAGGTTCACAAACTAGGAAACGTGTAGCAGAGAGACTACAGATCATGGGGACAATAGTTCTGAGCCACCAGGGTTCCTATGAGCTCAACGCAGATCAGGAACGCAGATCAGGTATGTGTAGCAGGAATGCAGATCAGGTATGTGTAGCAGGAACGCAGGTCAGGAAATGGGGAGCAGGAAAACATGCCAAGAAATAGAGACCCAGGAACACAGACAAGGAAACGAGAACAGGAAACAGGCAGAAGAAACAGGAAAAAGTGGTAACCACGACAAAGACAATGGTAGGGTAGCTGACATTCAGGCCAGGTATGGGCAACAGGAACATGGACCAGGAAATGGGTAACAGGAATACAGACTGGGAACAAGGTATCTGAAGCACACTCGCTAAACTTCTAAACAACAGGTCCATGCCTCCGGGATCCCCACCATAACACAGGTCAGGTGTGAGGAGCAGGAACACCCAGGGCCGGATTAAGTGTGATGGAGGTCCCTGGGCAGTAAATCTGGTGGAGACCACTGCTGCCATATATTTTTTCCATTAAAGGAAATGTCCAGTGTCTTTGTGAAGTGTCCAGTGTAGAGGGGTGGTACACTTCTGAGCGCCAGATCTCTGGACCTAGGGGGACTAAGGGAAAGAACCTCAGGTATACACCCCTGCAAGGGCATGTGAATCGGGGCCGACCGGACCAAGAGGCGGTAACACAAAGTCCCAGTACCATTGCTCGCTGGCGCCGGGGTGATACACTTCCGAGCGCCGGATCTCTGGATCTAGGGGGGGGGGCTAACAAGCCAGGTTGGCAGTCCTGTTGGAAAGAGGAGAAACTCAGGTATATACCCCTGCAGGGGCATATGGATTGGGGGCGACTGGACCAATCAGCAGTGCCGGAAAGTCCCAATAACCCCAACCATAGCTCCAAAGGTGGTGTAGGCCCTCTTGCAGGGCAAATGGTGGAGGCCCACCCTGCCTATAATCCGGCCCTTTGAACCCCAATCAGGAAACATGTAATAAGAACAGGGACAAGAGGTGCGCAGTCCAGGTAAGGCAGCGGGAACATGGACCAAGAAACGGGGAACAGGAGAGCGGACTGAAAAACATGTCAGAGAAACAAAGGCCCTGAAAGTAGGGACCACCAGCGTTCCCACCAGCTGGAACAGAGGCAGCAACACAGACCAGCTTTGAGGATCGGGAAACAGGTAGAAGCAAGAGGAACAATGTGACACAGAACAAGTCAGGGGACAGACAGGCAAAACCTGGGCCCGAGGACAAGGCAAAACATGCACAAAGAGTCCATACCTCCCGAGTGTCCCTCATTTGGAGGGACTGTCCCTCTTTTGAGTCCTGGTCCCCCTCTGCATCATTGTTCTCATTTGTCCCACTTTGAGGTGTAACATGCAGATCTGCATCAATAAATGATTCCTTCGCCTATTCAAAGTTTTTTTATTGTTGTAACTGTTACAATGTATCCCCTATCCATCCCTCAATGAGGGGGCGTGGCTTCATCCATCCCTCAATGAGGGGGCGTGGCTTCATCCATCCCTCAATGAGGGGCGTGGCTTCATCCATTCCATTATGAGGGGGCGTGCCTTCATCCATCCCTCAATGAGGGGCGTGGCTTCCTCCATTCCATTATGAGGGGGCGTGGCTTCATCCATCCCTCAATTAGAGGGCGTGGCCTAATTTGCCAAACCATGTAACTGCGGATCTTTTTCTTCCAGAACTGAACTGTTCCGGTGACTCCAAAAGCAAAACAGTCCCCATTGTGGTCGGTGTCGTCCTCCTGGTCCTGATCGTCATCGTGGTGGTCGCTTACCTGATAGCCCGGAAGAAGAAGCCGAGCGGCTACGAGAGGCTGTAGGGACTTTGTGGGGGGAAATGTGCACCTTGTTTTTTTATATCTTTTCGGGTATCAGTGCCCCTGAGGTCTGGGGAGGGGGCGGGCCCTAGAGGTCAGGGGTGGGGGCGAGGCCCCTGAGGTCAGGGGTGGGGGCGGGGCCCCTGAGGTTAGGGGTGGGGGCGGGGCCCCTGAGGTCTGGGGAGGGGGGGCGGGGCCCCTGAGGTCGGGGGAGGTGGCGGGGCCCCTGAGGTCGGGGGAGGTGGCGGGGCCCCTGAGGTCGGGGGAAGTGGCGGGGCCCCTGAGGTCAGGGATGGGGGTGGGGCCCAAGAGGTCAGGGAGGGGGGCGGGGGCCCCTGAGGTCAGGGGTGGGGGCGGGGTCCCTGAGGTCAGGGGTGGGGGCGGGGCCCCTGAGGTCAGGGAGGGGGGCGGGGACCGAGAGGTCAGGGAGGGGGGCGGGGACCGAGAGGTCAGGGGTGGGAGCGGAGCCCGAGAGGTCAGGGAGGGGGGCGGGGTCCCTGAGGTCAGGGAGGGGGGCGGGGTCCCTGAGGTCAGGGGTGGGGGCGGGGCCCCTGAGGTCAGGGGTGGGGGCGGGGACCGAGAGGTCAGGGGTGGGAGCGGAGCCCGAGAGGTCAGGGAGGGGGGCGGGGTCCCTGAGGTCAGGGAGGGGGGCGGGGCCCCTGAGGTCAGGGAGGGGGGCGGGGCCCCTGAGGTCAGGGGTGGGGGTGGGGCCCGAGAGGTCAGGGAGGGGAGGCGGGGTCCCTGAGGTCAGGGGTGGGGGTGGGGCCCGAGAGGTCAGGGAGGGGGGCGGGGTCCCTGAGGTCAGGGGTGGGGGCGGGGCCCGAGAGGTCAGGGGAGGGGGCGGGGGCCCCTGAGGTCAGGGGTGGGGGCGGGGCCCCTGAGGTCAGGGGTGGGGGCGGACCCATTATCACTAAAACAAATGTCACAATACAGCTCATTAAATAAAATAAATGAATAAACTGAAACAAATGTAACTCAATGATACAGTAACTGGACGAATCAGAAACAACCACAGGGACAACAAAAACAGGGACCAGGACCACAGGCCAGGGAATGGGGAGTAAGAACAGGGACTAGGAACACAGGCCAGGGAATGGGGAGTAGGAACAGGGACCAGAAACACGAGCCAGGGAATGGGGAATAGGAACAGGGACCAGGAACACAGGCCAGGGAATGGGGAGTAAGAACAGGGACCAGGAACACAGGCCAGGGAATGGGGAGTAAGAACAGGGACTAGGAACACAGGCCAGGGAATGGGGAATAGGAACAGGGACCAGAAACACAGGCCAGGGAATGGGGAATAGGAACAGGGACCAGGAACACAGGCCAGGGAATTGGGGTTAGGAACAGGGACTAGGAACACAGGCCAGGGAATGGGGAATAGGAACAGGGACCAGAAACACAGGCCAGGGAATGGGGAATAGGAACAGGGACCAGGAACACAGGCCAGGGAATGGGGAGTAAGAACAGGGACTAGGAACACAGGCCAGGGAATGGGGAATAGGAACAGGGACCAGAAACACAGGCCAGGGAATGGGGAATAGGAACAGGGACCAGGAACACAGGCCAGGGAATGGGGATTAGGAACAGGGACCAGGAACACAGGCCAGGGAATAGGGAATAAGAACAGGGACCAGGAACACATGCCAGGGAATGGAGAGTAAGAATGGGGACCAGAAACACAGGCCAGGGAATAGGGAATAAGAACAGGGACCAGGAACACAGGACAGGGAATAGGGAATAAGAACAGGGACCAGGAACACAGGACAGGGAATGGGGAATAAGAACAGGGACCAGGAACACAGGCCAGGGAATGGGGAATAGGAACAGGGACCAGAAACACAGGCCAGGGAATGGGAAATAGGAACAGGGACCAGGAACACAGGCCAGGAAATGGGGAGTAAGAACAAGGACCAGGAACACAGGCCAGGGAATGGGAACAAGAAAGGCTAGAATACAAGAAGTAGGAACAGGAAAGGCTAGAATACAGAAAATTGGAACACGAAAGGCTAGAATACAGGAAGTAGGAACAGGAAAGGCTAGAATACAGGAAGTAGGAACAGGAAAGGCTAGAATACAGGAAGTAGGAACAGGAAAGGCTAGAATACAGGAAGTAGGAACAGGAAAGGCTAGAATACAGGAAATTGGAACAGGAAAGGCTAGAATACAGGAAATTGGAACAGGAAAGGCTAGAATACAAGAAGTAGGAACAGGAAAGGCTAGAATACAGAAAATTGGAACAGGAAAGGCTAGAATACAGGAAGTAGGAACAGGAAAGGCTAGAATACAGGAAGTAGGAACAGGAAAGGCTAGAATACAGGAAATTGGAACAGGAAAGGCTAGAATACAGGAAATTGGAACAGGAAAGGCTAGAATACAGGAAATTGGAACAGGAAAAGATAGAATACAGGAAGTAGCAACAGGAAAGGCTAGAATACAGGAAACTGGAACAGGAAAGGCTAGAATACAGGAAATTGGAACAGGAAAGGCTAGAATACAGGAAATTGGAACAGGAAAGGCTAGAATACAGGAAGTAGGAATAAGAAAGGCTAGAATACAGGAAGTAGGAACAGGAAAGGCTAGAATACAGGAAATTGGAACAGGAAAGGCTAGAATACAGGAAGTAGGAACAGGAAAGGCTAAAATACAGGAAGTAGCAACAGGAAAGGCTAGAATACAAGACATTGGAACGGGAAAGGCTAGAATACAGGAAGTAGGAACAGGAAAGGCTAGAATACAAGAAATTGATACAGGAAAGGCTAGAATACAGGAAGTAGGAACAGGAAAAACTAGAATACAGGAAGTAGGAACAGGAAAGGCTAGAATACAGGAAATTGGAATAGGAAAGGCTAGAAGACAGGAAGTAGGAACAGGAAAGGCTAGAATACAGGAAGTAGGAACAGGAAAGGCTGGAATACAGGAAATTGGAAAAGGAAAGGCTAGAATACAGGAAGTAGCAACAGGAAAGGCTGGAATACAGGAAATTGGAAAAGGAAAGGCTAGAATACAAGAAGTAGCAACAGGAAAGGCTAGAACACCGCAGGCTCGCCCTCCAATACGAGAGGGTACCGGTTTAAGGACACACAACAACTAACCCGAATTAAGGCAACACATAAACAATTCCCACAAGGGTACTGGAAGGAGCCGATGCAACTAAAACTCATGCGCTGGGGCAACCACCGATACAAGCAAGCTATACCTTTCGGACCCACACACTGATGAAGCTAATGCAAAACGCGTCTGTGTAGGAGTTCCACCTCAACCAAACCTTTTCAGCTTGCTACAAACTGAGGCTATCAAGGACCTAAACCACTACAAACAAGAAGGTCTACTTAACAGTGGATCCATCAAATAAGTACCAATTGTACATAAAAGACTTTATTTGATTGCAGAGATTGTTACACAATCTTTATGAGGAAACATGATTGCAATACTTGTCGCATAGCCGTGTAGACAATAAATATTTGAATGTGTAACACAATACAGGTTCATGAGATGCATTAATTGTAACCTAAACCGATTTCCAGTGAGTGACTTAGAGGTCTTCCTCCCCCCCCTCAAAAGAAAGGAGAGGGCCCCCCCCCCTTAACTAGAATACAGGAAGTAGGAACAGGAAAGGATAGAACACAGGAAATTGGAACAGGAAAGGCTAGAATACAGGAAATTGGAACGGGAAAGGCTAGAATACAGGAAATTGGAACGGGAAAGGCTAGAATACAGGAAATTGGAACGGGAAAGGCTAGAATACAGGAAGTAGGAACAGGAAAGGCTAGAATACTGGAAATTGGAACAGGAAAGGCTAGAATACAGGAAGTAGGAATAGGAAAGGCTAGAATACAGGAAGTAGGAACAGGAAAGGCTAGAATACAGGAAATTGGAACGGGAAAGGCTAGAATACAGGAAATTGGAACGGGAAAGGCTAGAATACAGGAAGTAGGAACAGGAAAGGCTAGAATACAGGAAATTGGAACAGGAAAGGCTAGAATACAGGAAACTGGAACAGGAAATGCTAGAATACAGGAAATTGGAACAGGAAAAGATAGAATACCGGAAATTGGAACAGGAAAGGCTAGAATACAGGAAGTAGCAACAGGAAAGGTTAGAATACAGGAAATTGGAATGAGAAAGGCTAGAATACAGGAAGTAGGGACAGGAAAGGCTAGAATACAAGAATTTGGTACAGGAAAGGCTAAAATACAGGAAGTAGGAACAGGAAAAACTAGAATACAGGAAGTATGAACAGGAAAGGCTAGAATACAGGAAATTGGAACAGGAAAGGCTAGAAGGCAGGAAGTAGGAATAGGAAAGGCTAGAATACAGGAAGTAGGAACAGGAAAGGCTAGAATTCAGGAAATTGGAAAAGGAAAGGCTAGAATACAGGAAGTAGCAACAGGAAAGTCTAGAATACAGGAAATTGGAACAGGAAAGGCTAGAATACAAGAAGTAGCAACAGGAAAGGCTAGAATACAGGAAGTAGGAACAGGAAAGGATATAACACAGGAAATTGGAACAGGAAAGGCCAGAATACAGGACATTTAAACAGGAAAGGCTAGAATACAGGAAGTAAGAACAGGAAAGGCTAGAATACAGGGAAATTGGAACAGGAAAGGCTAGAATACAGGAAATTGGAACAGGAAAGGCTAGAATACAAGAAGTAGGAACAGGAAAGGCTAGAATACAGGAAGTAGGAACAGGAAAGGCTAGAATACAGGAAGTAGGAACAGGAAAGGCTAGAATACAGGAAGTAGGAATAGGAAAGGCTAGAATACAGGAAGTAGGAACAGGAAAGGCAAGAATACAGGAAATTGGAACAGGAAAGGCTAGAATACAGGAAGTAGGAATAGGAAAGGCTAGATTACAGGAAGTAGGAACAGGAAAGGCAAGAATACAGGAAATTGGAACAGGAAAGGCTAGAATACAGGAAATTGGAACAGGAAAGGCTAGAATACAGGAAGTAGGAACAGGAAAGGCTGGAATACAGGAAAGGCTAGAATACAGGAAATTGGAACAGGAAAGGCTAGAATACAGGAAACTGGAACAGGAAATGCTAGAATACAGGAAATTGGAACAGGAAAAGATAGAATACCGGAAATTGGAACAGGAAAGGCTAGAATACAGGAAGTAGCAACAGGAAAGGTTAGAATACAGGAAATTGGAATGGGAAAGGCTAAAATACAGGAAGTAGGAACAGGAAAAACTAGAATACAGGAAGTATGAACAGGAAAGGCTAGAATACAGGAAGTAGGAACAGGAAAGGCTAGAATACAGGAAGTAGGAATAGGAAAGGCTAGAATACAGGAAGTAGGAACAGGAAAGGCAAGAATACAGGAAATTGGAACAGGAAAGGCTAGAATACAGGAAATTGGAACAGGAAAGGCTAGAATACAGGAAGTAGGAACAGGAAAGGATATAACACGGGAAATTGGAACAGGAAAGGCCAGAATACAGGACATTTAAACAGGAAAGGCTAGAATACAGGAAATTGGAACAGGAAAGGCTAGAATACAGGAAATTGGAACAGGAAAGGCTAGAATACAGGAAATTGGAACAGGAAAAGATAGAATACCGGAAATTGGAACAGGAAAGGCTAGAATACAGGAAGTAGCAACAGGAAAGGTTAGAATACAGGAAATTGGAATGGGAAAGGCTAGAATACAGGAAGTAGGGACAGGAAAGGCTAGAATACAAGAATTTGGTACAGGAAAGGCTAAAATACAGGAAGTAGGAACAGGAAAAACTAGAATACAGGAAGTATGAACAGGAAAGGCTAGAATACAGGAAATTGGAACAGGAAAGGCTAGAAGGCAGGAAGTAGGAATAGGAAAGGCTAGAATACAGGAAGTAGGAACAGGAAAGGCTAGAATTCAGGAAATTGGAAAAGGAAAGGCTAGAATACAGGAAGTAGCAACAGGAAAGTCTAGAATACAGGAAATTGGAACAGGAAAGGCTAGAATACAAGAAGTAGCAACAGGAAAAGCTAGAATACAGGAAGTAGGAACAGGAAAGGATATAACACAGGAAATTGGAACAGGAAAGGCCAGAATACAGGACATTTAAACAGGAAAGGCTAGAATACAGGAAGTAAGAACAGGAAAGGCTAGAATACAGGAAATTGGAACAGGAAAGGCTAGAATACAGGAAATTGGAACAGGAAAGGCTAGAATACAAGAAGTAGGAACAGGAAAGGCTAGAATACAGGAAGTAGGAACAGGAAAGGCTAGAATACAGGAAGTAGGAATAGGAAAGGCTAGAATACAGGAAGTAGGAACAGGAAAGGCAAGAATACAGGAAATTGGAACAGGAAAGGCTAGAATACAGGAAGTAGGAATAGGAAAGGCTAGAATACAGGAAGTAGGAACAGGAAAGGCAAGAATACAGGAAGTAGGAACAGGAAAGGCTAGAAGGCAGGAAGTAGGAATAGGAAAGGCTAGAATACAGGAAGTAGGAACAGGAAAGGCTAGAATTCAGGAAATTGGAAAAGGAAAGGCTAGAATACAGGAAGTAAGAACAGGAAAGGCTAGAATACAGGAAATTGGAACAGGAAAGGCTAGAATACAGGAAATTGGAACAGGAAAGGCTAGAATACAAGAAGTAGGAACAGGAAAGGCTAGAATACAGGAAGTAGGAACAGGAAAGGCTAGAAGGCAGGAAGTAGGAATAGGAAAGGCTAGAATACAGGAAGTAGGAACAGGAAAGGCTAGAATTCAGGAAATTGGAAAAGGAAAGGCTAGAATACAGGAAGTAGCAACAGGAAAGTCTAGAATACAGGAAATTGGAACAGGAAAGGCTAGAATACAAGAAGTAGCAACAGGAAAGGCTAGAATACAGGAAGTAGGAACAGGAAAGGATATAACACAGGAAATTGGAACAGGAAAGGCCAGAATACAGGACATTTAAACAGGAAAGGCTAGAATACAGGAAGTAAGAACAGGAAAGGCTAGAATACAGGAAATTGGAACAGGAAAGGCTAGAATACAAGAAGTAGGAACAGGAAAGGCTAGAATACAGGAAGTAGGAACAGGAAAGGCTAGAATACAGGAAGTAGGAATAGGAAAGGCTAGAATACAGGAAGTAGGAACAGGAAAGGCAAGAATACAGGAAATTGGAACAGGAAAGGCTAGAATACAGGAAGTAGGAATAGGAAAGGCTAGAATACAGGAAGTAGGAACAGGAAAGGCAAGAATACAGGAAATTGGAACAGGAAAGGCTAGAATACAGGAAATTGGAACAGGAAAGGCTAGAATACAGGAAGTAGGAACAGGAAAGGCTAGAATACAGGAAAGGCTAGAATACAGGAAATTGGAACAGGAAAGGCTAGAATACAGGAAACTGGAACAGGAAATGCTAGAATACAGGAAATTGGAACAGGAAAAGATAGAATACCGGAAATTGGAACAGGAAAGGCTAGAATACAGGAAGTAGCAACAGGAAAGGTTAGAATACAGGAAATTGGAATGGGAAAGGCTAAAATACAGGAAGTAGGAACGGGAAAAACTAGAATACAGGAAGTATGAACAGGAAAGGCTAGAATACAGGAAGTAGGAACAGGAAATGCTAGAATACAGGAAGTAGGAATAGGAAAGGCTAGAATACAGGAAGTAGGAACAGGAAAGGCAAGAATACAGGAAATTGGAACAGGAAAGGCTAGAATACAGGAAATTGGAACAGGAAAGGCTAGAATACAGGAAGTAGGAACAGGAAAGGATATAACACAGGAAATTGGAACAGGAAAGGCCAGAATACAGGACATTTAAACAGGAAAGGCTAGAATACAGGAAGTAAGAACAGGAAAGGCTAGAATACAGGAAATTGGAACAGGAAAGGCTAGAATACAGGAAATTGGAACAGGAAAAGATAGAATACCGGAAATTGGAACAGGAAAGGCTAGAATACAGGAAGTAGCAACAGGAAAGGTTAGAATACAGGAAATTGGAATGGGAAAGGCTAGAATACAGGAAGTAGGGACAGGAAAGGCTAGAATACAAGAATTTGGTACAGGAAAGGCTAAAATACAGGAAGTAGGAACAGGAAAAACTAGAATACAGGATGTATGAACAGGAAAGGCTAGAATACAGGAAATTGGAACAGGAAAGGCTAGAATACAAGAAGTAGCAACAGGAAAGGCTAGAATACAGGAAGTAGGAACAGGAAAGGATATAACACAGGAAATTGGAACAGGAAAGGCCAGAATACAGGACATTTAAACAGGAAAGGCTAGAATACAGGAAGTAAGAACAGGAAAGGCTAGAATACAGGAAATTGGAACAGAAAAGGCTAGAATACAGAAAATTGGAACAGGAAAGGCTAGAATACAAGAAGTAGGAACAGGAAAGGCTAGAATACAGGAAATTGGAACAGGAAAGGCTAGAGTGCAGGAAGTAGGAACAGGAAAGGCTAGAATACAGGAAGTAGGAACAGGAAAGGCTAGACAGGAAGTTAGAACATGGACCACTTATCACAAGGTCTGATATTACATAGACTGCCTTGGCTTATGTGACTGTGACATAAAACTCAGAAAGGCCCGGCACGGGTGATGGGGATGTGGTGAGGGCTCTGGGAGAAGGTGAGTGTATCAAAGCTTCCAGGGGGCGGAGGGGGAGTGGGTGGGGGGTTACACAGAGGGGCTTCTCAATTTGGGTGAATCATGGTTCTACATCAGGTGGCAGTTGGCTGGGTTGCTTTCCCGAGGCATAGTCCTGATGATGATGGGGGAGAGCAGGCAGGGTGGTCTTACTCTCCAGCAAAGCTGAATGATGGTGCAGTTGGGGGGCTAGAACTTTCTCCCCTTCTTTGGCCCAAGGAGTGGAACTTGAGTGGCCCTGGGGTCTTTCAGACTCCAGGGCCTGCAAAATTCCTCTTTAAATTGGGTGTGATAAAAAGCATAACTCCATGTGTTGGGACAAAAAAGATCTGGTCGCTTCGGTTATGGCTCAGAGTTCCGGGCTGGTAAGTGGTGTCCATGGTCATGTCATATGGAGGGGGTTTCACATACATAGTAAAATTTAGAGTGACTGATACGTATTTACCATTTTGTGAAAAGTATATTTGCAGCCCTTAAGGTGATCAGGTGATTTAAAAGCTCAAATATATTGTAAGCGATTGGGGCGAACAGCAGTGACTCAGGCGGCAGTTCTCCTTCAAATCAAACGTAATTTATTGAAAATAAAGATTTAACAGCCAAAACATCTCTTAACATCAGAGAAGGTTTTTCAGCTAAAAATGCAGAATAGCAAGCGGTTACCTCACCGGTTCTAGTAAAGTCCAGGGTAGGAAAATGCAGCAAGCTGAAAAAGTCCTTGTTGTGCAAGGTCCACTTACAGGGCCCACGAGCCCACGCTGTTAATCCCCACAAGTCCAAGTTTGGGGTGACACAAGCAAAGTCCTTCGGCTTTAATCCAGTTCTGTTAGTCACATTGAGCAGTACAGCCTGGGCTCCTTACTCCAGGCTGTTCACCAGCAAACTGAAAGGTTCAGCGGCTCCTTTTATTTAGGCTTCCCCTGCAATCAGCCTCATCACCTGTGCGAGGCCTGGGATCAGAGAACAAACCTGTAGAGGACTGGAGAATGTGAACTGGGTCCTGAAAACCCGGCATGGATCGTGCCTGATACAGCATAGCAGGGGAAAAATACACACCATTTATTACTTTCCCATACACCTTACCGCAATATGTACATCTCGAAAAATACAGCATGTTGTCTAATCAGCTCATTTGTCAGTAACTCCCCCAAAAAAAGCTAAATGATGCACTTTATAGAGTTATTTTTATACCTTGATAAAAAAAAATGTACAAATACAAAAACGCTACAAACGCTGTTACAACACACAAAGCCTCAAATAGGGCAAAAACATACATTAAAATGGATTACTCATCTGGTTAATCTGGTCCAGGTAGAAATCAGCAGGCTTTATCCAATCTGCAAAAGATGTCTGCTGTATTTAAGTTCACAAAGCAGGTGTCACGCTCTGGTAACTCCAGCCCTCCAGATAAGCCCTCAACCCCCAATCTACGCAGCCAGCTTCACCTGTAGGAGCCCCCGCTTGCCGGGACGCAGAATACGCCTGCCCGGGATCGGTTGCCCCCAGGACTTCAATGGCTCAAAGGATGAGAGTTTACTGGTTGGAGGTCTGAAGAACCAATGACTAGAGCGAGTTAGCGGAAGTCCAGAGACAGTCCAGAGGTCGACACCAGGAATTCAGAGATCGCAGTGGTACAGAGGGATGAGGCAGCTCGAGGTCGGGGTACAAAGCAGAGGTCGGCAACAGGGATCAGACGGAGAATGGTCGGTTTCAAGCAGGGGTCGGCAACGGAGGTCAGATAGAGATTGGTCGATTCAGGCAGGGGTCGGCAACGGAGGTCAGATAGAGATTGGTCGATTCAGGCAGGGGTCAGCAATGAAGATCAATCACGGCAATAACACAAGACAAAGCTAGGTATAAGGCGCTATCACAGGCACAGAGCAACTGACGGAATTAACCTTTATAGAGACAGACAAGATTGGGGAAAGGGGAAGGAAAGAGCTTGTGATTGGTGCAACTATAACTAACGCATGGATAGGCCAAAAACCAGAAGGGGCGTATAGCCCAAAATCCCCCTATCCGGGCTCATTGGCCCAACCCCAACATTTAGGGCTCATTGGCCCTTACCAGCTCTCCTCCGGCGTACAGAAGCCGGGCCCGCCGGCTGAGGAGGAGCAGTGCGCAGGCGCCAGCAGGGACGGAAACCGCCGGCCGCCGTGGCCGCCGGGGCGGGCGGCTACGCGACGCGGACACCGCTGGACCGGGAGACAGGTAAGCAAATTCTGACAGCAGGTCTCTCCATCCCAAAGCCAATCTCATCATCGTCTGTCTCCATTCAAAACACGACTCGTGTTTTTCCTTCAGCTGCCCTGAGCGAATCTCCTCTGTCTCCCACCAGCCAGCTATTTTTTTCCATTTGTTTCATTTAAAATAGCGCAGGTGATCTTTGATTGGCCCACACAAACTATCCCAGGTGATACTCTGATTGGCTCAGATAAAACTATCACAGGTTATATTCTGCCGGCCGACCGGATTTGCATGTGAATGCACACATGAAACTAAGCTAAGGCCGAAAGCTACCAAGGAGAGGAGAGCTACCAAATCTCCTCTGTCTACCACCAGCCAGCTATCTTTTTCCATTTGTTTCATTTAAAATAGCGCAGGTGATCTTTGATTGACCCACGCAAACTATCCCAGGTGATACTCTAATTGGATCAGATAAAACTATCACAGGTTATATTCTGCTGGCCGACATGATTTGCATGTGAATGCACACATGAATCTAAGCTGAGGCCGAAAGCTACCAAGGAGAGGAGAGCTACCGAATCTCCTCTGTCTCCCACCAGCCAGCTATCTTTTTCCCTAGGCTGACCCATTTGTTTCATTTAAAATAGGGCAGGTGATCTTTGATTGGCCCACACAAACTACCCCAGGTGATACTCTGATTTGCTCAGACCAGATCACAGGTTATATTCTGCCGGCGACTTAATTTGCATGTGAATGCACATATGAAACTAAGCTAAGGCCGAAAGCTACCAAGGAGAGGAGAGCTACCGAATCTCCTCGGTCTCCCACCAGCCAGCTATCTTTTTCCCTAGGCTGACCCATTTGTTTCATTTAAAATAGGGCAGGTGATCTTCGATTGGCCCACACAAACTACCCCAGGTGATACTCTGATTGGCTCAGACCAGATCACAGGTTATATTCTGCCGGCGACTTAATTTGCATGTGAATGCACACATGAAACTAAGCTAAGGTCGAAAGCTACCAAGCCCAGTCTTCAGGACATAGGAAGGTCTCCCACCGTTGCTGCATATTAAATAAGGAACCAACCATGCTGGTTAAACAAAAGGAGGGTCACCCTATATACAATGCAACGCTGATTGTATAAGATGTTTACAATTTTTTTGGGGGGGACAATATATAAAAATCTCATAGCGTTACATTAGTGTTCTGTAGAGGCCGACATTTTTCTTGATGTGTGAAAGACACTTTTCCCAGCAAAGAGAGAGATTTGGGGTTTGGAAATAGCTAGAATTATACTGGCTGAGAAAACCGGTTGGAACTTCCTGTTAATCTTACAAAGTCATGTGACTGTGGTGATACTGAGAATCTTGTGTTTCACAATTGGGATTCTCCATCCTGATGATGCAAATGTTCAGGAACCCTTAAATCAGGCGGCGGGGGAGTGACGTAACCCCGGACAGTGCTTTTTTTGTATACCTCTGCTCAGAAATCATGCAGGAGATTGTGAGATTACTGGAGAGAGGGGGGAGATCTAGTTGGGTTAAGATGTTACCCGAGATACTGGTATTGCGGAGTAGTTACACTGGATTCAGTGTACAGATTGCCCACATAAATCCAGACCTTTACCCTGAATAAGAGTCTATCTTGTATGCCCCCCCTGTACATACAGATTGCCCACATAAATCCAGACCTTCACCCTGAATAAGAGTCTATCTTGTATGCCCCCCCTGTACATACAGATTGCCCACATTAATCCGGACCCTAACCCTAAATAAGAGCCTATCTTGTATGTCCCCCCCCCCCCTGTGCATACAGATTGCCCACATTAATCCAGACCTTCACCCTGAATAAGAGTCTATCTTGTATGCCCCCCCTGTACATACAGATTGCCCACATTAATCCGGACCCTAACCCTAAATAAGAGCCTATCTTGTATGTCCCCCCCCCCTGTGCATACAGATTGCCAACATTAATCCGAACCTTCACCTTGAATAAGAGCCTATCTTGTATGCCCCCCCCCCCTGTACATACAGATTGCCCACATTAATTTGGACCCTCACTCTGAATAAGAGCCTATCTTGTATGTTTCCCCCACCCTGTACATACAGATTACCCACATTAATCCGGACCTTCACCATGAATAAGAGCCTATCTTGTATGTTTCCCCCACCCTGTACATACAGATTGCTCACATTAATCCGGACCTTCACCCTGAATAAAAGGCTATCTTGAACATACAGATTGGCCATATCATCCTACCTGCATCCACTGCATTTTCTGAGCCTTTTAACATCCAAGATGGTGGCTCATGGAGTCTCAGGCTGCCTGCAAACAGGAAGTGTATTCTGACTGTGTCGCTCTGCATTCTGGGATTACTGTCCATTTCCTGACCCCAGCTCTGCTCTGTCTGAGCAAAGCACAGCTATAACCCGCCCCCTGCACTTTATCCCACTCTCCTCTCCTCAGTATGTGATGCTTCTGTGGCAAGATGGCGGCGCCCGTATCCTAGTTGAAGCCCAGCAAAATGAGCGACATTCTTGTGCTGTGTATGGTGTGGGGGTAATCCCACCGCCCTGTATGCCCTAGTTAGATTAGGTGTAGTGGGTGGGTAGGCAGGTAGGTTGATGTGCAGGTAGGTGAGTGAGCATGCAGAAAGGTAGGTAAGTGGGTAGGTATGTAGGAGGTTGGGCACATAGGTAGGCATGTGTGTGGGTAGACATGCCTACCTATGTTAGGAGGGTAGATAGTTGGGAGGTAGGTAGGTAGGTTAGTTAGTTAGGCAAGAAGGCAGGTAGATAGGTAGGCGAGTAGCTCCAGAGCCGCCATCTTTTACTGCTGTTTCAGGGCCTGATTAGGTAGGTAGGTGGGAGAGGCAGTAGGTAGATAGATGGGGTCAGTAGGAGAGGTAGTAGGTGGGTTGGGGGTCAGTAGGCAGATAGATGGGGGGTGAGTGGGCAGGTAGGTAGGTAGGTGGGAGAGGCGGTAGGTGGGTCAGCAGGCAGATAAGTAGGTAGGTGAGTGGGCAGGTATGTAGATGGGTAGGTAGGTAGTTTGCTGGGTCAGTAGGTAGGTGGGTAATTAGGAAGGTAGGTGGGAGAGGCAGTAGGTGGGTTGGGGGTCAGTAGGGAGATAGATGGGTAGGTAGGTGGGAGAGGCAGTAGGTAGGTAGTTGGCTGGGTCAGTAGGCAGATAAGTAGGTGGGTGAGTAGGTAGGTAGGTAGGTGGGAGAGGCAGTAGGTGGGTTGGGGGTAAGTAGGGAGATAGGTAGGTAGGTGGGAGAGGCAGTAGGTGGGTTGCGGGTCACTAGGGAGATAGATGGGTAGGTAGGTGGGAGAGGCAGTAGGTAGGTAGTTGGCTGGGTCAGTAGGCAGATAAGTAGGTGGGTGAGTAGGTAGGTAGGTAGGTGGGAGAGGCAGTAGGTGGGTAAGTGGCTGGGTCAGTAGGCAGATAGGTAGGTGGGTGAGTAGGTAGGTATGTGGGAGAGGCAGTAGGTGGGTTGGGGGTAAGTAGGGAGATAGATAGGTAGGTAGGTGGGAGAGGCAGTAGGTAGGTAGTTGGCTGGGTCAGTAGGGAGATAGGTAGGTGGGTGAGTAGGAAGGTAGGTAGGAGAGGTAGTAGGTAGGTTGGTGGGTCAGCAGGCAGATAAGTAGGTATGTGAGTGGGCAGGTATGTAGATGGGTAGGTAGGTGGGAGAGGCAGTAGGTAGGTTGGTGGGTCAGTAGGAGAGGCAGTAGGTGGGTTGGGAGTAAGTAGGGAGATAGATAGGTAGGTAGGTGGGAGAAGCAGTAGGTAGGTAGTTGGCTGGGTTAGTAGGCAGATAGGTAGGTGGGTGAGTAGGAAGGTAGGTGGGAGAGGCAGTAGGTAGTTGCGTCAGTAGGCAGATAGGTAGGTGGGTGAGTGGAATCGTCAGTGTCCTCCACCTGTTTGCTGGAGGAAATTCACTCATTTGCGCATTCTTTTCTGCCCTCTAAACAGACCATAAATCAGGCGCCAGAGACAGTTTGGTGCGCAAAAATGGCGCCAATTGGCGCAATGCGAGCGCTAGTGCAAAAATTGACGCTAAACTAAAGCGCGTCCCATTTTGACGACCGCGAATCAGACGGAAGCCTGAGCGTGACTTGGCGCGTCAAATAGTGTGCGATGAGTCACTGGCGCACGACCATAAATCGACCCTTATCTGCCATATTGTGATGTATTTGAGCGTGTTATATCTTTATCTGCACCTGTAATGTCATAGACCACCAATTGTAAGATATTGGACTTTATGATTATCATTCAAT
Source organism: Gastrophryne carolinensis (assembly GCA_027917425.1). NCBI lineage: Eukaryota > Metazoa > Chordata > Amphibia > Anura > Microhylidae > Gastrophryne > Gastrophryne carolinensis. The sequence goes on from CM051238.1 coordinate 456,059,577, forward strand.
ACAAAACTTTATTGCAACAAAAACATTTTGTGGCGCTTCAGTATTTTCCTGTTGGTATTAATTCGTACTTTGATGACCAGGACTGTCCAGGGCTGGTCGGGTTTACTAGAGCACACGCTTGAGGTCTAATGTAGTTAAAGCTTAACCCATCCTTTAAGGTGTGCATTACCTACATCTCTCATACATCTCTCTTAGGTTGGATTTGAAGCTCATGTTTAGGAGTTAGGTTCGATGTTAGGGTCAGATTTGAAGGTTAGGTGTTTGGATTAGATTTTGTGGAGAGGTTTGATGTTGGGGTCAGGTTTAGGTTGGATGTTAGGGTGAGGTTTGTTGGTCAGGTTAAGTGTTTGGGTCAGATCTAGGGGTTTGTTTGGATGTTAGGGTCAGGTTAGGTGTTTGGGTCAGATCTAGGGGTTAGGTTGGATGTTAGGGTGAGGTTTAGTGGTCAGGTTAGGTGTTGGGTCAGATCTAAGGGTTAGCATGGATGTTAGAGTGAGGTTTGGTGGTCAGGTTAGGTGTTTGGGTCAGATCTAAGGGTTAGCATGGATGTTAGTGTGAGGTTAGCTGTTTGGGTCAGATCTAAGGGTTAGGTTGGATGCTAGGGTGAGGTTTGGCGGTAAGGTTAGGTGTTTGGGTCAGATCTAAGGGTTAGGTTGGATGTTAGGGTGAGGTTTGGTGGTCAGGTTAGGTGTTTGGGTCAGATCTAAGGGTTAGCATGGATGTTAGAGTGAGGTTTGGTGGTCAGGTTAAGTGTTTGGGTCAGATCTAGGGGTTTGTTTGGATGTTAGGTTCAGGTTATCTATTTGGGTCAGATCTAATGGTTAGGTTGGATGTTAGGGTGAGGTTTGGTGGTCAGGTTAGGTGTTTGGGTCAGATCTAAGGGTTAGCATGGATTTGAGAGTGAGGTTTGGTGGTCAGGGTAGGTGTTTGGGTCAGATCTAGGGGGTTAGGTTGGATGTTAGGGTGAGGTTTGGTGATCAGGTTAGGTGTTTGGGTCAGATCTAAGGGTAAGCATGGATGTTAGAGTGAGGTTTGGTGGGTCAGGTGTTTGGGTCAGATCTAGGGGTTTGTTTGGATGTTAGGGTCAGGTTAGGTGTTTGGGTCAGATCTAAGGGTTAGGTTTGGTGTTGGGGGTCAGATCTAAGAGTTAGGTTGGATGATAGGAGGTCGGGGGGGGGGGGCGCTAAAGGGGGACATGACACTCTGCTGCTTTGACGTGCAAATGGCCTCGCCCTATGTGCATTTGGCCAGCAAAGCCACTGGCCCTGATGGTTCCCCATGTTTATCCTCCTTTACTGTTTCTCCATAGTGATTTGATCTCTCCAGCTTCTATGCTTCCATGCTAAGAGTTAGGTTGAATGTTAGGGTCAGATTTGGAGGTTAGGCGTTTGCATTAGATTTTGTGGAGAGGCTTGATGTTGGGGTCAAGTTAGGTTGGATGTTTGGCTCAGATCTAGGCATTATGTTGGACAATTATGTTAGGGACAATTGTTAAATTAGGCCACCCCTCATTGAGGGATGGATAGGAGATAAATTGTAACAGTAACAACAATAGAAACACTTTGAATATGCAAATTTATCATATATGAGAACAACGAGGGACATGGACTCCAAAGAGTTTTAGGTTCCATGTTTAATCAAGGTAAGGAGTTAAGGTTTTTTTTGATGTTAGGGTCAAATCAGATTTCGGGGGCAAACAGAGTTTAGTTTAGAGGTTAGCTTAAGATAGATCTAGGGGTTCGTTTGGATGTTAGGGTCAGATCTGGAGGTCAGGTTAGGTGTTGGGTCAGATCTAGGGGTTAAGTTGGATGTTGGGGTCAGATCTAGGGGTTAGGTTGGATCCTGGGGTCAGACCTAGGAGTTCAGCTGGATGTTAGGGTCAGGTTAGGTGTTTGGGTCAGATCTACGGGTAAGGTTAGATCCTGGGGTCAGATCAAGGAGTTTGATTGGATGTTAAGGTTAGATTTGGAGGTCAGGTTATGTGTTTTGGGTCAGATCTAGGGGTTAGGTTGGATCCTGGGGTTAGATCTGGGGCTTAGGTTGGATGCTGGGGTCAGATCTGGGGCTTAGGTTGGATGTTAGGGTCAAGCTAGGTGTCTGGGTCAGATCTAAGGGTTAGGTTGGATCCTGGGGTCAGATCTGGGGCTTAGGTTGGATGTTAGGGTCAGGTCTAAGGGTTAGGTTGGATCCTGGGGTCAGATCTAGGAGTTCGGTTGGATGTTAAGGTCAGATTCGGAGGTCAAGTTATGTGTTTGGGTCAGATTTAGGGTTTAGGTTGGATCCTGGGGTCAGATCTAGTAGTTTGGTTGAATGATAGGATCAGATTTGGAGGTCAGGTTAGGTGTCTGGGTCAGATCTAGGGTTTAGGTTGGATGTTAGGGTCGGGTTAGATGTCTGGGTCAGATCTGAGGATTAGGTTGTATTCTGGGGTCAGATCTAGGGGTTCGGTTGGATGTTAAGGTCAGATCTGGAGGTCAGGTTAGGTGTTTGGGTCAGATATAGAGGTTAGGTTGGATCCTGGGGTCAGATCTAGGGGTTCGGTTGGATCCTGGTATCAGATCTAGGAGTTCGGTTGGATGTTAAGTTCGGATCTAGAGGTCAGGTTATGTGTTTTGGGTCACACCTAGGGGTTAGGTTGGATGCTGGGGTCAGATCTAGGAGTTTGGTTGGATGTTAGGATCAGATTAGGTCAGGTTAGGAATTTGGGTCAGATCTGGGGGTTAGGTTGGATGCTAAGTGTCAGATCTAGAATTTTGGTTGGATGTTAGGGTCAGGTTAGGAATTTGGGTCAGATCTAGGGGTTAGGGTCAGATCTGGAGGTCAGGTTATGTATTTTGGGTCAGATTTAGGGGTTAGGTTGGATCCCGGGTTCAGATCTAGGAGTTCGGTTGGATGTTAAGGTTAGATTTGAGGTCAGGTTAGGTGTTTTGGGTCACACCTTGTCAAGCCTCTCCGAAAAGGTAGCGAGAGATGGGCGAAGCTCCAGGTGTGGGGGCGTAGCGAAAAAGTTAAGTCCAATAAACAAATCCAAGTTCAAACCAAGTGATCGGTCTGAGAGCCAATCAGAGAGAGGGCCAGGCCAATCCGGGAAATCAGTCTGGAAACATAGAGAACGCAGGAAAAGGGAATAAATAGGGCAATAGTCAATAAAGCTAAAAATGGAAGCCCAAGAGCTTACACTCTAGGCTTCATACACTTGTGGCCTCGCTTGTATCGCGTCGGACAGCAGGTGGCACTGTTGAGCAGTGGAGAGGATGAGGAGCCAGGTTTTGTGCGCACGCCCGTGACCGCATACAGACAGCGTGGGAGAACCGGCAGCACACCCGCGCCTGTTAGAGGATCGTGAAAGGTGAGGAAACCGACACACCTAGGGGTTAGGTTGGATTCTGGGGTCAGATTTAGAGGTCAAGGTAGAAATTTGGGTGAGACCTAGGGGTTAGGTTGGATGTTAGGGTCATATTTAGAGGTCAAGGTAGGAATTTGGGTCAGATATAGGGTTTGAGTGCCTGGATGCTAGGGTCAGATCTAGGGGTTAGGTTGGAACGAGGGTCACATCTCGGGGTTAGGTTGGGTCCTGGGGTCACATCTAGGGGTTCGGTTGGATGTTAGGGTCAGTTTTAGTAGTTAAGTTAGGAATTTTGGTCAGATCTAGCAGTTGTAGGATGTTAGGATCAGATTCGGAGGTTGGGTTAGGTGTTTAGGTCAGATTTAGGAGTTCGGTGTTCGGTTGGATGTATGGGTCAGATTTAAAGGTCAGGTTAGGTGTTTTGGGCCAGACCTAGGAGTTAGGTCGGATGCTGGGGTAAGATTTAGGGGTCAGGTTAGGTCGGATCCTGGGGTCGCATCTAGAAGTTCAGTTGGACGCGGGTCAGTTTTAGTAGTCAGGTTAGGTGTTTTGGGTCAGACCTATGGGTTAGGTTGGATGTTAGGGCCAGTTTTAGAGGTCAAGGTAGGAATTTGGGTCAGATCTAGGGTTTGGGTTAGATGCTAAGTGCCAGATCTAAGAGTTCGTCTGGATGCTAGGGTCAGGTTAGGTGTTTGGGTCAGATCTAGGGTTAGGTTGGATGTTAGGGTCAGTTTTAGTAGTCAAGTTAGGAATTTGGGTCAGATCTAGGAGTTTGGTTGGATGTTAGCGTCAGATTTAGAGGTCAGGTTAGGTGTTTTGGGTCAGATCTAGGGGTTAGGTTGGATCCTGGGGTCTGATCTAGGGATTAGGTTGAATCCTGGGGTCTGATCTAGGGGTTAGGTTGGATCCTGCGGTCAGCGTTCAGTTGGATGTTAGGATCAGATTTGGATGTCAGGTTAGATGTTTGGGTCAGATTTAGGAGTTCAGTTGGATATTAGGGTCAGATTTGGAGGTCAGGTTAGGTGTTTGGGTCAGATTTAGGAGTTCAGTTGGATGTTAGGGTCATATTTAGAGGTCAGGATAGGTGTTTTGGGTCAGATCTAGGGGTTAGGATGGATGCTGGAGTCAAATCTAGGGCTTAGGTTAGATCCTGGGGTCAGATCTAGCAGTTCAGTTGGATGTTAGGGTCAGTTTTAGAGGTCAAGATAGGAATTTAGGTCAGATCTAAGAGTTCGCCTGGATGCTAGGGTCAGGTTAGGTGTTTGGGTCAGATCTAGGAGTTCGGTTGGATCCTGGGGTCGGATCTAGGGGTTAGGTGTTAGGTTCAGACTTGGAGGTCAGGTTATGTGTTTGGGTCAGATTTGGAGGTCAGGTTAGGTGTTCGGGTCAGACCTAGAGGACCAGTTGCACGTCAAGGTCAGATATAAGCAGTGAAAGGAATCACCTGGGCACCTGGTATGTGGCGGGAGCGTGCAGACCTATCTCTGTGATCCTCCCCTTTCTCACTTCCCTTTACCGATAAAGAAAAAAGAGAAGAGAAAGTAACTGAGTGAGTCACACTCTGCTCGGAAGGACGGGGACGTCTGGTGCTGGATAATGGATCCTACGAGGAGAAGGCTGCTCCTGGCTGCCATCCTGGCAGGTAAGTTGTCCCCTGACCTACCTTTCCCCAATCAGTAAGTCGTCTTTGAATGAGAATGGCCCCTTATCTGTCCCATATTGGGCTCAGTCATGGGCAGGGGGCACTGTTAGTAGTGACCATAAGACAGACCCCTCATCCCCCCCCATATTGGGCTCAGTCATGGGGAGGGGTAGGTAGCGAGGCACACTGTGGTACATGCCCATATGGGACAGCAGCAGCACCATAGGACAGGTGAGGAGGGGGCGGAATTTTCTCTTCTAATTTTTCCTAGAAACTGCCCCGTCTACATTCCCTGGTGGGGGCGAGGCCCCTGGAAGGTCCCTAATCCTGCAGATACAGCAGGGGAAGACAAACAGGTTTGACGCGGGGCAACTCTCTATCAGGAACTTCCTGGTGGACTCACCTTTGGAGCCTCTACGAAAGCAGTTCTATCAGACATGCCGTGTTTCCTTCCTCTTTCTCTCTCATCTCCATCTGGGTCCCGTATGCTCAGGCCTACAAAAAAGTTGGATGTACCAGGGTAGACAACGCACCGCAAGTGGCGCTACTATCACTTACATCTGGCCCAATCTCTGGTATTAAAAAGGAGTTTTGAGACACTTCATAGCAGATGTATTGGATGAATAAAGGGATGGATTGGGTGGATAGATAGAAACATAGGCGGGTGACAGCACAAGGAGACCATATGGTCCATCTAGTCTGCCCTTATGTGTGTCCTGTATGTTCTCTTTATCTTAGGATAGATGGATTGGGTGGATGTATTGGATGAATGGAGGGATGGATTGAGTGGATGGATGAATGAAGGGATGGATCGATGGAGGGATGGATGGATTGGGTGGATGGATTGAGTGGATAGATAGAAACATGGAAGAGTGACGGCAGAAGGAGACCATATGGTCCATCTAGTCGGCCCTTATGTGTATAATGTATGTTCTCCTTATCTTAGGATAGATGGATGGATGAATGGAGGGATGGATTGGGTGGATGGATTGGATGAATGGAGGGAGGGATGGATTGAATGGATAGATAGAAATATAGAAGGGTGACGGCAGAAGGAGACCATATGGTCCATCTAGTCTGCCCTTATGTGTATACTGTATGTACTCTTTATCTCAGGATAGATGGATGGATGAATGGAGGGATGGATGTATTGGTTGAATGGATGAATGGAGGGATGGGTTGGGTGGATAGATAGAAACATAGGCGGGTGACAGCAGAAGGAGACCATATGGTCCATCTAGTTTCCCCTGTTTGTATACTGTATGTTCTCTTTATCTTAGGATAGATGGATGGATGGATTGGGTGGATGGATTGGGTGGAGGGATGGATTGGGTGGATGTATTGAATGAATGGAGGGATGGATGGATTGAGTGGATAAATAGAAACATAGAAGAATGATGGCAGAAGGAGACCATAAGCTCCATCTGGTCGGCCCTTATGTGTATACTGTATGTTCTCTTTATCTTAGGACAGATGGATGGATGGATGAATGAAGGGATGGATCGATGGAGGGATGGATGGATTGGGTGGATGGATTGAGTGGATAGATAGAAACATGGAAGAGTGACGGCAGAAGGAGACCATATGGTCCATCTAGTCGGCCTTATGTGTATAATGTATGTTCTCCTTATCTTAGGATAGATGGATGGATGAATGGAGGGATGGATTGGGTGGATGGATTGGATGAATGGAGGGAGGGATGAATTGAATGGATAGATAGAAATATAGAAGGGTGACGGCAGAAGGAGACCATATGGTCCATCTAGTCTGCCCTTATGTGTATACTGTATGTACTCTTTATCTCAGGATAGATGGATGGATGAATGGATGTATTGGTTGAATGGATGAATGGAGGGATGGGTTGGGTGGATAGATAGAAACATAGGCGGGTGACAGCAGAAGGAGACCATATGGTCCATCTAGTTTCCCCTGTTTGTATACTGTATGTTCTCTTTATCTTAGGATAGATGGATGGATGGATTGGGTGGATGGATTGGGTGGAGGGATGGATTGGGTGGATGTATTGAATGAATGGAGGGATGGATGGATTGAGTGGATAAATAGAAACATAGAAGAATGATGGCAGAAGGAGACCATAAGCTCCATCTGGTCGGCCCTTATGTGTATACTGTATGTTCTCTTTATCTTAGGACAGATGGATGGATGGATGAATGAAGGGATGGATCGATGGAGGGATGGATTGGGTGGATGGATGGATTGAGTGGATAGATAGAAACATAGAAGGGTGACGGCAGAAGGAGACCATATGGTCCATCTAGTCTGCCCTTATGTGTATACTGTATGTTCTCTTTATTTTAGGATAGATGGATGGATGGATGACTGGAGGGATGGATTGGGTGGATGTATTGGATGAATGGAGGGCTGGATGTATTTGGTGGATGGATTGAATGGATAGATAGAAACATAGAATGGTGACGGCAGAAGGAGACCATATGGTCCATCTGGTCGGCCCTTATGTGTATACTGTATGTTCTCTTTATCTTAGGATAGATGGATGGATGGATGAATGGAGGGATGGATTGGGTGGATGTATTGGATGGATTGGGTGGATGGATTGGGTGGATGGATTGAGTGGATATATAGAAACATAGAAGGGTGACAGCAGAAGGAGACCATACGGTCTACTCTGCCCTTATGTAACTGTATGTTCTCTTTATCTTAGGATAGATGGAGGCTTATCCCAGGCATGTGCTCATTCACTGACTGACGATTTTTCAACCACTTCTGCTGGAAGTTTGTTCCAAGCATCTACTACTCTTTCTGTAACATAATATTTTCTAACATTGCTCCTGATCTTCCCTCCGACTATCTTCAGGTTGGGCCCCCTTGTTCTATCATTAAGTTTCTTCCCTCCTGAAGCTTATTCCCTCCTGTCACATATATAAAGGTCTCCATCATGTCCCTCCTCTCCATTCTTTCCTCCAGACTGTACAAATTAAGTTCTTTCCTGATAAGTTTTAAGATTAAGCCCTTCCACCATTTTTGTTGACGCCCTTTGGACATGTTCTGCTTGGAGTAGGTGGTAAAATGAAGCCTTCAAAAGTTGAGATACAATCTTCACCCAAAATGTTCCTGGCTCCTGGCTCTCCTGTAACAGGATAGTCCCCTGGCTAGCGGTGAACCTAGGAGAGGGGGTCCCTGGGGAATGGGGGATACCCTGGGTGGGGTGGATTGTGTTAGAATGGGGATTTAAAGTGGACCAACACCCAGGATTTTGACTATCCTGGGTATTGGTCCACTTCCCCGGGGCACCCCGATCGGGGGTGCCCGCTGTGTGAAACCCCCCAGAAAGCCCCCAAAACTCACCTCTCCCCGCTCCCACGTGGCCGCGCCGTCCAATCGGCGCCGAAGGACAAGCTGATTGACAGCAACGTACAAGCAGCTTGCCCGTCGGCGCCTCCCGCGCGTCACTCTTGACGTGTGCGCGCCCGCGCCGGCCATTCAGAGACGGCCGGCGCGGGCACGCGCACGCCTAGAGGGGCGCGAGGGAGGCGGCGGCGGCGGAAGACCAGGTAGGTGGATTTGGGGTAGGCCGATCTCGGATGTCCCGCGGTGTGTGAGGTGATCGGCCCGGGAATCTTATAGATTCCCGGGCCGATCACCTCAGGGTGTTGGTCCACTTTAATAAGTTTATAGTTTAGATGTAGTTACTTAGGTAGGCCACTAGAGGCCCCCATAGAATAAGAAATAGAATAGGTAGTGTAAAGTAGTGTAGCTACTTAGCTTTTGCCATTAGAGGGCAGTAGAGGGATAGGCTATACAAGAAGGAGCTGAGGACGTTCTAGAAAGCTCCAGTTCCAGAAGGCACAGGAGTTCTGCAGAGAAGCCCCCATGTGAAACTAAGTTCCTGATCTGTGGAGTGCCAATGTCTGGCTGGAACTGTGACAAGTCGAGGGGCAGGTGGAGTGCACGCCCGAGGTGTAGGTGCTGGAGATGCACAAAACACCGAATTGGGACCCTGGTAGTTGGGGGTCAGAGGAGGAGACAACCAGAGCGCTTCTCAGTGAGATCCCTGGAGTTGGGGGTCAGAGGAGGAGACAACCAGAGCGCTTCTCAGTGAGATCCCTGGGAGTTGGGGGTCAGAGGAGGAGACAACAAGAGCGCTTCTCAGTGAGATCCCTGGGAGTTGGGGGTCAGAGGAGGAGACAACCAGAGCGCTTCTCAGTGAGATCCCTGGGAGTGGAGGTCAGAGGAGGAGACAACTAGAGCAGACGACCAGTGTCAGGTGCCCCTGTTGAGGTCCGCATTTTAACCCCGGTCTACCAGTTGAGTATCGATGCCCTGGAAAAACCCTTTACTATCCTTGTTAGGCACACCCCCCACCCAGTAAGGGGCATTAGATCCCTCCCTCCCAGACTCCACAGTAAAGACCTGCTTGCTGTTCTTTACACAACCCATCCAGTCCAACAATCTACACAACACTTTCGAAAAGAGGAGATACCACCATTTGGCCCATCCATACCGTCCAGTGCCCCAAACCTTCCAAGGAAACAAAGACCACGTGTTGGCCCATACCCGTAAGTAACCCGTACCATCCTTTGGCCCACTCAAACTATTAAGTGTCTCATATCTTCCAAGAGAACCCATGTGTCCCTTTGGCCCACCCATACTATCCAGTGGCCCATACCTTCCATTGGAACCAACACCATCCAGTGGCACATACTTTCAATGAAGTCTATATCACCCTTTGGCCCACCTTCTTATGCTATCCAAGAAAAACCTCCCACTAAAACCTATACTAACCAGTGGCCCATACCTTCCAGAGAAACCCATACCACTATTTGGCCCACTATACCATACAGTGTCTCATACCGTCCAAGAAAAACGCATGTCATCTATTACCCCATGCCTTCCAAGGAAACATACTGACTGTTATACTTTGGCCCATACCCCCCAAGAGTGCCAGTTCAATTTATAAAGATCATCCAGTGGCCCATATCTTCAAAGGAAACATATACCACCCCTTGGCCCATAGCATCTAAAGGAACCTGTACCCTTCTTTGGCTCACCCAAACCACTAAATGCCTAATATCTTTGTAGAAAACTCATACTATCCTTTGGCCCAACCAAACTATTAAGTATCTCATATCTTCCAAGAGAACCCATGCTTCCCATTGGCCCACCCATACTATCCCGTGGCCCCCTTCCATTGGAACCAATATCATTCAGTGGCACATACTTTCAATGAAGCCTATACCACCCTTTGGCCCACTACATGTGTCTCATGCCTCCCACTAGAACCCATACTAACCAGTGGCCCATACCTTCCAGGGAAACCCATACCACTATTTGGCCCACTATACCATACAGAGGCTCATACCTTCCAAGAAAAGCCATCCCGCCCATGCCATATATTACCCCAAGGCTTCCAAGGAAACATACTGTCTATCACACTTTGGCCCATACCTTCTAAGAGTGCCAATACCATTCATACAAACCATATCTTCAAAGGAAACATATATCACCCCTTGGCCCATAGCATCTAAAGGAACCTGTACCCTTCTTTGGCTCACCCAAACCACTAAGTGCCTCATATCTTCGAATATAACTCATTCCATCCTTTGGCCCACCTAAACTATTAAGTGTCTCATATCTTCCAAGGGAACCTATGCTACCCTTTGGCCCACCCATACTATCCAGTGGCCCATAACTTCCATTGGAACCAATACCATCCAGTGGCACATACTTTCACCCTTTGGCCCACAACATGTGTCTCATGCCTTCCCTTCTTTGGCTCACCCAAACCACTAAGTGCCTCATATCTTCGAAGAGAACTCATACCATCCTTTGGCTCACCCATACCATCCGGTGGTTCATATCTTCTAATGGTACCTATAACGTCCAGTAGCCCATACCTTGTAAGGAAACTAATACCACCCTTTGGTCCACCATATGTACTTCATACCTTCCAAGAAAAAACACCCACACGTCAATGCCCTATAGCTTCCATGAAAACATCTACCACCCCAAGATGAAGCCATTACATTAGTGGGGAAGGGTCCTCTAATGCCAACAGCAGGTTATGTTTTTGGATCTCTACACAGGCTGCTCCACACCACTGAAACTCTAATGACTCCACTTGGGTATCTTTGTGTAGAGGACCAAACACATGTTGCTGGGCCTAGAGAACATGGCTGCAGGACACTGATCAAAGCTATGCTAAGCCATGGACCTCCATTGCAGTGTGTCCTCTCTCACCTATAAACCAAGCAAGCTTATATAGACAGTTGCCCATTTTACCATGGCAAACCTACCAACTCTGGAAGGCACACGTTCCCTCCCTCAGAGTGTTGGGTGCCACCTAATAACATGGTGGACTCAAATTATTGATTCATACCTTTCAAGGAGTCCTTACTAACCTTTGGCCACCCACGTTTCAGCTCCATAGGCACCCTGGAATCCATAGGATACATTTTTGCCCTTGTGACACTAATGACTCTTTGTGGAGAGGACAAAACATGACATATTGCTTGACCTGGAGAACATGGCTGGAGGACACTCCTTCATCTCAAAGACACTCTAAGGAAGTCATGCTAAGCCATGGGCCTCCAATGCAGGGTGTCCTCTCCCACCTGGAACCCACGGAAGCCTCTACAGGCCCATGTGTCCCTGGAGAACATTGCAACTCTTGAGGGCACATATTCTCTCCCTCAGAGTGTCGCGGTCACCTAACCCCATGTTGGACTATTGAGTGCTTCATGCCTTCCAAGGAACCCCAACCACCCTTTGGCCCACCCACGTTTCAACTCCATAGGCACCCTAGGCACACGTTGCTGGGCCTGGAGAACATGGCTTAGTATAACTTCCTTAGCAATCCACGAAGGCATGGGCCTTCACTGCGATGTTTGTTCCCATCTGCAACCCATGGAAGTCTATACAGTCCCGTGAGTCCCTGGAAAACCTATCAACCTTGGAAAGCACATATTCCCTCCCTCAGAGTGTTGGGTGCCACCTAATTTCAAACTCGGAGTCGAATGTTAGTACTTAATGCCTTCCAAGGAACCCCAACCACCCTTCAGTGACAAAGGGTCCTTTAAGACCAACAGCAGGTCATGTTTTAGGATCTCTACACAGGTTGCTCCACAGCACTGCTGAAGCCCTGATGTATCCACCTGAGTATCTTTGTGTAGAGGACCAAACAGGACACGTTTCTGGGCCTGGAGAACATGAAATCCACAAAGTTATGGGCCTTCACTGCATTGTCCTCTCCCACCTGGAACCCATGGAAGTCTATATAGACCCATGTGTCCATGGAGAACCTACCAACTATGGAAGGCACATATTCCCTCCCTCAAAATGTTGGCTGCCACCTAATTCCATGTTGGACAGCTTAGTGTCCACACACCATTAGTAAATGCCCAGCCTTCATCAAGACATTGAGCTTCAAAATCTTCTTGGTTGCCCCCCAAAAAGCCACGTCATTGGATCTTTTTGAGTTCTTTGTGTCAGAACAGCTTTGTGTTACATCGCAACAGGTAGAACGTTTGTCTTTGTGTTGCAGGTTGTCTTGTTGGATGTAAAACGATGACCCCGGAGCCCGCATCTGAGCCAGGACCCACAACTCCGCCATGCTTCAACTGTCCGAGAACAACAACTACACGACCCACAACAACTCACTCAACACTACATACAACTCTTATGACAACTACCCCTCCTACTACAGCCCGAACCAACCACACAACTACACCTCCAACAACAGCCCATACCAACCACACAACCACACCTCCAACCACAGCTCATATCAACCACACAACCACACCTCCAACCACAGCCCATACCAACCACACAACCACACCTCCAACCACAGCCCGAACCAACCACACAACTACACCTCCAACCACAGCCCGAACCAACCACACATCCACACCACTAACAACAGCCCACACCAACCACACAACCACACCTCCAACATCACGTCCCCCCACCACAGCACCTCCCCCCACTGACTACATTGTGAATGGGACATCAGGGGTGTGTGTACGGCTACGATCCAACCTCCTGCTCGCCCTCAACTTCACAAGGGAAGTCAACGTAAGTTGCACATGGCCCATATCTCCCAAGTGTCCCAGATTTGGAGGAACTGTCCCTTTTTGGAGTCCATGTCCCCCTGTGACTTGTTACATTTGTCCCTCTTTGAGGTGTAACATGCAGATCTGCAGCAATAAATGATTAATTTCCCTATTCTATTGTTGTGACTGTTACAATGTATCTCCTATCCATCGATCAATGAGGGGGTGTGGCTTCATCCATCCCTCATTGAGGGGGTGTGGCTTCATCCATCAATCAATGGGGGCGTGGCTTCATAAATCCCTCAGTAAGGGGCGTGGCTTCATCCATCTCTCAGCATCCCCTCTCCAGCTCCTCTTGCATCTCTTAGCATCCCCTCTCCAGCTCCCCCTGCATCTCTTAGCATCCCCTCTCCAGCTCCTCCTGCATCTCTTACCATCCCCTCTCCAGCTCCTCCTGCATCTCTTAGCATCCCCTCTCCAGCTCCTCCTGCATCTCTTAGCATCCCCTCTCCAGCTCCTCCTGCATCTCTCAGCATCCCCTCTCCAGCTCCTCCAGCATCTCTTAGCATCCCCTCTCCAGCTCCCCCTGCATCTCTTACCATCCCCTCTCCAGCTCCCCCTGCATCTCTTAGCAACCCCTCTCCAGCTCCTCCTGCATCTCTTAGCATCCCCTCTCCAGCTCCGCCTGCATCTCTTAGCATCCCCTCTCCAGCTCCTCCTGCATCTCTTAGCATCCCCTCTCCAGCTCCTCCTGCATCTCTTAGCATCCCCTCTCCAGCTCCTCCTGCATCTCTTAGCATCCCCTCTCCAGCTCCTCCGGAATCTCTTACCATCCCCTCTCCAGTTCCTCCGGCATCTCTTAGCATCCCCTCTCCAGCTCCTCCTGCATCTCTTAGCATCCCCTCTCCAGCTCCTACTGCATCTCTTAGCATCCCCTCTCCAGCTCCTCCTGCATCTCTTACCATCCCCTCTCCAGCTCCTCCTGCATCTCTCAGCATCCCCTCTCCAGCTCCTCCGGCATCTCTTAGCATCCCCTCTCCAGCTCCCCCTGCATCTCTTAGCATCCCCTCTCCAGCTCCTCCTGCATCTCTTAGCATCCCCTCTCCAGCTCCTCCTGCATCTCTCAGCATCCCCTCTCCAGCTCCTCCTGCATCTCTTAGCATCCCCTCTCCAGCTCCTCCTGCATCTCTTAGCATCCCCTCTCCAGCTCCTCCTGCATCTCTTACCATCCCCTCTCCAGCTCCTCCTGCATCTCTTAGCATCCCCTCTCCAGCTCCTCCTGCATCTTTTAGCATCCCCTCTCCAGCTCCCCCTGCATCTCTTAGCATCCCCTCTCCAGCTCCTCCTGCATCTCTTAGCATCCCCTCTCCAGCTCCTCCTGCATCTCTTAGCATCCCCTCTCCAGCTCCTCCGGCATCTCTCAGCATCCCCTCTCCAGCTCTCCCTGCATCTCTTACCATCCCTTCTCCAGCTCTTACTGCATCTCTTAGCATCCCCTCTCCAGCTCCTCCTGCATCTCTTAGCATCCCCTCTCCAGCTCCTCCTGCATCTCTCAGCATCCCCTCTCCAGCTCCTCCTGCATCTCTTAGCATCCCCTCTCCAGCTCCTCCTGCATCTCTTAGCATCCCCTCTCCAGCTCCTCCTGCATCTCTTACCATCCCCTCTCCAGCTCCTCCTGCATCTCTTAGCATCCCCTCTCCAGCTCCTCCTGCATCTTTTAGCATCCCCTCTCCAGCTCCCCCTGCATCTCTTAGCATCCCCTCTCCAGCCCCTCTGCATCTCTTACCATCCCCTCTCCAGCTCCTCCTGCATCTCTCAGCATCCCCTCTCCAGCTCCTCCTGCATCTCTTAGCATCCCCTCTCCAGCTCCCCCTGCATCTCTTAGCATCCCCTCTCCAGCTCCTCCTGCATCTCTTAGCATCCCCTCTCCAGCTCCTCCTGCATCTCTTAGCATCCCCTCTCCAGCTCCTCCTGCATCTCTTAGCATCCCCTCTCCAGCTCCTCCTGCATCGCTTAGCATTCCCTCTCCAGCTCCCCCTGCATCTCTTAGCATCCCCTCTCCAGCTCCTCCTGCATCGCTTAGCAACCCCTCTCCAGCTCCTCCTGCATCTCTTACCATCCCCTCTCCAGCTCCCCCTGCATCTCTTAGCATCCCCTCTCCAGCTCCTCCTGCATCGCTTAGCAACCCCTCTCCAGCTCCTCCTGCATCTCTTACCATCCCCTCTCCAGCTCCTCCTGCATCTCTTAGCATCCCCTCTCGAGCTCCTCCTACATCTCTCAGCATCCCCTCTCCAGCTCCTCCTGCATCTCTCAGTATACCCTCTCCAGCTCCTCCTGCATCTTTTAGCATCCCCTCTCCAGCTCCCCCTGCATCTCTTAGCATCCCCTCTCCAGCTCCTTCTGCATCTCTTAGCATCCCCTCTCCAGCTCCTTCTGCATCTCTTAGCATCCCCTCTCCAGCTCCTTCTGCATCTCTTAGCATCCCCTCTCCAGCTCCTCCTGCATCTCTTACCGTCCCCTCTCCAGCTCCCCCTGCATCTCTTAGCATCCCCTCTCCAGCTCCTTCTGCATCTCTTAGCATCCCCTCTCCAGCTCCTTCTGCATCTCTTAGCATCCCCTCTCCAGCTCCTTCTGCATCTCTTAGCATCCCCTCTCCAGCTCCTCCTGCATCTCTTACCGTCCCCTCTCCAGCTCCCCCTGCATCTTTTAGCATCCCCTCTCTAGCTCCTCCTGCATCTCTTAGCATCCCCTCTCCAGCTCCTCCTGCATCTCTTAGCATCCCCTCTCCCGCTCCTCCTGCATCTTTTAGCATCCCCTCTCCAGCTCCCCCTGCATCTCTTACCATCCCCTCTCCAGCTCCTCCTGCATCTTTTAGCATCCCCTCTCCAGCTCCCCCTGCATCTCTTAGCATCCCCTCTCCAGCTCCTTCTGCATCTTTTAGCATCCCCTCTCCAGCTCCCCCTGCATCTCTTAGCATCCCCTCTCCAGCTCCTTCTGCATCTCTTAGCATCCCCTCTCCAGCTCCTCCTACATCTCTTAGCATCCCCTCTCCAGCTCCTCCTGCATCTCTTAGCATCCCCTCTCCAGCTCCTTCTGCATCTCTTAGCATCCCCTCTCCAGCTCCTCCTGCATCTCTTAGCATCCCCTCTCCAGCTCCTCCTGCATCTCTTAGCATCCCCTCTCCAGCTCCTTCTGCATCTCTTAGCATCCCCTCTCCAGCTCCTCCTGCATCTCTTAGCATCCCCTCTCCAGCTCCTCCTGCATCTCTTAGCATCCCCTCTCCAGCTCCTCCTGCATCTTTTAGCATCCCCTCTCCAGCTCCTCCTGCATCTCTTAGCATCCCCTCTCCAGCTCCCCCTGCATCTCTTAGCATCCCCTCTCCAGCTCCTCCTGCATCTCTTAGCATCCCCTCTCCAGCTCCTCCTGCATCTTTTAGCATCCCCTCTCCAGCTCCCCCTGCATCTCTTAGCATCCCCTCTCCAGCTCCTTCTGCATCTCTTAGCATCCCCTCTCCAGCTCCCCCTGCATCTCTTACCATCCCCTCTCCAGCTCCTCCTGCATCTTTTAGCATCCCCTCTCCAGCTCCTTCTGCATCTCTTAGCATCCCCTCTCCAGCTCCCCCTGCATCTCTTACCATCCCCTCTCCAGCTCCTCCTGCATCTTTTAGCATCCCCTCTCCAGCTCCCCCTGCATCTCTTAGCATCCCCTCTCCAGCTCCTTCTGCATCTCTTAGCATCCCCTCTCCAGCTCCCCCTGCATCTCTTACCATCCCCTCTCCAGCTCCTTCTGCATCTCTTAGCATCCCCTCTCCAGCTCCCCCTGCATCTCTTAGCATCCCCTCTCCAGCTCCTTCTGCATCTCTTAGCATCCCCTCTCCAGCTCCTCCTACATCTCTTACCATCCCCTCTCCAGCTCCTCCGGCATCTCTCAGCATCCCCTCTCCAGCTCCTTCTGCATCTCTTAGCATCCCCTCTCCAGCTCCTTCTGCATCTCTTAGCATCCCCTCTCCAGCTCCTTCTGCATCTCTTAGCATCCCCTCTCCAGCTCCTTCTGCATCTCTTAGCATCCCCTCTCCAGCTCCTCCTGCATCTCTTAGCATCCCCTCTCCAGCTCCCCCTGCATCTCTTAGCATCCCCTCACCAGCTCCTCCTGCATCTCTTAGCATCCCCTCTCCAGCTCCCCCTGCATCTCTTAGCATCCCCTCTCCAGCTCCTCCTGCATCTCTTAGCATCCCCTCACCAGCTCCTCCTGCATCTCTTAGCATCCCCTCTCCAGCTCCTCCTGCATCTCTTAGCATCCCCTCTCCAGCTCCTCCTGCATCTTTTAGCATCCCCTCTCCAGCTCCTCCTGCATCTCTTAGCATCCCCTCTCCAGCTCCCCCTGCATCTCTTAGCATCCCCTCTCCAGCTCCTCCTGCATCTCTTAGCATCCCCTCTCCAGCTCCTCCTGCATCTTTTAGCATCCCCTCTCCAGCTCCCCCTGCATCTCTTAGCATCCCCTCTCCAGCTCCTTCTGCATCTCTTAGCATCCCCTCTCCAGCTCCCCCTGCATCTCTTACCATCCCCTCTCCAGCTCCTCCTGCATCTTTTAGCATCCCCTCTCCAGCTCCTTCTGCATCTCTTAGCATCCCCTCTCCAGCTCCCCCTGCATCTCTTACCATCCCCTCTCCAGCTCCTCCTGCATCTTTTAGCATCCCCTCTCCAGCTCCCCCTGCATCTCTTAGCATCCCCTCTCCAGCTCCTTCTGCATCTCTTAGCATCCCCTCTCCAGCTCCCCCTGCATCTCTTACCATCCCCTCTCCAGCTCCTTCTGCATCTCTTAGCATCCCCTCTCCAGCTCCCCCTGCATCTCTTAGCATCCCCTCTCCAGCTCCTTCTGCATCTCTTAGCATCCCCTCTCCAGCTCCTCCTACATCTCTTACCATCCCCTCTCCAGCTCCTCCGGCATCTCTCAGCATCCCCTCTCCAGCTCCTTCTGCATCTCTTAGCATCCCCTCTCCAGCTCCTTCTGCATCTCTTAGCATCCCCTCTCCAGCTCCTTCTGCATCTCTTAGCATCCCCTCTCCAGCTCCTTCTGCATCTCTTAGCATCCCCTCTCCAGCTCCCCCTGCATCTCTTAGCATCCCCTCTCCAGCTCCCCCTGCATCTCTTAGCATCCCCTCTCCAGCTCCTTCTGCATCTCTTAGCATCCCCTCTCCAGCTCCTCCTGCATCTCTTAGCATCCCCTCTCCAGCTCCTCCTGCATCTCTTAGCATCCCCTCTCCAGCTCCTCCTGCATCTCTTAGCATCCCTTCTCTAGCTCCTCCTGCATCTCTTACCATCCCCTCTCCAGCTCCTCCTGCATCTTTTAGCATCCCCTCTCCAGCTCCCCCTGCATCTCTTAGCATCCCCTCTCCAGCTCCTTCTGCATCTCTTAGCATCCCCTCTCCAGCTCCTCCTGCATCTCTTAGCATCCCCTCACCAGCTCCTCCTGCATCTCTTAGCATCCCCTCTCCAGCTCCTCCTGCATCTCTTAGCATCCCCTCTCCAGCTCCCCCTGCATCTCTTAGCATCCCCTCTCCAGCTCCTCCTGCATCTCTTAGCATCCCCTCTCCAGCTCCTCCTGCATCTCTTAGCATCCCCTCACCAGCTCCTCCTGCATCTCTTAGCATCCCCTCTCCAGCTCCCCCTGCATCTCTTAGCATCCCCTCTCCAGCTCCCCCTGCATCTCTTAGCATCCCCTCTCCAGCTCCCCCTGCATCTCTTAGCATCCCCTCTCCAGCTCCTCCTGCATCTCTTAGCATCCCCTCTCCAGCTCCTCCTGCATCTCTTAGCATCCCCTCTCCAGCTCCTCCTGCATCTTTTAGCATCCCCTCTCCAGCTCCTCCTGCATCTCTTAGCATCCCATCTCCAGCTCCTCCTGCATCTCTTACCATCCCCTCTCCAGCTCCTCCAGCATCTCTTAGCATCCCCTCTCCAGCTCCCCCTGCATCTCTTAGCATCCCCTCTCCAGCTCCCCCTGCATCTCTTAGCATCCCCTCTCCAGCTCCTCCTGCATCTCTTGGCATCCCCTCTCCAGCTCCTCCTGCATCTCTTAGCATCCCCTCTCCAGCTCCTCCTGCATCTTTTAGCATCCCCTCTCCAGCTCCTCCTGCATCTCTTACCATCCCCTCTCCAGCTCCCCCTGCATCTCTTAGCATCCCCTCTCCAGCTCCTCCAGCATCTCTTAGCATCCCCTCTCCAGCTCCTCCTGCATCTCTTACCATCCCCTCTCCAGCTCCTCCTGCATCTCTTAGCATCCCCTCTCCAGCTCTCCCTGCATCTCTTACCGTCCCCTCTCCAGCTCCCCCTGCATCTCTTACCATCCCCTCTCCAGCTCCTCCTGCATCTCTTACCATCTCCTTTCCAGCTCTCCCTGCATCTCTTACCGTCCCCTCTCCAGCTCCCCCTGCATCTCTTAGCATCCCCTCTCCAGCTCCTCCTGCATCTCTTAGCATCCCCTCTCCAGCTCCTCCTACATCTCTCAGCATCCCCTCTCCAGCTCCTACTGCATCTCTTACCATCCCCTCTCCAGCTCCCCCTGCATCTCTTAGCATCCCCTCTCCAGCTCCTCCTGCATCTCTTACCATCCCCTCTCCAGCTCCCCCTGCATCTCTTAGCATCCCCTCTCCAGCTCCTCCTGCATCTCTTAGCATCCCCTCTCCAGCTCCTCCTGCATCTCTTAGCATCCCCTCTCCAGCTCCTCCTACATCTCTCAGCATCCCCTCTCCAGCTCCTCCTGCATCTCTCAGCATCCCCTCTCCAGCTCCTACTGCATCTCTTAGCATCCCCTCTCCAGCTCCTTCTGCATCTCTTAGCAACCCCTCTCCAGCTCCTACTGCATCTCTTACCATCCCCTCTCCAGCTCCTCCTGCATCTCTTAGCATCCCCTCTTCAGCTCCCCCTGCAACTCTTGGCATCCCCTCTCCAGCTCCTCCTGCATCTCTTACCATCCCCTCTCCAGCTCCTCCTGCATCTTTTAGCATCCCCTCTCCAGCTCCCCCTGCATCTCTTAGCATCCCCTCTCCAGCTCCTTCTGCATCTCTTAGCATCCCCTCTCCAGCTCCTTCTGCATCTCTTAGCATCCCCTCTCCAGCTCCCCCTGCATCTCTCAGCATCCCCTCTCCAGCTCCTCCTGCATCTCTTACCATCCCCTCTCCAGCTCCCCCTGCATCTCTTAGCATCCCCTCACCAGCTCCTCCTGCATCTCTTAGCATCCCCTCTCCAGCTCCTCCTGCATCTCTTAGCATCCCCTCTCCAGCTCCGCCTGCATCTCTTAGCATCCCCTCTCCAGCTCCTCCTGCATCTCTTACCATCCCCTCTCCAGCTCCTTCTGCATCTCTTAGCATCCCCTCTCCAGCTCCTTCTGCATCTCTTAGCATCCCCTCTCCAGCTCCCCCTGCATCTCTCAGCATCCCCTCTCCAGCTCCTCCTGCATCTCTTAGCATCCCCTCTCCAGCTCCTCCTGCATCTCTTAGCATCCCCTCTCCAGCTCCTCCTGCATCTCTTAGCATCCCCTCTCCAGCTCCTTCTGCATCTATTACCATCCCCTCTCCAGCTCCTCCTGCATCTCTTGGCATCCCCTCTCCAGCTCCTCCTGCATCTCTTAGCATCCCCTCTCCAGCTCCTCCTGCATCTCTTAGCATCCCCTCTCCAGCTCTCCCTGCATCTCTTACCGTCCCCTCTCCAGCTCCCCCTGCATCTCTTACCGTCCCCTCTCCAGCTCCCCCTGCATCTCTCAGCATCCCCTCTCCAGCTCCTCCTGCATCTCTTAGCATCCCCTCACCAGCTCCTCCTGCATCTCTTAGCATCCCCTCTCCAGCTCCTCCTGCATCTCTTAGCATCCCCTCTCCAGCTCAGCCTGCATCTCTTAGCATCCCCTCACCAGCTCCTCCTGCATCTCTTAGCATCCCCTCTCCAGCTCCTCCTGCATCTCTTAGCATCCCCTCTCCAGCTCCTTCTGCATCTATTACCATCCCCTCTCCAGCTCCTCCTGCATCTCTTGGCATCCCCTCTCCAGCTCCTCCTGCATCTCTTAGCATCCCCTCTCCAGCTCCTCCTGCATCTCTTAGCATCCCCTCTCCAGCTCTCCCTGCATCTCTTACCGTCCCCTCTCCAGCTCCCCCTGCATCTCTTACCGTCCCCTCTCCAGCTCCCCCTGCATCTCTCAGCATCCCCTCTCCAGCTCCTCCTGCATCTCTTAGCATCCCCTCACCAGCTCCTCCTGCATCTCTTAGCATCCCCTCTCCAGCTCCTCCTGCATCTCTTAGCATCCCCTCTCCAGCTCAGCCTGCATCTCTTAGCATCCCCTCACCAGCTCCTCCTGCATCTCTTAGCATCCCCTCTCCAGCTCCTCCTGCATCTCTTAGCATCCCCTCTCCAGCTCCGCCTGCATCTCTTAGCATCCCTTCTCCAGCTCCTCCTGCATCTCTTAGCATCCCCTCTCCAGCTCCGCCTGCATCTCTCAGCATCCCCTCTCCAGCTCCTCCTGCATCTCTTAGCATCCCCTCTCCAGCTCCTCCTGCATCTCTTAGCATCCCCTCTCCAGCTCCTTCTGCATCTATTACCATCCCCTCTCCCGCTCCTCCTGCATCTCTTGGCATCCCCTCTCCAGCTCCTCCTGCATCTCTTACCATCCCCTCTCCAGCTCCTCTTACATCTCTTACCATCCCCTCTCCAGCTCCTCCTGCATCTCTTAGCATCCCTCCTCCAGCTCCTCCTGAATCTCTTAGCATCCCCCCTCCAGCTCCTCCTGAATCTCTTAGCATCCCCTCTCCAGCTCCTCCTGCATCTCTTAGCATCCCCTCTCCAGCTCCTCCTGCATCTCTTAGCATCCCCTCTCCAGCTCCTCCTGCATCTCTTAGCATCCCCTCTCCAGCTCCTCCTGCATCTCTTAGCATCCCCTCTCCAGCTCCTCCTGCATCTCTTAGCATCCCATCTCCAGTTCCTCCTGCATCTCTTAGCATCCCTTCTCTAGCTCCTCCTGCATCTCTTAGCATCCCTTCTCTAGCTCCTCCTGCATCTCTTAGCATCCCCTCTCCAGCTCCTCCTGCATCTTTTAGCATCCCCTCTCCAGCTCCTCCTACATCTCTTAGCATCCCCTCTCCAGCTTCCCCTGCATCTTTTACCATGCCCTCTCCAGCTTCCCCTGCATCTTTTACCATCCCCTCTCCAGCTTCCCCGCCATCTCTTACCATCCCCTCTCCAGCTCCTCCTGCATCTCTTATCATCCCCTCTGCAGCTCCCCCTCCATCCTCTTAATTGATTTGCCACTGACCACCCATCTTCTCCTCCTCAGTACACCGTGCCACCACCTCCCATCACCAAGGCAATCGGGGCCTGTGCCGCTGACACAGCTACGCTGGAACTGAGCTTTCCGGTGGGAAGCCTCACCCTGCAATTCATAAAGGTACATTGCATCTGGGAATGGGGGGGGGGTCTGGGTTACGCTCATGGAACTACATGCACCAGCATGCCCCGACTTTAGGTATGTTGGGTGCTCGGGAAGCCAGATGGGGAAAGTCTGCAATGGCTGGCGACACAGGTGACAAGCAGTGAAGGATCGGCCAAGGCCTCCTTGGGAAGGAACCCAATGGTCCTGCCTTGTGTTTGGGGACCACTAGCTATGGTGGCCTGGAAGACAAAGCAAAAGGCTCTCATGGCACCTAGCAAAGGCCGGCATGGGTTCTGCAGAGCAGGAAGAGTTTCAGCATTCTAAGGGATCTGCCCCAGCAGAGCAGACAGGACCACTGAAGGAACGTCTTGATGGGAGAGTTTTCTTGCTAAGAGCCTACAGAGAAGACTCGAAACATAACCCATGAGAGCACTCGAGGCCCATTCTCTGTCCAGCCCCAGCCTGGTGAAAGAGCACAAAGACAACCCCAAACAAAAATAGGTCCCACCCCAAGTCCTGGGAGGAAGGAGCATCTGCCCTGGGTTTCAAGGCACGTCTCAGCAGAGGAGACCAAATTTTGAAGGAACCTCTTGATGGGAGAGGTTTTTTGCTAAGAGCCTACAGAGAAGACTCGAAACATAACCCATGAGAGCACTTGGGGCCCATCCTCTGTCCAGGCCCAGCCTGGTGAAAGCGGGAACCCTCATTAGCAAAAAAGAGCACAAAGACAACTCCAAACAGTAAGGCACATCTGTCATGGGTTCCAAGGCACGCCCCAACAGACAGGACCACATGTTGGACATGAACCAGTGAAGCAAGGTCTTGATGGGAGAGTTTTCTCTCTAAGAGCCTACAGAGAAGACTCGAAACATAACCCATGAGAGCACTCGATGCCCATCCTCTGTCCAGTCCCAGCCTGGTGAAGAAGCACAAAGACAACCCCAAAGAAAAATAGGACCCCTCAAGTCCTGTGAGGAAGAAGCATCTGTCCTGTTCCAAGGCATGTCTTAGCAGAGGAGACCAAATTCTCAAGGAAGGTCATTAGGCTGGGTTACTGTTACACCACGAATGTCTATCCGGATTTGACTCCGCTGCACCCGACACTCACACTCTGCAACACAATCCGAAAAATATAACCTCCAAGTAGAGCAAACAGGACCTACGTCTGGTGATACATTTACTACTGAAGTAAGGTCTTGATGAGGACATTTTTGGCACAATCAGAGGAGGCTCATCCAGTTCCCAAAGGAAGCTGCTGACGGGAGCATTTTCCACCAAGAACCTTGAATGTGTACAGAGCAGAGCCGAAGCACAATCCTTGAGAGCACTCAAGGCTCAACCTCTGTCCACTCTGGCCTGGAGAAAGTGGAGGACCCTCCCCAACAACAAAGAGCAGACAAATAACCCCAAATGAAAATAGGACCTCCAAGTCCTACGATATGCGGCAAACCGTGTTTAATAAAAACAAACAGTGAGTACACACCAACCAAGCTGCTATATACATATATACACATAGATTGCTGTGACATCAGAAACATACTTGCTTAGGAGTCCAAAGAAAAGTCCAAGTCCAACAATGGCTAAGGCTAAGGCTGGAGTCCTGGGTCCGGAGTTAAAGTATCAGAGTTCCAGAAAAGTCCAAGTCCAAAAATGGCTAAGGCTAAGGCTGGAGTCCTGGGTCCAGAGTTAAAGTATCAGAGTTCCAGAAAAGTCCAAGTCCAACAATGGCTAAGGCTAAGGCTGGAGTCCTGGGTCCAGAGTTAAAGTATCAGAGTTCCAGAAAAGTCCAAGTCCAAAAATGGCTAAGGCTAAGGCTGGAGTCCTGGGTCCAGAGTTAAAGTATCAGAGTTCCAGAAAAGTCCAAGTCCAACAATGGCTAAGGCTAAGGCTGGAGTCCTGGGTCCAGAGTTAAAGTATCAGAGTTCCAGAAAAGTCCAAGTCCAACAATGAACAAAGGGGGGTGGGAGCAGCTCAATCACTATTTATACAAAATTATCAACATTATTATTCAGGGCCTGGGAACTAATTTACCGCCCAGTTTAACCCTCTCATCAACTAAATATCAAGCAACAAACATGTCTAGCTATGTGGAAAGACAGAGATTTGGTTGCATATATCTGCAGATACATGTGGAAGCCACACTGCCCCGGCAAGGCACTCTGTGTTTAGTGTGGTCCCTACTCTTAATTCTGAGTCCCCCAAGTCCAACAATTGCTAAGGCTAAGGCTGGAGTCCTGGCTCCATAGTTAAAGTATCAGAGTTCCAGGGTCCGGGTTCAGAAACAAATGCTGATCCCCTGAGGCCATGTGGTGATCAGCTTATATAGGCCAGGTAATCACAGGTACAAGCTGATTCCCAGCAAGTCTGCAGAGCAGCACCATCTGCTGGTGAAGCAGCATATAGCGGGGGGAACTCCAGACCTGACAGTTGCAGAAAAGAGACCACTTAGATATTTGCTTTAATACCCACGTAAGCTTACCCTGGGGGTGGGTAACTGGTCTTCCAACCACCGACAGAGGTTCTTTGTTGGATGTGGTTAGTGAAGACCCGCATTTGTGACAAGCAGATCACACGTAAGGCTATAACTGGGTCAAAAGGGTTCGAAACGTTCAGGTCAGACCAGGTGTGGCCGTGAGATATTTTAGAACTTGGATTCTGATGTCATCTCCTGCTGATATCATCTCCTGGTGATGTCATCTCCGTGCTGATATCATCTCCATGCTGATATCATCTCCTGCTGATGTCAACTAAATGCTGATATCAACTAAATGCTGATGTCAACTCCTGCTAATGTCATCTCCGTGCTGATGTCATCTCCGTGCTGATGTCATCTCCGTGCTGATGTCCTCTCTGTGCTGATGTCACCCCCATGCTGATGTCATCTCCTGCTGATGGAATTCCTGACAATTGTTTTCTCTTCACAGGACAGAAAAAACTTTCAAGTAGAGAACATTACACTTTTTCTGCGGACAACAACAGGTAATACGTTCTGGATGTTGTCACTCTCAGCTTGCCTTGTGTTACTTGTGCCGACTATTCTCAGCTTGCCTTGTGTACTTGTGCTGGTCATTCTCAGCTTGCCTTGTGTTACTTGTGCTGACTATTCTCGGCTTGCCTTGTGTTACTTGTGCTGACTATCCTCAGCTTGCCTTGTGTTACTTGTGCCGACTATTCTCAGCTTGCCTTGTGTACTTGTGCTGGTCATTCTCAGCTTGCCTTGTGTTACTTGTGCTGACTATTCTCAGCTTGCCTTGTGTACTTGTGCTGGTCATTCTCAGCTTGCCTTGTGTACTTGTGCTGACTATTCTCAGCTTGCCTTGTGTACTTGTGCTGACTATTCTCAGCTTGCCTTGTGTTACTTGTGCTGACTATTCTCAGCTTGCCTTGTGTACTTGTGCTGGTCATTCTCAGCTTGCCTTGTGTACTTGTGCTGGTCATTCTCAGCTTGCCTTGTGTACTTGTGCTGGTCATTCCCAGCTTGCCTTGTGTACTTGTGCTGGTTATTCTCAGCTTGCCTTGTGTACTTGTGCTGACTATCCTCAGCTTGCCTTGTGTACTTGTGCTGACTATTCTCAGCTTGTCTTGTGTACTTGTGCTGGTCATTCTCAGCTTGCCTTGTGTACTTGTGCTGACTATTCTCACCTTGTCTTGTGTACTTGTGCTGGCTTGCCTTGTGTACTTGTGCTGGTCATTCTCAGCTTGCCTTGTGTACTTGTGCTGACTATCCTCAGCTTGCCTTGTGTACTTGTGCTGACTATCCTCAGCTTGCCTTGTGTACTTGTGCTGACTATTCTCAGCTTGCCTTGTGTACTTGTGCTGACTATTCTCAGCTTGCCTTGTGTACTTGTGCTGACTATTCTCAGCTTGCCTTGTGTACTTGTGCTGACTATTCTCAGCTTGCCTTGTGAACTTGTGCTGACTATTCTCAGCTTGCCTTGTGTACTTGTGCTGGTGATTCTCAGCTTGCCTTGTGTACTTGTGCTGATTATTCTCAGCTTGCCTTGTGTACTTGTGCTGATTATTCTCAGCTTGCCTTGTGTACTTGTGCTGATTATTCTCAGCTTGCCTTGTGAACTTGTGCTGACTATTCTCAGCTTGCCTTGTGTACTTGTGCTGATTATTCTGAGCTTGCCTTGTGTACTTGTGCTGACTATTCTCAGCTTGTCTTGTGTACTTGTCCTGACTATCCTCAGCTTGCCTTGTGTACTTGTGCTGACTATTCTCGGCTTGCCTTGTGTACTTATGCTGACTATTCTCAGCTTGTCTTGTGTACTTGTGCTGGTCATTCTCAGCTTGCCTTGTGTACTTGTGCTGACTATTCTCACCTTGTCTTGTGTACTTGTGCTGGTCATTCTCAGCTTGCCTTGTGTACTTGTGCTGGTCATTCTCAGCTTGCCTTGTGTACTTGTGCTGGTCATTCTCAGCTTGCCTTGTGTACTTGTGCTGGTTATTCTCAGCTTGCCTTGTGTACTTGTGCTGACTATCCTCAGCTTGCCTTGTGTACTTGTGCTGACTATCCTCAGCTTGCCTTGTGTACTTGTGCTGGTCATTCTCAGCTTGCCTTGTGTACTTGTGCTGGTTATTCTCAGCTTGCCTTGTGTACTTGTGCTGACTATCCTCAGCTTGCCTTGTGTACTTGTGCTGACTATCCTCAGCTTGCCTTGTGTACTTGTGCTGACTATTCTCAGCTTGCCTTGTGTACTTGTGCTGACTATTCTCAGCTTGCCTTGTGAATTTGTGCTGACTATTCTCAGCTTGCCTTGTGTACTTGTGCTGATTATTCTCAGCTTGCCTTGTGTACTTGTGCTGATTATTCTCAGCTTGCCTTGTGTACTTGTGCTGACTATTCTCAGCTTGCCTTTTGTACTTGTGCTGATTATTCTCAGCTTGCCTTGTGTACTTGTGCTGGTCATTCTCAGCTTGCCTTGTGTACTTGTGCTGGTCATTCTCAGCTTGCCTTGTGTACTTGTGCTGATTATTCTCAGCTTGCCTTGTGTACTTGTGCTGGTCATTCTCAGCTTGCCTTGTGTACTTGGATGTGCTGGTCATTCTCAGCTTGCCTTGTGTACTTGTGCTGACTATTCTCAGCTTGCCTTGTGTACTTGTGCTGGTCATTCTCAGCTTGCCTTGTGTAACAGTCTAGTAATACTCTCTTCTTGTATTGTGCTGGTCCTTCTTAGGTTGCCCAGTGTACCCATGGTGCTAAATTGTAGCTTGCCCTGCGGACTTTAACCATCATTCTCAATCTGTGTTCCCCTGCAGGCCATTCTTAGCCTGACTTGTGAGACTGCCTTGGCAATTCTCGACAGACAGCCAACTGTATATGTCCTGGCCATTTTCATCTTGCCTTGTGTGGCCCTGTTGCTCAAGTATCGCCTTGTGTTACTTGCCCAGATATTGCCCTATGTTACTTGCTCAGGTGTTGCCTTGTGTTACCTGCCCAGGTATTGCCCTGTGTTACTTGCTCAGGTGTTGCCTTGTGTTACTTTCCCAGGTATTGCCTTGCGTTACTTGCCCAGGTATCGCCTTGTGTTACTTGTCCAGTTATTGCCTTGTGTTACTTGCTCGGGTATTGCCTTGCGTTACTTGCCCAAGTATTGCCTTGTGTTACCTGCCCAGGTATTGCCTTGCGTTACTTGCTCAGGTGTTGCCTTGCGTTACTTGCTCAGGTGTTGCCTTGTGTTACTTGCCCAGGTATTGCCTTGTGTTACTTGCTCAGGTGTTGCCTTGTGATACTTGCCCAGGTATTGCCTTGCGTTACTTGCCCAGGTATTGCCTTGTGTCACTTGCTCAGGTGTTGACTTGTGTTACTTGCCCAGGTATTGCCTTGTGTTACTTGCTCAGGTGTTGCCTTGTGTTACTTGCCCAGGTAGTGCCATGCGTTACTTGCCCAGGTATTGCCTTGTGTTACTTGCCCAGGTATTGCCTTGTGTTACTTGCCCAGGTATTGCCTTGTGTTACTTGCCCAGGTATTGCCTTGTGTTACTTGCTCAGGTGTTGCCTTGTGTTACTTGCCCAGGTATTGCCTTGTGTTACTTGCTCAGGTGTTGCCTTGTGTTACTTGCCCAGGTATTGCCTTGTGTTACTTGCTCAGGTGTTGCCTTGTGATACTTGCCCAGGTATTGCCTTGCGTTACTTGCCCAGGTATTGCCTTGTGTCACTTGCTCAGGTGTTGACTTGTGTTACTTGCCCAGGTATTGCCTTGTGTTACTTGCTCAGGTGTTGCCTTGTGTTACTTGCCCAGGTAGTGCCTTGTGTTACTTGCCCAGGTATTGCCTTGTGATACTTGCCCAGGTATTGCCTTGTGTTACTTGCTCAGGTGTTGCCTTGTGTTACTTGCCCAGGTATTGCCTTGTGTTACTTGCCCAGGTATTGCCTTGTGTTACTTGCCCAGGTATTGCCTTGTGTTACTTGCTCAGGTGTTGCCTTGTGTTACTTGCCCAGGTGTTGCCTTGTATTACTTGCTCAGGTGTTGCCTTGCGATACTTGCCCAGGTGTTGCCTTGCGTTACTTGCCCAGGTATTGCCTTGCGTCACTTGCTCAGGTGTTGACTTGTGTTACTTGCCCAGGTATTGCCTTGTGTTACTTGCTCAGGTGTTGCCTTGTTTTACTTGCCCAGGTAGTGCCTTGTGATACTTGCCCAGGTATTGCCTTGTGTTACTTGCCCAGGTATTGCCTTGTGTTACTTGCTCAGGTATTGCCTTGTGTTACTTGCTCAGGTGTTGCCTTGTGTTACTTGCTCAGGTGTTGCCTTGTGATACTTGCCCAGGTATTGCCTTGCGTTACTTTCCCAGGTATTGCCTTGTGTCACTTGCTCAGGTGTTGACTTGTGTTACTTGCCCAGGTATTGCCTTGTGTTACTTGCTCAGGTGTTGCCTTGTGTTACTTGCCCAGGTAGTGCCTTGTGATACTTGCCCAGGTATTGCCTTGTGTTAATTGCTCAGGTGTTGCCTTGTGTTACTTGCCCAGGTAGTGCCTTGTGATACTTGCCCAGGTATTGCCTTGTGTTACTTGCTCAGGTGTTGCCTTGTGTTACTTGCCCAGGTATTGCCTTGTGTTACTTGCCCAGGTATTGCCTTGTGTTACTTGCTCAGGTGTTGCCTTGTGTTACTTGCCCAGGTGTTGCCTTGTATTACTTGCTCAGGTGTTGCCTTGTGTTACTTGCCCAGGTATTGCCTTGTGTTACTTGCTCAGGTGTTGCCTTGTGTTACTTGCCCAGGTATTGCCTTGTGTTACTTGCTCAGGTGTTGCCTTGTGATACTTGCCCAGGTATTGCCTTGCGTTACTTGCCCAGGTATTGCCTTGTGTCACTTGCTCAGGTGTTGACTTGTGTTACTTGCCCAGGTATTGCCTTGTGTTACTTGCTCAGGTGTTGCCTTGTGTTACTTGCCCAGGTAGTGCCTTGTATTACTTGCCCAGGTAGTGCCTTGTGATACTTGCCCAGGTATTGCCTTGTGTTACTTGCTCAGGTGTTGCCTTGTGTTACTTGCCCAGGTATTGCCTTGTGTTACTTGCCCAGGTATTGCCTTGTGTTACTTGCCCAGGTATTGCCTTGTGTTACTTGCTCAGGTGTTGCCTTGTGTTACTTGCCCAGGTGTTGCCTTGTATTACTTGCTCAGGTGTTGCCTTGCGATACTTGCCCAGGTGTTGCCTTGCGTTACTTGCCCAGGTATTGCCTTGCGTCACTTGCTCAGGTGTTGACTTGTGTTACTTGCCCAGGTATTGCCTTGTGTTACTTGCTCAGGTGTTGCCTTGTTTTACTTGCCCAGGTAGTGCCTTGTGATACTTGCCCAGGTATTGCCTTGTGTTACTTGCCCAGGTATTGCCTTGTGTTACTTGCTCAGGTATTGCCTTGTGTTACTTGCTCAGGTGTTGCCTTGTGTTACTTGCTCAGGTGTTGCCTTGTGATACTTGCCCAGGTATTGCCTTGCGTTACTTTCCCAGGTATTGCCTTGTGTCACTTGCTCAGGTGTTGACTTGTGTTACTTGCCCAGGTATTGCCTTGTGTTACTTGCTCAGGTGTTGCCTTGTGTTACTTGCCCAGGTAGTGCCTTGTGATACTTGCCCAGGTATTGCCTTGTGTTACTTGCTCAGGTGTTGCCTTGTGTTACTTGCCCAGGTAGTGCCTTGTGATACTTGCCCAGGTATTGCCTTGTGTTACTTGCTCAGGTGTTGCCTTGTGTTACTTGCCCAGGTATTGCCTTGTGTTACTTGCCCAGGTATTGCCTTGTGTTACTTGCTCAGGTGTTGCCTTGTGTTACTTGCCCAGGTGTTGCCTTGTATTACTTGCTCAGGTGTTGCCTTGCGATACTTGCCCAGGTGTTGCCTTGCGTTACTTGCCCAGGTGTTGCCTTGTGTTATTTGCCCAGGTATTGCCTTGTGTCACTTGCTCAGGTGTTGACTTGTGTTACTTGCCCAGGTATTGCCTTGTGTTACTTGCTCAGGTGTTGCCTTGTTTTACTTGCTCAGGTAGTGCCTTGTGATACTTGCCCAGGTATTGCCTTGCGTTACGTGCCCAGGTATTGCCTTGTGTCACTTGCTCAGGTATTGCCTTGTGTTACTTGCCCAGGTATTGCCTTGTGTTACTTGCCCAGGTATTGCCTTGTGTTACTTGCCCAGGTATTGCCTTGTGTTACTTGCTCAGGTGTTGCCTTGTGTTACTTGCCCAGGTATTGCCTTGTGTTACTTGCCCAGTTATTGCCTTGTGTTACTTGCTGAGGTGTTGCCTTGTGTTATTTGCCCAGGTATTGCCTTGTGTTACTTTCCCAGGTATTGCCTTGTGTTACTTGCCCAGGAATTGCCTTGTGTTACTTGCTCAGGTGTTGCCTTGTGTTACTTGCCCGGGTATTGCCTTGTGTTACTTGCTCAGATGTTGCCTTGTGTTACTTGCCCAGGTATTGCCTTGTGTTACTTGCTGAGGTGTTGCCTTGTGTTATTTGCCCAGGAATTGCCTTGTGTTACTTGCTCAGGTGTTGCCTTGTGTTACTTGCCCAGGTATTGCCTCGTGTTACTTGCCCAGTTATTGCCTTGTGTTACTTGCCCAGGTATTGCCTTGTGTTACTTGCTGAGGTGTTGCCTTGTGTTATTTGCCCAGGTATTGCCTTGTGTTACTTGCCCAGTTATTGCCTTGTGTTACTTGCCCAGGTATTGCCTTGTTACTTGCTCAGATGTTGCCTTGTGTTATTTGCCCAGGTATTGCCTTGTGTTACTTTCCCAGGTATTGCCTTGTGTTACTTGCCCAGGAATTGCCTTGTGTTACTTGCTCAGATGTTGCCTTGTGTTATTTGCCCAGGTATTGCCTTGTGTTACTTTCCCAGGTATTGCCTTGTGTTACTTGCCCAGGTATTGCCTTGTGTTACTTGCCCAGGTATTGCCTTGTGTTACTTGCCCAGGTATTGCCTTGTGTTACTTGCTCAGGTGTTGCCTTGTGTTACTTGCCCAGGTATTGCCTTGTGTTACTTGCCCAGTTATTGCCTTGTGTTACTTGCTGAGGTGTTGCCTTGTGTTATTTGCCCAGGTATTGCCTTGTGTTACTTTCCCAGGTATTGCCTTGTGTTACTTGCCCAGGAATTGCCTTGTGTTACTTGCTCAGGTGTTGCCTTGTGTTACTTGCCCGGGTATTGCCTTGTGTTACTTGCTCAGATGTTGCCTTGTGTTACTTGCCCAGGTATTGCCTTGTGTTACTTGCTGAGGTGTTGCCTTGTGTTATTTGCCCAGGAATTGCCTTGTGTTACTTGCTCAGGTGTTGCCTTGTGTTACTTGCCCAGGTATTGCCTCGTGTTACTTGCCCAGTTATTGCCTTGTGTTACTTGCCCAGGTATTGCCTTGTGTTACTTGCTGAGGTGTTGCCTTGTGTTATTTGCCCAGGTATTGCCTTGTGTTACTTGCCCAGTTATTGCCTTGTGTTACTTGCCCAGGTATTGCCTTGTTACTTGCTCAGATGTTGCCTTGTGTTATTTGCCCAGGTATTGCCTTGTGTTACTTGCCCAGGTATTGCCTTGTGTTACTTGCTGAGGTGTTGCCTTGTGTTACTTGCTCAGATGTTGCCTTGTGTTATTTGCCCAATTGTTCTCTTGTGTTTCTTGTCCTGATCATGTTCTGTTGGCTTTATGCTGCCTGTTCTTGGCTTGCCTTGTGCACATGCTTGTTTGTATGCTCAGCCATTTTAAGATCAACATTTATTGAAGAAACTTGAAGAAGTTTTGCCGAATTTTCAGATATTACCAGGAAGACCTTAATCCTGTCCCAGCAAAGACTATTACCCCCGAACAAAGGAGTCTTCATGACTGTGCCACACATATATAAGCTTGGCTTGGCCTCACGTGTCGGTTCACGACTCTTATCCTCACTTCACAGGCTTTATGACTCTGGGCAGATCCGTGCGTAACTTCGGCGCCCCTCTAGGCCGCTCCTTCGCCTGTGATGAAGTGGACATAAGGATGGTCTCCGCGGCGCACGTCCTGTTCATGGATGTCAAGCTACAGGCCTTCGAGCTGGAGGGAGGTCGGTTTGGAAGAGGTAAGCTGGATTCGGAATAAGGGTTTATCTGCTGTCATTTTGGTTGTGGTTCCTAGCATCTTCCTAGAATTGTTGCCTTGACTCTGTAGCATGTACTTTATCTAAAGAGTGCTCTTGTTCTTCTTCTGCCGCTGTGGATTTCGTCTTAGGTTCCTAGCATGTTCCTAGCATTGTTGCCTTGACTCCATGGCATGTACTGTATCCAAAGAGTGCTCTTGGTCTTCTTCTGCTGCTTTGGGTTTCGTCTTAGGTTCCTAGCATGTTCCGAGCATTGTTGCCTTGACTCCATAGCATGTACTGTATCTAAAGAGTGCTCTTGTTCTTCTTTTGCTGCTTTGGGTTTCGTCCTAGGTTCCTAGCATGTTCCGAGCATTGTTGCCTTGACTCCGTAGCATGTACTGTATCTAAAGAGTGCTCTTGTTCTTCCTATGCCAGTGTGGGTTTCATCTTAGGTTCCTAGCATGTTCCGAGCATTGTTGCCTTGACTCCATAGCATGTACTGTATCTAAAGAGTGCTCTTGTTCTTCTTTTGCTGCTTTGGGTTTCGTCCTAGGTTCCTAGCATGTTCCGAGCATTGTTGCCTTGACTCCGTAGCATGTACTGTATCTAAAGAGTGCTCTTGTTCTTCTTTTGCTGCTTTGGGTTTCGTCCTAGGTTCCTAGCATGTTCCAAGCATTGTTGCCTTGACTCCGTAGCATGTACTGTATCTAAAGAGTGCTTGTAAGAAACTTACCTGGGGGCCGGTCCCGCAGCGCCTCCGCGCGGTCTTGGCCAGCTCCGGTCCTCCGGCGGCCGCCTCTCTGTCCTCCTCCCTCGCTGGGGCTTCGGCCTCCGCGGCGGCTGGGGTCCCCGGCGGCTCGGGCAGCATCTCCGCCTCCTCGGCCGGTGCGTCCTCTTCCTCCTTCTCGAGGGGCGCGCCCGGCAGTCAATCACGAGCTCGCGCGCGAGCACGTTCTAGTTATGCCCTCCGGCAGCGTTGCTCCGCATTCGCCGGGGGCAGATTTGAATGGACCTACCCGGGTCCAGGGGGGTTCCTCGGTTCTGATGAACCCAGGGACTGGACAGCCTGACTGGTCAGGGCGGTCCAGTCCCTGCGGTGGCTCCTATCAGGAGCAAGTTCTTAGTTGCACCAATCATCAGTAGCACCAATCACTACATTCCCCCTTCCTATTGACCAGTTCCCCCTTAAATATGTCCTTGCCCTGACCACCAGTGCCCGTTATAGCCATTTCTAGCTTGGGTGTGCTGTTGGAATTACGTCTTTGACCACTCCTGTCTGCTGCCCGCACCAACCTTCTGCCTTTCTGACCTTGCTTCTGCTTACCCCTTGGATACCGCGCTTCTGTGACCACCCGGCCTTGACCCCTCGCTTGTCTCGACTATTCTCTGCCTTGCCCCTTGGTTTTGATGTTTTTGGACTCTGTTCACTTGAACTCCTGATTTGGGATACCCCGCAGTTCACCCGTCTTCACCATAAGCCAGAAATCTTTGCGCCAGTAAGTCCTGGGGGCAACCGAGTCTGTGCGAGCGGGGGCTTGTCTATAGGCACAAGAGGCGGTGGAGATTCGGGATTGCTGGCTCATGAAAGAAGGGTGTCCGGCAATCCCTGACAGTATAACGAGCCATAACCATGGACCAAATTTAGGAGCAGGTGCAGGACTTGACTGCGGCCGTTAAACACCTGGCCCATCGTGTGGCGGGCCAGGAGAACCGTCCAGCTCCTATCAACCCAGGCCCTCAGGGGGCATCGACCGTCCATCCAGTGGAACCCAAGATTCCACTCCCCGACAAATTCTCTGGGGAAAGAAGCAAGTTTTCCAACTTTCGGGATGCCTGCAAACTTTACTTTCAACTCCGCCCACACTCCTCAGTGTCCCAAGAACAGCATGTGGGCCTGGTCATCTCCTTCCTGCAAGGGGACCCTCAGTCCTGGGCATTCAGCCTGTCACCTCAGGATCCTGCACGACAGTCTGTAGAAATATTTTTTTCTGCAATGGAAAACCTGTACGATGACCCAGACAGAGGGGCCACGGCAGATGCTAAGCTTCGTACCTTGCGACAGGGTCACCGGCCAGGCTGAGGAGTATTGTTCCGAGTTCCGTCGGTGGGCTGGGGACTCTCGATGGAACGACCCGGCCTTATGTGGTCAATTTCGACTGGGCTTGTCCGAAGCTATTAAGGACATTTTTGTGAATCATCCTGTACCTCAGTCTCTGGACGAAACCATGCAACTCGCTATTCAAATCGACCGACGTTTACGGGAGAGACGCCTTGAAAGAGGGGCGCATCCCGATACCAGCTGGAAAGCTGGAGCTCCAGCCCCGTTACCTATCGAGGAACCTATGCAACTGGGAGCTACCAAACTTTCTGAAGCTGAGAGGCATCAGCGGTTGTTGGAAGGGCTGTGTCTCTACTGTGGGGGGACCGGTCACCTGGTCAGAGTCTGCCCCAAGAAACAGCCGGAAAACTTCAGAGCCTAGGTGGGGTCGAGGGAACCCACCTAGGCTGCAAGGTATTTCCTCAAGTCTATTCTCAGTTTATGGTCCCAGTCCAGGTTAAAGTGGACCTTGAATATAGTAATTTGGAGGCTCTTCTGGATTGTGGGGCGGCGGGGAATTTTCTAGATTTTGAGTTAGCCCGAATTCTGGAAATTCCTCTCCAATCTCTGTCTAAAATTATTCGGGTGTCCGCTATTGATGACACACCTATTGCTGGGGGTCTTATTCATTTCAAGACCCCACCAGTATTACTCAGAGTGGAAGCGGGACATTCTGAGTTGATTAGTTTTCTTGTTTTAAAAATGCCCATAACTCCTTTAGTACTCAGGTTGCCCTGGTTACAAAGACATAACCCTCAGATTGACTGGGTAGCGAGGCAGATTACTAAATGGGGCCCACAGTGTTTTCAGTCCTGTTTGAAAGTTCCGGTGCATGTCACACAGCTGTCTCCTGAGGGGATTCCAGGCCCCTACCACGACTTTCTCTACGTATTTTCTGAGAAAGCAGCGGATGTTCTCCCACCTCATAGATACTTTTACTGCCCCATAGAAATTTTTCCGGGGACCATGCCACCCAGAGGGAAAATCTATAATTTGACCCGGGCAAAAAATAGAGCTATGAAGGATTACATTGCTAAAGAATGTAAAAAGGGGTTCATACGGGCATTCACTTCCCCGACAGGGGCGGGTTTTTTCTTCGTTGAAAAAAAAGACGGGGGCCTCCGTCCCTGTATAGATTACCAGGGCCTGAATAAAATAACCATTAAGAACAAATACCCCCTTCCTCTGATTGACGGGTTGTTTACACAGGTCATTGGGGCCCAAGTCTTTACTAAGTTGGATCTTCGAGGGGTTTATAACTTGATAAAAATCCGGCAGGGTGACGAATGGAAGACCGCCTTCAACACCCAAGATGGGCATTACGAGTATCTCGTGATGCCCTTTGGTCTGTGTAACGCGCCGGCAGTCTTCCAGGACTTGGTAAATGAGGTTTTCAGAGAGTATTTGGGTCGCTTTGTAATAGTGTACCTGGACGATATTTTGATTTTTTCCTCTTCTTAAGCAGAACATCGTGAACATGTTTGCCTTGTCTTGCAAAAACGTATACGCCAAACTCAAGAAATGCATGTTTGAAGTCTCAGAGGTCCCTTTTTTGGGGTATATTATTTCCAACACGGGGCTGGCTATGGATCAGTCCAAGGTTGCAGCAGTACTGAAGTGGGAGCAACCCAGGGATTTAAAGGGGCTACAAAGATTCCTGGGGTTCGCTAACTTTTAAAGGAGGTTTATTAAAAATTTCTCCACCTTAGTAGCACCTCTCACTGACCTCACCAAGAAGGGGGGTTTCCCATCTGTCTGGTCGGAACGGTCCGTCCAGGCCTTCAGAAGGTTGAAGGAAGTCTTTAGCTTTTGTAGTTGAAGTCGATGCCTCCGAGCTTGGCGTCGGGGCAGTTCTCTCACAATACAGCGGTTCCCCAGAACGACTTCACCCTTGAGCCTTTTTCTCAACAAAGTTTACTCCCGCTGAACGTAATTACGACATTGGTAATCGGGAGCTCTTGGCGGTTAAACTAGCCTTTCAGAAGTGGAGACACTGGTTAGAAGGGGCCCAGTTCCCTGTTATGGTCTTCACAGACCATAAGAATTTCGAGTATATTCAGTCTGCAAAAAGGTTAACCCCTAGACAAGCTCGATGGTCTCTGTTCTTTTCCCGGTTTAACTTTACTATTACTTACAAACCAGGGCCAAATAATGTGAAAGGCGATGCTTTGTCAAAGTTTCTCCTCGACTATCTTACCCGAGGGGAGAAATTTGCCCATTCTGCTGCAACACATGGTGGTAGCTGTCATCCAGCCGGATCTCTCCGACCTGAATCAGTTTCAGTCCGAGTCTCCGCCTGGTAAACCAGTTCATGCCGAGTTTGTACCTATGTCTCACCGTGCAGCTATCCTACAGCAATTTCATGCTTCTAAAACTGTAGGCAATCATGGAGCAAGGAAGACCATTTCCATGTTGTCTCGTCATGTTTGGTAGCCATCTATTAGAAAAGATGCCTGAGATTATGTGCGGGCCTGTAAAGTCTGTGCCCGGAGTAAAACCCCCAGACATTCTCCTGAAGGTTCCCTGTTGCCCTTGTCCATTCCTTCCCATCCCTGGACTCATCTTGCCATGGATTTCATCACCGATCTTCCACCATCCCGGGGGTTTACCGCCATCTGGGTGATGGTCGATCGGTTCAGCAAGATGGCTCATTTTGTCCTGTTAAAGAAGTTACCTACCGCACATTTTTTAACCCATATATTCAAGTTCCACTGGATCCCGGAGGATGTGGTGTCCGACAGGGGGCTTCAGTTTGTCTCTCAATTTTGGAGGGCTTTTTGTGCCAGGTTGGGGTTCACTGTCTCTTTGTCCTCAGCATTTCACCCCCAGTCAAATGGACAGACAGAGAGGACCAACCAATGATTGGAGCAGTACCTTCAATGTTTTGTTTCGATGTCCAGAGGCCCCTCCTCAAGGGGGGGGGTAATGTAAGGAACTTACCTGGGGGTCGTTCCCGGGGCGCCTCCGTGCGGTCACGGCTGGCTCCGGTCTTCTGGCGGCCACCTCTCTGTCTTCCGCTCTTG
Source organism: Gastrophryne carolinensis (assembly GCA_027917425.1). NCBI lineage: Eukaryota > Metazoa > Chordata > Amphibia > Anura > Microhylidae > Gastrophryne > Gastrophryne carolinensis. The sequence continues at coordinate 456,097,645 of CM051238.1, forward strand.
CTGGGGCTCCGGCCTCCACCTCCTCCTCGGCGGCGGCGGCTGGGGTTGAAAGGCTTTGTAACAAAGCCTTTCAAATCCAAATCCTTCACGAATCCATCTCAGAGTTTAAATCACACTGTGTGCGTGTAGGGTTGCACGTCTCCAGTCGCAGTCATGTCCGCCATGATCACACCAGGCACGAGTATGGAGCCCCACAAGGGGCCCCTACACCACAAAACACTCCTACCAGGCCCACATACAGCAATCCACCTCAAAAGAAATGGACATCATACACCTCAGCCTGGGTTTCCTCCAACAGGCTGGTCAATAGACAACTGACAGGCGGTGTGACTCCTTTTTATTCAGGCTTCCCCTGCAATCAGCCTGATCACCTGTGCACGGCCTGAGATCAGGGAACAAACCTGGGTCCTGAAAACCCGGCATGGATCGTGCCTGATACAGCCTAGCAGGGGAGAAATACACACCATTTATAACATTTTTGTACAATTTACCACACAAGGTAGAAGGAAATAAGAAGTAGTAACAAGGTAAAAGGAAATAAGAAGTAGTAACAAGGTAGAAGGAAATAAGAAGTAGTAACAAGGTAGAAGGAATTGGAAGTAGTAACAAGGTAGAAGGAAATAGGAAGTAGTAACAAGGATGCAGGAAATAGGGAGCAGTAACAAGGTAGCAGGAAATAGGAAGTAGTAACAAGGATGAAGGCAATAGGGAGTATTAACAAGGTACATGAAATAGGGAGTAGTACCAAGGTAGCAGGAAATAGGATGTAGTAACAAGGTAGAAGAAAATAGGAAGTAGTAACAAGGTAGTAGGAAATGGGGAGTAGTAACAAGGAAAAAGGAAATAGGAAGAACAAGGATGCAGGAAATAGGAAGTAGTAACAAGGAAACAGGAAATAGGGAGTAGTAACAAGGTAGAAGGAAATAGGAAGTGGTAACAAGGTAGAAGGAAAAAGGAAGTAGTAACAAGGTAAAAGGAAATATGAAGTGGTAACAAGGTAGAAGGAAAAAGGAAGTAGTAACAAGGTAGAAGGAAATAGGAAGTAGTAACAACGTAGAAGAAAATATGAAGTAGTAACAAGGTGGAAGGAAATAGGAAGTAGTAACAAGCATGCAGGAAATGGGGAGTAGTAATAAGGTAGAAGGAAATAGGAAGTAGTAACAAGGTAGAAGGAAATAGGAAGTAGTAACAAGGTAGAAGGAAATAAGAAGTAGTAACAAGGTAGAAGGAAATAGGGAGTAGTAACAAGGTAGCAGGAAATGGGGAGTAGTAACAAGGATGCAGGAAATAGGGAGTAGTAACAAGGATGCAGGAAATAGGGAGTAGTAACAAGGTAGCAGGAAATAGGAAGTAGTAACAAGGATGCAGGAAATAGGGAGTATTAACAAGGTAGAAGGAAATAGGAAGTAGTAACAAGGATGCAGGAAATAGGGAGTATTAACAAGGTAGATGAAATAGGGAGTAGTAACCAGGTAGCAGGAAATAGGATGTAGTAACAAGGTAGAAGAAAAAAAGGAAGTAGTAACAAGGTAGAAGGAAATAGGAAGTAGTAACAAGGTAGAAGGAAATAGGAAGTAGTAACAAGGATGCAGGACATAGGAAGTAATAACAAGGTAGAAGGAATAAAAAGTAGTGACAAGGTAGAAAGAAATAGGGAGTAGTAACAAGGTAGAAGGAAATAGGAAGTAGTAACAAGGTAGAAGGAAATAGGTAGTAACAAGGTAGAAGGAAATAGGAAGTAGTAACAAGGTAGCAGGAGATAGGAAGTAATAACAAGGTAGCAGCAAATGGGGAGTAGTAACAAGGTAGAAGGAAACAGGAAGTAGAAACAAGGTAAAAGGAAATAGGAAGAAGTAACAAGGTAGCAGGAAATAGGAAGTGGTAACAAGGAAGCAGGAATGGGGAGTAGTAACAAGGTAGAAGGAAATAGGAAGTAGTAACAAGGATGCAGGAAATAGGGAGTATTAACAAGGTAGATGAAATAGGGAGTAGTAACAATGTAGCACAAAAATAGGATGTAGTAACAAGGTAGAAGAAAATAGGAAGTAGTAACAAGGTAGTGGGAAATGGGGAGTAGTAACAAGGTAAAAGGAAATAGGAAGAACAAGGATGCAGGAAATAGGAAGTAGTAACAAGGAAGCAGGAATGGGGAGTAGTAACAAGGTAGAAGGAAATAGGAAGTAGTAACAAGGATGCAGGAAATAGGGAGTATTAACAAGGTAGATGAAATAGGGAGTAGTAACAAGGTAGCAGGAAATGGGGAGTAGTAACAAGGATGCAGGAAATAGGGAGTAGTAACAAGGTAGCAGGAAATAGGGAGTAGTAACAAGGTAGCAGGAAATAGGAAGTAGTAACAAGGATGCAGGAAATAGGGAGTATTAACAAGGTAGAAGGAAATAGGAAGTAGTAACAAGGATGCAGGAAATAGGGAGTATTAACAAGGTAGATGAAATAGGGAGTAGTAACCAGGTAGCAGGAAATAGGATGTAGTAACAAGGTAGAAGAAAAAAAGGAAGTAGTAACAAGGTAGAAGGAAATAGGAAGTAGTAACAAGGTAGAAGGAAATAGGAAGTAGTAACAAGGATGCAGGACATAGGAAGTAATAACAAGGTAGAAGGAATAAAAAGTAGTGACAAGGTAGAAAGAAATAGGGAGTAGTAACAAGGTAGAAGGAAATAGGAAGTAGTAACAAGGTAGAAGGAAATAGGTAGTAACAAGGTAGAAGGAAATAGGAAGTAGTAACAAGGTAGCAGGAGATAGGAAGTAATAACAAGGTAGCAGCAAATGGGGAGTAGTAACAAGGTAGAAGGAAACAGGAAGTAGAAACAAGGTAAAAGGAAATAGGAAGAAGTAACAAGGTAGCAGGAAATAGGAAGTGGTAACAAGGAAGCAGGAATGGGGAGTAGTAACAAGGTAGAAGGAAATAGGAAGTAGTAACAAGGATGCAGGAAATAGGGAGTATTAACAAGGTAGATGAAATAGGGAGTAGTAACAATGTAGCACAAAAATAGGATGTAGTAACAAGGTAGAAGAAAATAGGAAGTAGTAACAAGGTAGTGGGAAATGGGGAGTAGTAACAAGGTAAAAGGAAATAGGAAGAACAAGGATGCAGGAAATAGGAAGTAGTAACAAGGAAGCAGGAATGGGGAGTAGTAACAAGGTAGAAGGAAATAGGAAGTAGTAACAAGGATGCAGGAAATAGGGAGTATTAACAAGGTAGATGAAATAGGGAGTAGTAACAAGGTAGCACAAAAATAGGATGTAGTAACAAGGTAGAAGAAAATAGGAAGTAGTAACAAGGTAGTGGGAAATGGGGAGTAGTAGCAAGGTAAAAGGAAATAGGAAGAACAAGGATGCAGGAAATAGGAAGTAGTAACAAGGATGCAGCAAACAGGAAATAGTAACAAGCTAACAGGTAATAGGGGGTAGTAACAAGGTAGAAGGAAATAGGAAGTAGTAACAAGGTAGAATGAAATAGGAAGTAGTAACAAGGATGCAGGAAATGGGGAGTAGTAATAATGTAGAAGGAAATAGGAAGTAGTAACAAGGTAGAAGGAAATAGGAAGTAGTAACAAGGATGCAGGAAACAGGAAATAGTAACAAAGTAACAGGAAATAGGAAGTAGTAACAAGGTAGAAGGAAATAGGGAGTAGTAACAAGGTAGCAGGAAATGGGGAGTAGTAACAAGGTAGAAGGAAATAGGAAGTAGTAACAAGGTAGAAGGAAATAGGAAGTAGTAACAAGGTAGAAGGAAATAGGAAGTAGTAACAAGGTAAAAGGAAATAGGAAGAACAAGGATGCAGGAAATAGGAAGTAGCAACAAGGATGCAGGAAACAAGAAATAGTAACAAGGTAACAGGAAATGGGGAGTAGTATATAATTATAACGTCTGATCTTTCTCTTTCAGAATTTAACTGCACCGACATCCCCCCCGACTCCCGCGGCAGCGCCATGGTGGCCATAGTGACAGTCATTGTGGTGCTGGTGATAATCGCTGTTGCGGCTGTCGTGTATCTGATCATCAGGAAGAAGAGGCAGAGGGGCTACGAGAGGCTGTAGGGACTTCCTGTCTGTCCCTATTAATAGGTCCCCAGTTTTTTATTCTATTTTTTTGGTCTAATTTACTTTCGGACCCAGTGAGCGATTTATTTCAACCTATTGTCGGGAAATCGATTGAATAATAAAATAAATAGAATTTGATGATGTCGCATCCCAATCAACCTTTTTTTATTGCTCCTCCTGACCAGGGAACAGAGTGGGACGGTGTGGCAGTAACAGGGACCAGAAGAACAGGAAGTAGAGACCAGAGGAACAGGAGGCAGGAACATGGACCAGAAAACAGGAAGTAGGGACCAGAAGAACAGGAGGCAGGAACATGGACCAGAAAACAGGAAGTAGGGACCAGAAGAACAGGAGGCAGGAACATGGACCAGAAAACAAGAAGTAGGGACCAGAAGAACAGGAGGCAGGAACATGGACCAGAATACAGGAAGTAGGGACCAGAAGAACAGGAGGCAGGAACATGGACCAGAAAACAAGAAGTAGGGACCAGAAGAACAGGAGGCAGGAACATGAACCAGAAAACAGGAAGTAGGGACCAGAAGAACAGGAGGCAGGAACATGGACCAGAATACAGGAAGTAGGGACCAGAAGAACAGGAAACAGGAACATGGACCAGAAAGCAGGAAGTAGGGACCTGAAGAACAGGAGGCAGGAACATGGACCAGAATACAGGAAGCAGGGACCAGAAGAACAGGAAACAGGAACATGGACCAGAAAGAAGGAAGTAGGAACCTGAAGAACAGGAGGCAGAAACATGGACCAGAAAACAGGAGGTAGTGGCCAGAAGAACAGGAGGCAGGAACATGGACCAGAAAACAGGAAGTAGGGACCAGAAGAACAGAAGGCAGGAACATGGACCAGAAAACAGGAAGTAGCGACAAGAAGAAAGGGAGGCAGGAACATGGACCAGAAAACCGGAAGTAGGGACCAGCAGAATAGGAGGCAGGTAAATGGACCAGAACAGAAGGCAGGAACATGGACCAGAAAGTAGGAAGTAGGGACCAGAAGAACGGGAGGAAGGAACATGGACCAGAAAACAGGAGGTATGGACCAGAAAACAGGAAGTAGGGACCAGAAGAACAGGAGGCAGGAACATGGACCAGAAAACAGGAGGTAGGGGCCAGGAGAACAGGAGGTAGGGACCAGAAGAACAGGAGGGAGGAACATGGACCAGAAAACAGGAAGTAGGGACCAGAAGAACAGGAGGCAAGAACATGAACCAGAAAACAGGTAGTAGGGACCAGAAGAACAGGAGGCAGGAATATGGACAAGGAAACAGGAAGTAGGGACCAGAAGAACAAGAGGCAGGAACATGCATCAGAAAACAGGAAGTAGGGACCAGGACCAGAAGAACAGGAGGCATGAACATGAACCAGAAAACAGGAAGTAGGGACCAGAAGAACAGGAGGCAGGAATATGGACCAGAAAACAGGAAGTAGGGACCAGAAGAGCAGGAGGCAGGAACATGGACCAGAAAACAGGAAGTAGGGACCAGCAGAACATGAGGCAGGAACATGGACCAGAAAACAGGAAGTAGGACCAGCAGAACAGGAGGCAGGAACATGAACCAAAAAACAGGTAGTAGGGACCAGAAGAACAGGAGGCAGGGGCATGGACCAGAAAACAGGAAGTAGGGATCAGAAGAACAGGAGGCAGGAACACGGACCAGAAGAACAGGAAGTAGGGACCAGAAAACAGGAAGTAGGGACCAGAAGAACAGGGGGCAGGAACATGGACCGGAAAACAGAAAGTTGGGACCAGACTAACAGGAGGCAGGAACACGGACCAGAAAACAGGAAGTAGGGACCAGCAGAACAGGAGGCAGGAACATGGACCAGAAGAACTGAAGGCATGAACATGGACCAGAAAACAGGAAGTAGGGACCAGAAGAACAGGAAGCAGGAACATGGACCAGAAGAACAGGAAGCAGGAACATGGACCAGAAAACAGGAGGTAGGGACCAGAAGAACAGGAGGCAGGAACATGGACCAGAAAACAGGAAGTAGAGACCAGAAGAACAGGAGGCAGGATCATGGACCAGAAGAACAGGAAGTAGGGACCAGAAAACAAGAAGTAGGGACCAGAAGAACAGGGGGCAGGAACATGGACCAGAAAACACGAAGTAGAGACCAGAAGAACAGGAGCAGGAACATGGACTGGGAAATGGGGGTAGAAACAAGTACTAGGAACCAGGAAGTAGGAACAAGGACCAGGGATTATGACCAGGCACTAGGAGACAGGGAGTACAATCAGGAACAGGTAGCAGGGACACAGACAAGAAAACAGGGAGTAGGAACAAGGACCAGGAAGCAAGGAGTAGGAAGAAAGAATCGGGACAAGGGAACAGGGAGTAGGAACATGGACCAGGAACAGGTAGAAAACAGGGAGTAGGAACAAGGGGCAGGAACATGGACCAAGAAAAATTAATTAGGAACAAGGACTAGAAAACAGGGAGTAGGGACAAGGACCAGGAACAGGTAGCAGGATGACAGACAAAGAAACAGGGAGTAGGAACAAGGACCAGGATGTAGGGAGTAGGAACAAGGAACAGGTGCAAGGAAACAGAAAGTAGAAACAAGGACCAGGAACAGGTAGAAAACAGGGAGTAGGAACAAGTAGCAGGAACATGGACCAAGAAAAATTGATTAGGAACAAGGACCAGAAAATCGGGAGTAGGGACAAGGATCAGGAACAGGTAGTAAGATGACAGCCAAGGAAACAGGGAGTAGGAACAAGGGCCAGGAACAAGGACCATGAAAAATTTATTAGGAAACAGGACCAGAAAATCAGGAGTAGGGACAAGGAACAGGTAGCAGGATGACAAACAAGGAAATAGGGAGTAGGAACAAGGACCAGAAAACAGGGAGTAGGGACCAGAGGAACAGGAGGCAGGAACATGGACCAGAAAACAGAAAGTAGAGACCAGAAGAACAGGAGCAGGAACATGGACTGGGAAATGGGGGTAGAAACAAGTACTAGGAAACAGGAAGTAGGAACAAGGACCAGGGATGAGGACCAGGCCCAGGGACTAGGGGACAGGGAGTACAATGAGGAACAGGTAGCAGGGACACAGACAAAGAAACAGGGAGTAGGAACAAGAACCAGGAAGCTAGGAGTAGGAACAAAGAACAGGGACAAGGGAACAGGAAGTAGGAACAGGGACCAGGAACAGGTAGAAAACAGGGAGTAAAAACAAGGGGCAGGAACATGGACCAAGAAAAAATAATTAGGAACAAGGACCAGAAAACAGGGAGTAGGGACAAGGACCAGGAACAGGTAGCAGAATGACAGACAAGGAAACAGGGAGTAGGAACAAGGACCAGGATGTAGGGAGTAGGAACAAGAAACTGGGGCAAGGAAACAGGGAGTAGGAACAAGGACCAGGAACAGGTAGAAAACAGGGAGTAGGAACAAGGGCCAAGAACAAGTAGCAGGAACATGGACCAAGAAAAATTGATTAGGAAACAGGACCAGAAAATCAGGAGTAGGGACAAGGAACAGGTAGCAGGATGAGAAACAAGGAAATAGGAAGTAGGAACAAGGACCAGAAAACAGGGCGTATAAAAAAGGACCAGGAAAAGGTAGCAGGACGACAGACAAGGAAACATGGGGTACGAAAAAGGACCCGGAACAAGTAGCAGGAACACAAACCAAGAAAAATTGATTAGGAACAAGGACCAGAAAACAGTATATGAACAAGGACCAGGAACAGGTAGCAGGACAACAGACCAGGAAACACGGAGTAGGAACAAGGTCCAGAAAGCAGGGAGTAGGAACAAGGACCAGAAAACAGGGACTATGAACAAGGACCAGGAACAGGTAGCAGGACAACAGACAAGAAAACATGGAGTAGGAACGAGGTCCAGAAAGCAGGGAGTAGGAACAAGGATCAGAAAACAGGGACTATGAACAAGGACCAGGAACAGGTAGCAGGACAACAGACCAGGAAACACGGAGTAGGAACAAGGACCAGAAAGCAGGGAGTAGGAACAAGGACCAGAAAACAGGGACTATGAACAAGGACCAGGAACAGGTAGCAGGACAACAGACCAGGAAACACGGAGTAGGAACAAGGACCAGAAAACAGGGACTATGAACAAGGACCAGGAAGCAGGACAACAGACAAGGAAACATGGAGTAGGAACAGGGACCAGGATGTAGGGAGCAGGAGCAAGGACCAGGAACACAGAAAAGGAAACAGGGAGTAGGAACAAGGACCAGGAAGTAGGAAGTAGGAACAAGGACCAGGAATAGGGAGAATGAAACAGGGAGTAAGAACAAGGACCAGGATGTAGGGAGCAGGAACAAGGAACAGAGACAAGGAAACAGGGATTAGGAACAAGGACCTGGAAGTAAGAAGTAGGAACAAAGACCAGGAATAGGGAGAAGGAAACAGGGATTAGGAACAATGACCAGGAAGTAAGAAGTAGGAAGGACCAGGAATAGGGAGAAAGAAACAGGGAGTAAGAACAAGAACAAGGATGTAGGGAGCAGGAACAATGAACAGGAACAAGGACCAGGAAAACAGAAAAGGAAACAGGGAGTAGGAACAAGGACCAGGAAGTAAGAAGTAGGAACAAGGACCAGGAATAGGGAGAAGGAAACAGGGAGTAGGAAAAAGGACCAGGAAGTAAGAAGTAGGAACAAGGTCCAGGAATAGGGAGAAGGAAACAGGAAGTAAGAACAAGGACCAGGATGTAGGGAGGAGAAACAAGGAACAGAAACAAGTAAACAGGGATTAGGAACAAGGGCCAGGCAGTAAGAAGTAGGAAGAACCAGGAAAAGGGAGAAAGAAACAGGGAGTAAGAACAAGGACCAGGATGTAGGGAGCAGGAACACAGAAAAGGAAACAGGGAGTAAGAACAAGGACCAGGATGTAGGGAGCAGGAACAAGGAACACAGAAAAGGAAACAGGGAGTAGGAACAAGGACCAGGAAGTAAGAAATAGGAACAAGGACCAGGAATAGGGAGAAGGAAACAGGGAGTACGAAAAAGGACCTGGAAGTAAGAAGTAGGAACAAGGATCAGGAATAGAGAGAAGGAAACAGGGAGTAAGAACAAGGACCGTGGTGTAGGGAGCAGAAACAAGGAACAGGAACAAGGAAACAGGGATCAGGAAAAAGGACCTGGAAGTAAGAACAAGGACCGGGAATAGGGAGAAGGAAACAGGGAGTAAGAACAAGGACCAGGATGTAGGGAGCAGGAACAAGGAAATAGGGATTAGGAACAATGACCAGGTAGTAGGAACAAGGACCAGGAACACAGAAAAGGAAACATGGATTAGGAACAAGGACCAGGAAGTAAGAAGTAGGAAGGACCAGGAATAGGGAGAAAGAAACAGGGAGTAAGCACAAGGACCAGGATGTAGGGAGCAGGAACAAGGCAACAGGGATTAGGAACAAGGACCAGGTAGTAGGAACAAGGACCAGGAACACAGAAAAGGAAACAGGGATTAGGAACAAGGACCAGGAACACGGAAAAGGAACAAGGCCCAGGAAGTAGGAAGTACCAGGAATAGGGAGAAAGAAACAGGGAGTAAGAACAAGGACCAGGATGTAGGGAGCAGGAACAAGGAAACAGGGATTAGGAACAATGACCAGGTAGTAGGAACAAGGACCAGGAACACAGAAAAGGAAACATGGATTAGGAACAAGGACCAGGAAGTAAGAAGTAGGAAGGACCAGGAATAGGGAGAAAGAAACAGGGAGTAAGCACAAGGACCAGGATGTAGGGAGCAGGAACAAGGCAACAGGGATTAGGAACAAGGACCAGGTAGTAAGAACAAGGACCAGGAACACAGAAAAGGAAACAGGGATTAGGAACAAGGACCAGGAACACGGAAAAGGAACAAGGCCCAGGAAGTAGGAAGTACCAGGAATAGGGAGAAAGAAACAGGGAGTAAGAACAAGGACCAGGATGTAGGGAGCAGGAACAAGGAAACAGAGATTAGGAACAAGGACTTGGAAGTAAGAAGTAGGAACAAGGACCAGGAATAGGGAGAAACAGGGAGTAAGAACAAAGACCAGGATGTAGGGAGCAGGAACAAGGAAACATAGATTAGGAACAAGGACCAGGTAGTAGGAACAAGGACCAGGAACACAGAAAAGAAAATATGGTTTAGGAACAAGGACCAGGAAGTAAGAAGGACAAGGAATAGGGAGAAAGAAACAGGGAGTAAGAACAAGGACCAGGATGTAGGGAGCAGGGAGAAGGAAACAGGCATTAGGAACAAGGACCAGGAACACAGAAAAGGAAACATGGATTAGGAACAAGGACCAAGTAGTAGGAACAAGGACCAGGAACACAGAAAAGGAAACATGGATTAGGAACAAGGACCAGGTAGTAGGAACAAGGACCAGGAACACAGAAAAGGAAATATGGTTTAGGAACAAGGACCAGGAAGTAAGAAGGACAAGAAATATGGAGAAAGAAACAGGGAGTAAGAACAAGGACCAGGTAGTAGGAACAAGGACTAGGAACATAGAAAAGGAAACAGGGATTAGGAACAAGGCCCAGGAAGTAAGGAGTAGGAACATAGCAGAACAGACAAGGACAGAGGATTAATTAAGCTCTTTCAGTATTAAAAGCTCCTCATACAGGGAGTAGATAAGCCGGGCTCCCCGCCCCACATATACCACACAGGTCATGTGACTGCGGCTGCACTAATGACGGGAACTGCTGCGCTCAGCACTTCCTGTCCCCTTAGCTCACGCTTCCTGTGCAGAATTCCACATCATCAACCATACCCCCCACCGCCAGCGCTGTGGTATATGTCAGCGCTATATAATGTATAATAACAGTGTGTCAGTGTGGGGGTGACATTAGAGTGTGAGCTCTGAGGGACAGGAGGTCATGTGACTGCTTCTATGTGCAGCGCTGTGGTATATGTCGGCGCTATATAATGTATAATAACAGTGTGTGAGTGTGGAGGAGACATTAGAGTGTGAGCTCTGAGGGACAGGAGGTCATGTGACTGCTTCTATGTACAGCACTGTGGTATATGTCGGCGCTATATAATGTATAATAACAGTGTGTGAGTGTGGAGGAGACATTAGAGTGTGAGCTCTGAGGGACAGGAGGTCATGTGACTGCTTCTATGTACAGCGCTGTGGTATATGTCGGCGCTATATAATGTATAATAACAGTGTGTGAGTGTGGAGGAGACATTAGAGTGTGAGCTCTGAGGGACAGGAGGTCATGTGACTGCTTCTATGTACAGCGCTGTGGTATATGTCAACGCTATATAATGTATAATAACAGTGTGTGAGTGTGGGGGGAGACATTAGAGTGTGAGCTCTGAGGGACAGGGGGTCATGTGACTGTTTCTATGTACAGCGCTGTGGTATATGTCAGCACTATATAAACGTCATCCTCCCCTCAATGCCTTCCCGCTATTTTTGTTGCCCAGGTAACTGTCCCGTCGCTATTTGGCGCTAGGTCTAAGCCCCGGCCCCTTCGTGAGAGATTCCCGCTTTTTGTCCGAGGCGTTACCTAGGAAACTCTCGCTTTTCCTCGAGAGCGCTCAGAATAGGTGGGCGGAGTCATCGAGACGCCCTGAGCCGCCCTAAGTTCTGCCCACACTTATCATGGCGGCACTTCCGCTGCCGAGTTGGGTTCAGCTGTGTTGTGCCGGAAGTCGGAAGTGAACGGGGAAACTGGGGCGACATGGAGGTGATACGTGGTGTCCTGGTGCCGGCCATCCTCCCGGAGAACTGCTATGACGAGTTCTTCCTCCAGTACAACCTGCTGCACGGTATACTCACCTCACCCCCAACTGCCCCTGAGAAGTAGCCCCTGGTCCCGAGATTTAACCCCTTCAAAGTGCCCCTAAGCATTACCCCCCCTTGCTGTCAGATAAACAATCATATATTACAGTTCAGTGTGACTGTGATGTCATACGATCCCTGTAACAGAGAAGTGTGATGTCATAGGACCCTGGTATCCCCTCCTATATCATTGTGATGTCATAAAACCCCTGAAACAGAAATGTGATGTCATACAACCCCCTGTATTTGGGTTCCCGAGAATCACATCCTGTAACAGAAACGTGTGATGTCATATGGCCTCCGGAATCCCCTCCTATATCAGTGTGATGTCATAAAACCCCTGTAACAGAAGTGTGATGTCATAGGACCCCCTGAATCCCCTCCTATATCATTGTGATGTCATACAACCCCTGTAACAGAAGTGTTATGTCATGGGACCCCCAGAATCCCCTCCTATATCAGTGTAATGTCATACAACCCCTGTAACAAAAGTTTGATGTCATAAGACCCCCGGAATCCCCTCCTATATCAGTGTGATGTCATACAACCCCTGTAACAGAAGTGTAATGTCATAGGACAACCAGAATCCCCTCCTATAGAAATGTGATATCACAGAACCCCGAAATCCCTTCTATTTCAGTTTGATGTCATACAACCCCTGGGACAGAAGTGTGATGTCATAAGACACCCCCTGGAAACCCCCTCCTATATTAGTGCGATGTCATACTTCCCTATTTGGGATCCAAATCACTTAACAGACAAGTATGATGTCTTATGACCCTGGAAACCCCTCATATAGCGGCGGGCAGTGTGATGTCATACAGCCCCTGGAATCCCATGTTATATCAGTGTGATGTTATACGTCCCCCTGTTTTATTTGGGATCCTGATAATCAGATCCTGAGAAGATAATCACAGAGAAGTGTGATGTCATAGGACCCTTGGAATCTCCTCCTGTAGATTTCATATGTCCCCTGTATTATATTTGGGACATTGAGAATCTCATCATCTAGCAGTTGTGTGATGTCATATGACCCCTCCCCTAGAATCCCCTCTTACAGCAGAGTGATGTCATACTGCCTCTGTATTATATTTGGGTTCCTGAGAATCATGTCATGCAACAGCCATGTGATGTCATAGGACCCCCCCCCCCTCCTAGAATGCCTTCTTATCGCAGTGTGATGTCATACTGCCTCTGTATTATATTTGGGTTCCTGAGAATCATGTCATGCGACAGCCATGTGATGTCATAGGACCCCCCCCCTCCTAGAATGCCCCCTGTATTATATTTGGGATCCTGAGAATCACATCCTGTAACAGAGAAGTGTGATGTCATAGAACCCCCGGGAATCCCCTTTGTATAACGGTGAGCAGTGTGATGTCATATAACTCCCCCTCCAGTATTTTAATGGAGACCAGCGAATCAAGTCTTGTTATAGACCAAGTGTGATATCATATGACCCCCTCCTATAGCATTGTGATGTCATAGATCACACAGCATCCCTGTCTGTAAGTTACAGCAATGTGATGTCATAGAACCTCAGCCTCTAATAGGGATCACATTCTGTAACAGTGAGCTTTGTGATCCCTGTCTGTAAGTTACATCAGTGTGATGTCATAGAACATCAGCCTCTAATAGGGATCACATTCTGTAACAGTGAGCTTTGTGATCCCTGTCTGTAAGTTACATCAGTGTGATGTCATAGAACATCAGCCTCTAATAGGGATCACATTCTGTAACAGTGAGCTTTGTGATCCCTGTCTGTAACTTACATCAGTGTGATGTCATAGAACGTCAGCCTCTAATGGGGATCACATTCTGTAACAGTGAGCTTTGTGATCCCTGTCTGTAAGTTACAGCAATGTGATGTCATAGAATGTCAGCCTCTAATAGGGATCACATTCTGTAACAGTGAGCTTTGTGATCCCTGTCTGTAAGTTACAGCAATGTGATGTCATAGAACCTCAGCCTCTAATAGGGATCACATTCTGTAACAGTGAGCTTTGTGATCCCTGTCTGTAAGTTACAGCAATGTGATGTCATAGAACCTCAGCTTCTAATAGGGATCACATTCTGTAACAGTGAGCTTTGTGATCCCTGTCTGTAACTTACATCAGTGTGATGTCATAGAACGTCAGCCTCTAATAGGGATCACATTCTGTAACACTGAGCTTTGTGATCCCTGTCTGTAAGTTACAGAAATGTGATGTCATAGAACCTCAGCCTCTAATAGGGATCACATTCTGTAACAGTGAGCTTTGTTATCCCTGTCTGTAAGTTACAGCAATGTGATGTCATAGAACCTCAGCCTCTAATAGGGATCACATTCTGTAACAGTGAGCTTTGTGATCCCTGTCTGTAAGTTACAGCAATGTGATGTCATAGAACCTCAGCCTTTAATGGGGATCACATTCTGTAAGAGTGAGCTTTGTGATCCCTGTCTGTAACTTACATCAGTGTGATGTCATAGAACGTCAGCCTCTAATAGGGATCACATTCTGTAACAGTGAGCTTTGTGATCCCTGTCTGTAACTTACATCAGTGTGATGTCATAGAACCTCAGCCTCTAATAGGGATCACTCTGTAACAGTGAGCTTTGTGATCCCTGTCTGTAAGTTACAGCAATGTGATGTCATAGAACATCATCCTCTAATAGGGATCACATTCTGTAACAGTGAGCTTTGTGATCCCTGTCTGTAACTTACATCAGTGTGATGTCATAGAACATCATCCTCTAATAGGGATCACATTCTGTAACAGTGAGCTTTGTGATCCCTGTCTGTAACTTACATCAGTGTGATGTCATAGAACATCATCCTCTAATAGGGATCACATTCTGTAACAGTGAGCTTTGTGATCCCTGTCTGTAAGTTACAGCAATGTGATGTCATAGAACCTCGGCCTCTAATGGGGATCAGCTTTGTGATGTCATAACCTCTTCCTCCTCCTCCTCGCAGTGCCATGCCTGAAGATCCTGCTGAGCAAGGTGCTGGGGATCGCCATCATCGCCGGCTCCGTCATGGGTGAGTCCCCAGGTTGAAATGCATTATGGGAAGGCTGATGGATCAAGCTGATTGCGCAACATCTTCATTGTTGCCATGTAAACAAGCCATCGGCATCGCTAAGGGCAGCGGTCGCTATCCTGAAGGCCTAGTTCATTGTTGCCATGCAACCACCGGTGGTGAGCCATCGGCATCGCTAAGGGCAGCGGTCGCTATCCTGAAGGCCTAGTTTATTGTTGCCATGCAACCACCGGTGGTGAGTCATCAATAAGGGCAGCGGTCGCTATCCTGAAGGCCTAGTTCATTGTTGCCATGCAACCACCGGTGGTGAGTCATCAATAAGGGCAGCGGTCGCTATCCTGAAGGCCTAGTTCATTGTTGCCATGCAACCACCGGTGGTGAGCCATCGGCATCGCTAAGGGCAGCGGTCGCTATCCTGAAGGCCTAGTTTATTGTTGCCATGCAACCACCGGTGGTGAGTCATCAATAAGGGCAGCGGTCGCTATCCTGAAGGCCTAGTTCATTGTTGCCATGCAACCACCGGTGGTGAGTCATCAATAAGGGCAGCGGTCGCTATCCTGAAGGCCTAGTTCATTGTTGCCATGCAACCACCGGTGGTGAGTCATCAATAAGGGCAGCGGTCGCTATCCTGAAGGCCTAGTTCATTGTTGCCATGCAATCACCGGTGGTGAGCCATTGGCATCGCTAAGGGCAGCAGTCGCTATCCTGAAGGCCTGGCTCATAGTAACCTGTTGCCGGGCAACCAGCTGTGTGATGTCACCGGCCGCCCAGCAGCAAGGGTAGGTTTTGCCTCCTTCTACGTTCTCAGTGTCCCTAAGGGCAGTGGTCGCTATTCTGAAGGCCTAGCTGGTGGTAACCTGTTGCCACGCGACCAGCTGTGTGATGTCTTCTGCTACCTAGCAGCAGGGGTAGGTTTTGCCACCTTCCATGTTCCTAAGGGCACCGGTCGCTATCCTGAAGGCCTGGCTTGTAGTAACCTGTTGCCGGGCAACCAGCTGTGTGATGTCACCGGCCGCCCAGCAGGAAGGGTAGGTTTTGCCTCCTTCCACGTTCTCAGCGTCCCTAAGGGCCGTGGTCGCTATTCCAGGCCTACCTGGGGGTAACCTGTTGCCAGGCGACCAGCTGTGTGATGTCACCGGCCGCCCAGCAGCAAGGGTAGGTTGTCCTCCTTCCACGTTCTTCCCTCTTGTGTCCGCAGTGAAGGTCCCGCAGATAGTGAAGATCCTGCGTTCGGGTACGGCCGAGGGGCTCAGCTTCCAGGCCATCTTCCTGGAGCTGCTGGCGATGACGGGCACCATGGTCTACAGCATGACCAACAGCTTCCCCTTCAGGTGAGGCGCCTCTACTGCCGCGGGGGGGGGGGGGGGGGGGCTATCCCAAGCCCCTCCCTGATTTGTTACATAGTCTTGTCTCTTCTTCCAGCGCGTGGGGCGAGGTCCTCTTCCTCCTGATCCAGACCCTCATCATCGGGTTCCTCATCCAGCACCTCAGTAGCCGGACTAACCTAGGTAGGATGGGCTCTGGAGGTCCTCCTTAGCCCCACTTGTTCTGCGCTGACCACGCCCCCGTCTCTTTCTAGGCATCCTCTTCCTCGGCGTCTACTTCTCCATGGTGGCCGTCCTGCTTTCCCCCGTGGTCCCCATGGCCGTCATCACGGCTCTCCAGGCCACCAATGTGCCCGCCATCGTTATCAGTAGGGTAAGTAGACGCCGTATCGTGAGGGGCGGGTAAGTCGTTTGTCCTGTTCTGACACTTGTTGTCCTCTCGCAGCTCATTCAGGCCGTAACCAACTACAGGAACGGCCACACGGGGCAGCTATCGGCCGTGACGGTGTCCATGTTGTTCCTCGGCTCGTTGGCTCGTATATTCACCTCCATTCAGGTAAGTGGCCTGTTATCTGTATGTAGGGGCGGGGTATAGTCTCCTCCATTCAGGTAAGTGGCCTGTTATCTGTATGTAGGGGCGGGGTATAGTCTCCTCCATTCAGGTAAGTGGCCTGTTATCTGTATGTAGGGGCGGGGTATAGTCTCCTCCATTCAGGTAAGTGGCCTGTTATCTGTATGTAGGGCGGGGTATAGTCTCCTCCATTCAGGTAAGTGGCCTGTTATTCTAAGTATGTCACACACCCCGCTTCAAGATAATCATTACATGTGGGTAGTATGGTCTGAAGAGGGCGATCTGCAGAGATGATTGGAGGAAAGAAAGCCCCTCCCAGTCCATAAATACCTGGGACCTCCCACTCATTACCCAGTTTTCCATCTCTGCAGACGGCGAGCAAGTCAGAAGATGATGTCTCCTCCTTGCACAGGGGGATTTCAGGTAGCCGGGTTTATTCCCGCCCGCTTTTCTCTCTATTTCCACCTGGTTATGTTTTTTATAAGTCCCAATACACATGCCTCCCAGTCTAGGCTGTATCCCGGGGGAGGGTAGAATGGCACTTTTAGTGCTCTGGAGCCATGCTCCACCGTGAGACCCTGTACCAGAGGGTAGGCGGTTATCCGGGCTGGTGACCTCGGTTTGGGATGCCCTGTCCCTTGGCCCCCCTTTCCTGATGCCCTTCTCCTGTGGTGGTGGGGATAAAATGTCGGGGGCCACCTTTTTTACCTCAGAGTTAGGATTTATTTATTGTGCATTGTTTCACTTTAACAGCGGCGCTTGCTGCTACTGGCGCCAGAGCTGAGGAGAACTTTTCTCCTCAGAAGTTGTAGTTGGGGGGTGGGGCCGGCTGTTGGCGCTGGCTTGTCCCCCTGGCTTTACTGTTTTTTGTTGCGGTGACTACCGCAATGGCCGCGGCGCGGTTATTTGCGCTGGCGGTTCCCTTAATCTTGTGAGGGGAGATCTCCCCTCACGCGCTGGCCACAGTGGGCGGGGCCGGGCGATTGCGCGTCGCCGCGGCCCGCACCCATTACATCCCTGGGGTCTTTGTGGTTACCGGCACCGCGGCTGCTGTTCTTGCCATGGCGCCGGTATATGTGTGCGCTATAGTGTTTTTCTGAGGTATTTTACCTCACACATTTTGCCATTAGGGGCTGGGCCGGGCTGTTGAGCGGGACGCCACGGCCCGCCCCTGTTAGGCAGACCCACTGCGGAGCCCGCTTTCCGCTCTGTAAGGGGGCGGAGCTACGCATATCGCGCGCTCCGCGCAGGAAGGCACAGTGAGTGGCCCTATATTTCTATATATATATATTATAGTTTTAAGGGGTCTTCTTCCGGTCCTTGGGTCTCTGGGTTAAATTCCATGTTGAAATCCTCCCACTTGGGACAATTATAAGGGCATCCCGGGTTGCTTACTAGCGTAATTCCCTCGGTCATTGCGACTACATATAAGTTCACCGTATGGAGGCATCCCCGGATACCGGGCTCCCCTCGGGGCAATCCCGGAAGTGTATGGGTTGTGGGGTATCCCTAACAGGGGATGACGTATTTCTATGTATACCATGTGCACAGCAGACTATTACACGGCAGTCAGAACCCCAGACGTCTGGGTCAGCACCGCCGGCGTCATCCCCTTCCCACCCCGTCTTGGCCCATGTCCCGTGTGACGTTGTCACGGGTGGGCAGTCGCAATCTGATGTGTGTGCTAGGTTGACTAATATTGAAAAATGTATTTCTTCTGTGGTTGCCAAGAAGGCTCCAGCTAAGAGAAAGCATTTGTCACCGGTCCCACCGACATTTGAATATGACGATGAGGATCGCCTGGATTGGTCAGATTACTCCCCTCTGGAGGAAGGGGAGCTATTTGACGAATCAGATTATTCGGACGACCAGCTATTTGTTGGCGCGGACTCTGAGAAGGGTTCAGGGAGTTCTTTGGATACTCCTAACATCCAGGGTGGATAAAAATCAATGTTTTTTTTTAAAAAAACAAAAAAATCGGATTTTTTTGATTTAAATCGGATTTTTTTGATTTAAATCAGATTTTTTTGATTTAAATCGGATTTTTTTTCAATAAACTGCTTTTTGAGGAAAATATTTTACCTTCCAAAGGTTTTTCCATCATGAGATAAAGCTGAGTTGTTTAACTCAGTAGAATAAAGGCTGTATATGTGTAACATTCACAATGCCATGCTCTTCCAGAGGTTTCTGTAGGATTAGTGGGCAGTTTCTCTCCTATATTATCACAGACGCTCGCTTTACTTACGCAGTTCTCAAAACTGAATTGGACTCCGCAGAGGTCCCAGCCTCTTCTTCACAGCAAAAATGTTACAACATGAACAGAGTTGAGAAAAAGACCTTAATCCTATTGTTCTACAAACCTATGACTAGTGAGCTACAGAGGACAGCAGGGACAGTAGAAGTTTTTCATGTATCGGCTGGGCTGACAGTCTAAGTTTCTTAAAATATATATATATATATTTTGTTTAGCCAAATTAGTTAACAAAACATGGATGTTTGTTTAAGCAAATAACTTATGCTGTAATGTTGTTATTGTTTCAGTTGAATAAATCTATTTAAATTGTTATTAAGGTCAGGATTATTTTTCTCCTTCCTAAGTACAACAGAACAGTGGTGTCCAAATATGAATGATTAACCCATTAAACTGGGGAGAAAAAAGTAAAAGTGATTCTAAAAATCTTCATCTACTTGCATGTTAAAACAGCAAGAACTAGTTTAGGTAGAAACTTTGATTTAAATCACTGATTTAAATCAAGCCTTACTGACTAGTGATTTAAATCGTGATTTAAATCAGTTAGATTTAAATCAAATCCACCCTGCTAACGTCCTTGCTCAGATGTTTGAGGTTCTGGCTATTTCTCCTCCAGAGGTTGCTCCTCATCAACAAGGGGAGTTTTATGAGGAATCCAAGCCGCGCTTGGAATTCCCTAATCAAAGGCATTTTGATAAGATAAGATAAAAGATATCCTTTCCCTTCGGACACGGTTAAGCGCTGGACGTCCCCCCCCTGAGGTGGACGCACCAATTCTGGGGTTATCCAATTCAGCCGTTTTTGAATAACCCCGATTGCTCTTCTCTTAAAGATGGAGGGGATAAACGAATTGGCCAGATGGCTTGTCATGGTTTCGGCAGTATTGGGGCAGCCATACGGCCCTTTTTGCGCTTCGTCTCTGCTGGTGGTGGCTGCCAGGTCGGTGGTCAGAGACTTGTTGTCATCTTCCGGTTTGCACCCGGACAGTGACGAATTTCTGGGACTTAAACATTGTGAGTTATTCTTGTCTTTCATGTTAGCCGCCTTGGAGAGCTTCTGCTCTGATGGTGACTATAAGGCGTTCAGTTTGGTTGCGCCAGTGGGCGGCCGATTTTGGGCCAAAAAAGTCGCTGACGTCTCTTCCATTCGTGGGGCTACGGCTTTTTGGAGAAAAATTGGATTCAGTAGCTAAGGGGGGTAAGTTACCTCAACGCAAGAAGCAACGACGTCCCTTTCACGGGGTGGCTTCTTTCAATCATTCCTTTCGCGGATCCAGAGCAGGAAGAGGTTTCGCCTTCCCTTCCACTAGAGGAGATTCCTGGAATAGGGGCAGAGGACGTGCCCGCTCAGGATACAACTGGGGTTCAAAACCCAAAACCTGCGAACAAGCCTGCTCAGCAATGAGGGGGCGCCCTCACCCATGCGGGTGGGGGGATGGCTGCGACACTTCTCTCTGATCTGGATTCGGGAGGTTTCAGACAAACGGATCCGGGAAGTCGTGTCTTTTGGCTACAAGTTGGAGTTCGAGTCCCGTCCTCCTCCGCTTTTCTTCAGGTCTAGGGTGCCCCCGGACGCACCTGGCGCACAGGGGCTTCGGGAGGCGTTTTTCAAGTCTTCTGGAGATAGAGGTCATCTCGCCAGTGCCCCTATCAGATCAGGGTCGGGGATTTTACTCAAATCTGTTCACGGTCCCCAAAAAGGATGGCTCTATCCGGCCCATCCTGGATCTGAAGATCCTCAACAGGTTTATCAGGCTGCGAAAATTTCGCATGGAATCGCTTCGTTCAGCTATCCGCGCTCTCCGTCAGGGGGACTTCATGACGTCCATAGACATCAAGGACGCTTTCCTCCATGTTCCGATTTTTCCCGCGCACCAGAGATTCCTCGGGTTTGTGGTGGAAGATCGACACTTTCAGTTTGTAGCTCTTCCTTTTGGTCTCACCACAGCTCCAAGGGTTTTTCACCAAGGTGCTCGCTGGGGTGATGGCTCTTCTTAGAGCGCAGTGAATTCGCATAGTGCCATATCTGGACGATCTCCTCATCATGGCATCATCATTCAGCCAAGCGGAATTGGACACCAGGAAGGTAATATCCACTCTGGAGAGGTTCTGCTGGGTGATAACTACCCCAAGTCCTCCTTTTACCCGTCCAGGATAGTATCCTTTCGGGGAATGTCTCTGGATACAGATCAGGCCAGAGTGTTCCTTCTTCAATCCAAGGTTCTTTTGATTCAGGAATTGATTCGGTCGCTCATGTCCATTCCTCGTCCGACCATTCGACTAGGAATGAGACTGGTGGGGTTGATGGTGGCCTCCTTTGAGGCAGTCCCCTTTGCCCAGTTTCACACGAGGACGCTACAACTCCATCTATTGTCTGTCTGGGACAGATCTCCTCTGTTGCTGGATCAATTCTTTCTGATGTCTCCCCGGGTTCGCCGACCACTCAGGTGGTGGCTGAACTCAACCAATCTGTTGAAGGGCAGGTCTTTTCAGACTCCTCGTTGGGAGGTGGTCACCACGGATGCCAGCCTCTCAGGATGGGGAGGCTTCTGGAATGATCTGCAATTTCAGGGGTTGTAGGGACCCTTGGAAGCCCACGAGCCTATCAACATTCTGGAATTGAGAGCCATCAGAATGGTTCTTTTTCGTTTGACTCATCTCCTGCAGGGCTTGCTGGTCCAGGTTCGGTCGGACAATTGGACGGCGGTTGCCTACATCAATCACCAGGGAGGGACTCGCAGCAGGAGTGCCCTCAGGGGATTCTGGACTGGGCGGAGAGCCACGTCCCGTGCATCTCGGCAGTTCACATTCCGGGAGTAGAGAACTCGGAGGCGGACTCTCTGAGTAGGTGGTCAGCCCGCAAGGGGGAGTGGCCTCTCAGTCCCAAGGTGTTTCGTTCGATTTGTCTCAGGTGGGGTTCACCGGTGGTAGACCTCTTTGCCTCCCGTCACAATCACAAACTTCCGGCATCTGTGTCTCTGGCGAAGGATCCGCTAGCCTTCGCGACGGACGCCGTGTCCCTGAACTGGAGGGATCTGGGGTTTCTGTATCTGTTCCCTCCATTTCCCATGGTAGCCAGAGTAGTGCCATTTCCCATGGTAGCCAGAGTAGTGCGCAAGCTGGCTCTGGAAGGAGCGTCAGCAATTCTGGTGGCTCCAAGGTGGCCAAGACAGGTTTGGTTCGCAGACGTGGTAAGGTTAGCAGAAGATCAGTTCGTTCTGCCCCTGCTGCCGGATCTGCACACACAGGGTCATCTAAGTTGCCCCAATTTACCAACGCTGGCTTTGACGGCGTGGCTGCGGAAACCTCCATCTTGAAGGAGGAAGGTCTTTCTGATGCGGTTATTCAGACTCTTATTAGCGCTAGGAAGAGGTTTTCTTCTTCCGTTTACTATAGGACTTGGAGGTCTTATATTGATTGGTGTGAGACTAGGGCTTTCCCTTGCAGGGAATTCTCTATTTCTAGAATCCTGGAGTTCCTGCAACACGGTTTGGATCTAGGGCTCCAACTTAATACTCTGAAGGGGCAGGTGTCTGCCCTGGCGGTGTTTTTCCAAAGATCTTTTGCGCTTCATCCGCTGGTCAAGACCTTTTTCCAGGGGGTTACGCACGTGCGGCCCCCTAGGAAGGCTCTGATTCCGGTTTGGGATTTGAATTTGGTTCTTTCTGCTCTTCAGGGTCCTCCCTTTGAGCCCTTGCATGATATTGCCTTGTCTTCCCTTACTCAGAAGGTGGCCTTTTTGGTAGCTATCACTTCTGTTCGGCGTGTTTCTGAGTTGGCGGCTCTGTCCATTCAGGTCCCGTATTTTGAAAGACATCAGGACAAGGTGGTTTTCCGTTTTAACCCGGATTTCCTTCCTAAGGTGGTTTCTGCCTTTTCACTTAAATCAAGACATTGTTTTGCCCTCTCTGTGTCCTAATCCCAGTAACGAAAAGGCGAGGGTCCTGCATTCCCTGGATGTGGTTCGAGTTGTGAAGTACTATTTGGTGGTAACGTCTGCCTTTCGTAAGACTGATGCCTTCTTTGTGGTACCCTCTGGGCCCAAGAAAGGTTTTGGCGCCCGCTAAGTCTTCCATCAGTAAGTGGATTCGTCAGGCCATTGTCGGGGCCTTTTCTGCTAAGGGGAGAAATCCTCCCCTTCGTGTTACAGCTCATTCTACTCGTGCGGTTGGGGCTTCCTGGGCTTTTCAGCATCAGGCCTCTGTTGAGCAAGTTTGCAAGGCCGCTACCTGGTCTTCTGTTCACACTTTTTTAAAGTTTTTACAAGGGTGATGTTTGGGCCTCAGCGGATGCTGTTTTTGGCCGCAAAGTTCTGCAGGCTGCAGTAGTTTGAGTTTTGCTTTATACCTTGTTTTGGATCCCCACCCCTTACGGACACTGCTTTTGGATGTCCCACATGTAATGATTATCTTGAAGCGGGGTGTGTGACATACTTATAATAATCCCATTTTGTGAATACTCACCTTGTAAAATGGGTATTATAAGTATGTCACACACCCCGCTTCACCCCGCCCTTTTGTATTCTGGATCCATCGTTTTGTGAACCTTGCGTGGTTATGACTTATATTTGGCTCTTCCTGGTCCCTTACCTTACTGCTTTCTTTATACTGGGTGGTAAGTGGGAGGTCCCAGGTATTTGTGGACTGGGAGGGGCTTTCTTTCCTCCAATCATCTCTGCAGATCGCCCTCTTCAGACCATACTACCCACATGTAATGATTATCTTGAAGCGGGGTGTGTGACATACTTATAATACCCATTTTACAAGGTGAGTATTCACAAAATGGTATTATCTGTGTGTAGGGGCGGGGTATAGTCACCTCTATTCATGTAAGTGGCCTGTTATCTGTGTGTAGGGGCGGGGTATAGTCACCTCTATTCAGGTAAGTGGCCTGTTATCTGTGTGTAGGGGCGGGGTATAGTCACCTCTATTCAGGTAAGTGGCCTGTTATCTGTGTGTAGGGGCGGGGTATAGTCACCTCCATTCAGGTAAGTGGCCTGTTATCTGTGTGTGGTGAGGGGTGCTGGTCCCTGTTGTGGGGGGTTCGGTGGGGGTGGTATATTCTCCTTCAAACAGGTAAGTTTGATGTTGTAAAAACTTGTGCGCTGGTCACGGGGCTGGTGGGCTGAGCCTTGTGCGCTGGTCACGGGGCTGGTAGGCTGAGCCATGTGCACTGGTCACGGGGCTGCTGTGCTGAGGGTTGTGTGAAACTTCACATTAATGCATACTTCAAGTTTAGGAAAACATCGGAGCTGCCAGATGACAGAATAGTATAAAGGTTAAAAGTCCATTACTAATCAGTCATTAACGCGTTTCGCACTTAGCTTTTTTTTATATAACACCCATCATCATGTGACGGCTGGGACTGGTTAGCAGGGATCTCCAGTTTACCAGTGGTAGAGGGGACTAGTTAGTCCCTAGGGCTTGAATGGTACTATGCTCGCAGGATAACGCACTGTTAATACTGTAACGGGACCAAAGTCCTATGCAGCACAGGTGGGCGGCACAGGCATGCTCCCTGTTAGAGGGGGATGTGGCCCTTAGCATGCTCGGAGCTGCTGGCCTTAAGAGAAGGCTTAGACGGCGTGTCCTCAGCAGCTCAGAGCGTGCTGATTGGACAAGCTGCCGCACATGCGCCATAGGTACAGGAAGAGGTGAGTTTACTTCGGCCATCTGGGGGGTTTCACGCAAAGGGGCATCCCCCGGTCGGGGTGCCCCGGGGGAAAGGACCAGAACTAGAATAGTCTAAATCCTGGGTTTTGGTCCACTTTAACATGGTAGAACATGTGCCTGTGGGGATAGTGTTGGCAGAAAAGGGGGAGGGGGGACCAGAACTTAAAGAAGTTAGGAACCACGTATAAGCAGTTGAAGATGGTTATGGAGGGAGAGAAAGTTCTATGAACTCTCCCAGCTTCAAGGGTGTGCTGGACCTCCTCAGATGTTCTGAAGTAGCATAGACCTGGAGAGCCACACAGCAGCGGTGGTCATTGAGTCACCTGTGACTCCCAAGTTACAGGTTGGGGACCCCTGGACTTGTGGGAGAACTCCGAAGTTAGCATTTGGAACATGTCTAGTTAAGCGGTTCAGGCATGTGTCTGGTCTTTTCGTTTAGCTGGAACCTCAATCACATGGCAGGACCTGTGAAGATACGAGGGGGAACCAGATACTATATAAGTCAGGAACACGCTAGAATGAGTTTTGTTGTGTAGTTGAAGGTAGTTCGGAAAGGAGACATGTCCCAATGTGCTCTCCCAGGGCTCCTAGGCTTGTGGGAAGATGGTTAACTGGTTCAAGCGTGTCCCTTTCAATTCTGCTAGAACCTTACCCACATGGTAGAACATGCGTCTGTGACAGTGTTGGCTGGGAGGTTCCAGAACCTATATAAGTTAGGGACCCGCTAGAGCAAGAGCTTGTTGGGCTGGAGAACAATTGATCATCTCACATGGCTGTCAGTGGGCCACCTGGACATTGGCTTCCTCTACAGGTCCTTGGGGAGGCTACTGGGTCCCTATCTCTCAGGATGGAGAGACAGACATCCTGAGAGTTAGGAACCCATTAGCCTCCCCAAGGACCTGTGGAGGAAGCCAATGTCCATTTGGGCTGGTGAACCCTGACATGTCTGTCTCCAGGGGCTTAAGTAGGCGAACCTCAAAACTAGGTTAGGAACCCACTAGAGCAAGCGCTTGTTGGGCTGGAGATCGATTGAAGCTGGAGAGGGAGACATCCTGAGAGATAGGAACCCAGTAGTCTCCCCAATGACCTGCGGAGGAAGCCAATGTCCATGTGGCCGGGTTAACCCTATTGTCCACTGACAGCCATGTGAGACGTGCCTGTCTCCAGGAGCTTAAACCGGACCTTCACCATGATTTATTGAAAAGCCCAAACCCTTAAACTATTCCCTAGCATCTAAAGTTAATATATTTTACGTTTTTAGTCACTTACTTATTATTCTTTCCCCCACTGGTCTGCAACTCTGTTCAGGACTTTATGGAACGGGCACCACCATCTTGAATCAGAAGCATCACACTTACCGAGGAGAGGAGAGTGGGATAAAGTACAGAGGGGCCGGTTATAGCTGTGCTTTGCTCAGACAGAGCAGAGCTGGGGTCAGGAAAAGGTCAGCAATCCCAGAATGCAGAGCGACACAGTCAGAAGGCACTTCCTGTTTGCAGGCTGCCTGATGTTCCATAAGCCGCTATCTTGGATGTTTAAAGGCCCGTAACATGCAGTAGATGCAGGTAGAATGATTTTTAATGTGAGCAATCTGTATGTACAGGGTGTGGGAAACATACAAGATAGACTCTTATTCAGGGTGAAGGTCCGGATTAATGTGGGCAATCTGTATGTACAGGGTGTGGGAAACATATAAGATAGGCTCTTATTCAGGGTGAAGGTCCGGATTAATGTGAGCAATCTGTATGTACAGGGTGTGGGAAACATATAAGATAGACTCTTATTCAGAGTGAAGGACCGCTTTAAGTGGGTGAACCTCGAAACTAGGTTAGGAACCCGCTAGAGCAAGCGCTTGTTGGGCTGGAGAACGATTGAAGCTGGAGAGGGAGACATCCTGAGAGATAGGAACCCAGTATCCTCCCCAAGGACCTGTGGAGGAAGCCAATGTCCAGTTGGCCTGGTGAACCCTATTGTCCACTGACAGCCATGTGAGACGTGCCTGTCTCCGGGGGCTTAAGTAGGCGAACGTCAAAACTAGGTTAGGAACCCGCTAGAGCAAGCGCTTCTTGGGCTGGAGAAAGATTGAAGCTGGAGAGGGAGACATCCTGAGAGCTAGGAACCCAGTAGCCTCCCCAAGGACCTGCGGAGGAAGCCAATGTCCAGTTGGGCTGGTGAACCCTGACGTGTCTGTCTCCAGGGGCTTAAGTAGGCAAACCTCAAAACTAGGTTAGGAACCCGCTAGAGCAAGCGCTTGTTGGGCTGGAGAACGATTGAAGCTGGAGAACGAGACATCCTGAGAGATAGGAACCAAGTAGCCTCCCCAAGGACCTGTGGAGGAAGCCAATGTCCAGTTGGCCTGGTGAACCCTATCGCCCACTGACAGCCATGTGAGACGTGCCTGTCTCCAGGGGCTTAAGTAGGCAAACCTCAAAAGTAGGTTAGGAACCCGCTAGAGCAAGCACTTGTTGGGCTGGAAAACGATTGAAGCAGGAGAGGGAGACATCCTGAGAAATAGGAACCCAGTAGCCTCCCCAAGGACCTGCGGAGGAAGCCAATGTCCATTTGGGCTGGTGAACCCTGACATGTCTATCTCCAGGGGCTTAAGTAGACGAACCTCAAAACTAGATTAGGAACCCGCTAGAGCAAGCGCTTGTTGGGCTGGAGAACGATTGAAGCTGGAGAGGGAGACATCCTGAGAGATCGGAACCCAGTAGCCTCCCCAAGGACCTGTGGAGGAAGCCAATGTCCAGTTGGCCTGGTGAACCCTATCGCCCACTGACAGCCATGTGAGACGTGCCTGTCTCCAGGGGCTTAAGTAGGCGAACCTCAAAACTAGGTTAGGAACCCGCTAGAGCAAGCGCTTGTTGGGCTGGAGAACGATTGAAGCAGGAGAGGGAGACATCCTGAGAGATAAGAACCCATCAGCCTCCCCAAGGACCTGCGGAGGAAGCCAATGTCCAGTTGGCCTGGTGAACCCTATCGTCCACTGACAGCCATGTGAGACATACCTGTCTCTAGGGGCTTAAGTAGGCGAACCTTGAAACTGGGCGGGTCCACATTAAACAGGTGAAGTGTAGAGACTAGCAAGACGGGTAAGTCTGCATTCCTCTCTGTCTACCTGACTCTGCATTAACACTATCCACGGTGCTGACAATGCCTATACCTGGGGTGCTGGGTACCTTCCCAGCTACAAGGGTGTGATAGCGTGCTAGACCTTCTCAAGTGTTTTGGTCTAACAGCAAAACACACAGCAGCAAGGGGTCTTTGAGCCGCATGTAGCTCCCAAGTTACAGGTTGGGCTAATGGGAATGTGAATAGTTAAAGTGGACCAAAACCCCAGGATTTTAAAACTGGTCAAAACCCACGCGGCCGGGGTCATGGAATCTAAAAGATTCCAGTGAAGATATAGTGCTGGTGGCTGGTGTTGAGCTGGAGTGGAATTTAAAGAGTGCTGAAAGAACTCCTCAAGTGTTCTGGACAAGCAGACAACCGGACAGCCATGCAGCAGGGCTCCTTGAGCTCTAAAGCTACAGGCTGGAGGGATAACCTTGGAATATGAATAGTTAAGTGGTTCAAGCAATGTCTCTAATCTCTGTTTAGCTGGAACCTCCATCACATAGCAGAACCGGGAAATATACAGTGTTTGGTAATGGGGAGGGACCAGAACTTATATAAGTTAGGAACCATCTAGGACGATTGGTTGTTGAGCTGGAGTGGAATTGAAGGTTGGGCTTAAAGGAGAGACATCCCTGTGTACCATCCCAGCTTTAAGGGTGTGCTAGAACTCCTCGGGTCTTCTGGTCTAGCAGACAGCTGCGGAGCCACACAGCAGGGGTTCTTCAGTCGCATATGGCTCCTGAGCTACAGGTTGGGGACAGCTGGGCTTGTGGGAGAACTCAATGTAGTTCGTAGTTGGAACATAACTATTTTAATGGTTCAAGCATGTGCCTGGTCTTTAGCTGGAACCTTCATCACATGGCAGAACCGGGAAAGATAGTGTTTGGTAATGGGGAGGGACCAGAACTTATATAAGTTAGGAACCATCAAGGACAAGTGGTTGTTGAGCTGGAGTGGAGTTGAAGAGTGCTCAAAGGAGAGACATCACTATGTACCCTCCCAGCTTTAAGGGTGTGTTAGACCTCCTCAAGTGTTCTGGACAAGCAGACAACTGGAGAGCCATGCAGCAGGGGGCCTTGTGCCAAGCTACAGACTGGGGACCAGAGCCACACAGCGGGGGGGGGGCCTTGATCCACATGTAGCCACTGAGATAAAGACTGGGGAACCTGCGTTAGTGGGATAATTTTGTAAAATTAATAGTTAAGCGGTTCAAGCAATGTCTCTGGTCTCTCAGTTCAGCTGGAACCTCCATCACATAGCAGAACCGGGAAAGATAGTGTTTGGTAATGGGGAGGGACCAGAGCTTATATAAGTTAGGAACCATCTAGGATGATTGGTTGTTGAGCTGGAGTGAAAATTGAAGAGTGATGAAGGGAGAGACATCCCTGTGTTTTTTTTTTCTTTATATATATGTTTCTCACACCCTGTACATACAGATTGCTCACATTAATCCGGACCTTCACCCTGAATAAGAGCCTATCTTATATGTTCCCCACACCCTGTACATACAGATTGCTCACATTAAAACCATCCTACCTGCATCTACTGCATGTTATGAGCCTTTAAATATCCAAGATGGCGGCTCATGGGACATCAGGCAGCCTGCAAACAGGAAGTGCCATCTGACTGTGCCGCTCTGCATTCTGGGATTGCTGACCTTTTTATTTTCCCCAGCTCTGCTCTGTCTGAGCAAAGCACAGCTATAACCCAGCCCCCTGCACTTTATCCCACTCTCCTCAGTAAGTGTGATGCTTCTGAGGCAAGATGGCGGCGCCCGTATCCTAAAGTCCTGAACAGAGTTGCAGCCCAGTGGGGGAAAGAATAATAAGTAAGTGACTAAAAACTTAAAATGTATTAATTTTAGATGCTGGGAAATAGTTTTTTAAGGGTTTGGGCTTTTCATTAAATCATGCTGAAGGTCCGGTTTAAGGCGGAACAAAAACCCACCAGCGGCCGGCCTGGAATCTATTCCAGGGCCGGCTGCTAGCTCTTCTCGATTTGAGAAACCGCTGTGTGAAACGCCCCAGGGCAACTGTAAAACTCAACTTTCCTAGCTCCAAAGGTGCATTATTATTATAATAATAGTGTTATACAGCATCATCGTCTTCTGTATTATTATTATTATTATTTTATTATTAATAATGTTTATATAGCGGCATCATCTTCCGTATTATTATTAATAATAATAGTTTATATAGCGACATCATTTTCCTTATTAATGTTTTTATAGCGTCATCATCTTCCGTGTTAATAATAATAATAATAATAATAATAATAATGATAATAATAATGTTTAGATAGCGGCATCATCTTTCGTATTATTATTATTATTATTATTATTATTATTATTATTATTAATAATAATAATGTTTATATAGTGTCATAATCTTCCGTATCGTATTATTAATAATGTTTATATAGTGTCATCATCTTCCGTAGTATTATTATTATTATTATTAATAATAATATAATATTATTATATTATTATTATTAATAATAATATAATATTATTATTATTATTAATAATAAAATATTATATTATTATTAATATAATATTATTATTATTAATAATAATAATAATAATAATAAAATATTATTATTATGTTTATATAGCGGCATCTTTCGTATTATTATTATTATTATTATTATTATTATTATTATTATTATTAATAATAATAATAATGTTTATATAGTGTCATAATCTTCCGTATCGTATTATTAATAATGTTTATATAGTGTCATCATCTTCCGTAGTATTATTATTATTATTATTATTATTATTATTATTATTATTATTATTATTAATAATAATAATATAATATTATTATATTATTATTAATAATAATAATATAATATTATTATATTATTATTAATAATAAAATATTATATTATTATTAATATAATATTATTATTAATAATAATAATAATAATAATAATAATAATAATAATAAAATATTATTATTATGTTTATATAGCGGCATCATCTTTCGGATTATTATTATTAATAATAATAATGTTTATATAGCGGAATCATCTTCCTTATTATTATTATTAATAATGTTTTTATAGTGTCATCATCTTCCGTGTTTATAATAATAATGATAATAATGTTTAGATAGCGGCATCATCTTTCGTATTATTAATAATGTTTATATAGTGTCATCATCTTCCGTATCGTATTATTAATAATGTTTATATAGTGTCATCATCTTTATTATTATGATTATTATTATTAATTAGAATATATTATTATTATTATTATTATTATATTATAAATATTATTATTATTATAATAATATAATATTATAAATATTATTAATAATAATAATAATAATAATATGTTTATATAGCGGCATCATCTTTAGGATTATTGTTATTATTATTAATAATTATAATAATATAATATTATTATAATATTATAAATATTATTATTATTATTATAATATTATAAATATTATTATTATTATTAATAATTATAATATTATAAATATTATTATTAATAATAATAATAATAATAATAATATAATATGTTTATATAGCGGCATCATCTTTAGGATTGTTGTTGTTATTGTTGTTGTTATTATTATTATTATTATTATTAATAATAATGTTTATATAGCGGAATCATCTTCCTTATTATTATTATTAGTAATGTTTTTATAGTGTCATCATCTTCCGTGTTTAATAATAATAATAATAATAATGATAATAGCGGCATCATCTTTCGTATTATTAATAATGTTTATATAGTGTCATCATCTTCCGTATCGTATTATTAATAATGTTTATATAGTGTCATCATCTTTATTATTATTATTATTATTATTATTATTATTATTATTATTATTATTATTATTATTAATAATAATTATAATAATATATTATAAATATTATTATTATTAATTATAATAATAAAAATAATAATAATAATATGTTTATATAGCGGCATCATCTTTCGGATTATTATTATTATTATTATTAATAATAATGTTTATATAGCGGCATAATCTTTTGTAGCGCTGTACATGGTATGATTACAGACGAGGTAAAACCTATAGTACAGGGAGCAATACAAACTAGATGCTACAAACCAAGTCTTGTGAGCACAGAAGACAATAGGAAAGAGCCGCGAGCCGTGTTATAGAGAGGAGTGGCTAGCCCGAGCTTTTTCTATGGGCTTGGCCTAGAGAGCTGTATCACTGATTACAAGGCTTGCCTATGATGTCATACGTCTGTAGATGTTTGTGACCCCGCCCCTTTTTATTCCCACGCAGGAGACCGGGGACCCGCTCATGGCGTTAACGTTCGTCGTTTCCTCTTCGTGCAACGGCCTGATCTTCCTCCAGCTGCTCTATTACTGGAACGTCAGCCCCGCGGGCGAGAAGAAGAAGAAGAGGAAGAAGAATTAAGAAGATATTCGATCATAGAATCATTCCATCATCATTTTATCCCCCCCGCCCCTTCCAATCATATGCTGCACCAATCAAATGTGATTAAATCGCTCTATCTTTTTATACATGTGGCTCCGCCTCCCTCTGTCTCTGTGAAGAGAGAGTCTCCGCCCCCTGTAGAGGAAACACAAACTGGCACAAGTTTACAAGCCCCGCCCCCTTCCCCCCTATGCTTAGTATGTTTGTGTTCCTTCTCTAGGTTAAGTGGGTCCTGTTAAGTGGCCGTTGTCCTCCCTTGCTCTCCCTTGTAGCTCCCGGGGGGGGGGGGGGGGGGTGTATATGAATTTGCCTTTGTGCTTCACTGTATTTGGTTTTGTCTGGTTGGTGTCAGTCTCCGCGCTGACTTGGTTGCACTGGTTGTTTTTTTAAATATGCCACCGTCGCGGCGCGCTTCCACTGTGCTCCACGCTTGGCAGCAGCGTTACCTCAGGCGCTGGTGCGCTGTTATTGGCTGCTTGTCACGTGTGGCTTTGCGCTCTTCAGGGGGGCGGGGCCTGCGGTTGGCGCGTTCCGTGTCACTGTCTCCGCGGCACGCCCGTCGAGGTATACCCGGCGCCATTTTCTTTGGATCAGGCTGATGCGTGACTGGCTTCTACCTATGGCGGTCCGTGAGCACCCTCGCGGGCGGTTTTTATTACCCTATGTCATTATACATGTCACTTATGGGGACGGGCCGACGTCTATTGGTTTCTCCCGGCCCTACTCCCTCTATTTAGTTATTAAACTTGTGAGGCCTAGTGTGTAAATTACTCCCACTTCTCTAGCGGGTTATTGGGGCATCCCGGGTTGCTTTTATAGCGTGAATCCCTATCGGCCTATTGTGCCGCTATAATCACCATATGGAGGCATCTCAGGATAATGTGCTCGGGGTTCCTTCGGGACAATCCCGGCTGTGTGTAGCTTGTGGGGTGTCCCCTACTAGCGCTGACAATGTGCGGGTCTGTGTACCTTGTGCCCAGCAGGTGATTGCACTGCAGCCTGGTTTACCAGTAGCTGGGCCTGCGCCACGTATGGCGTCACCTACTCCCCCAAGCTTGAATTTGACTCCCATTGAGTTGCATACCAGTGGGGATTCTTAGCCTGATGTGTCTTCCAGACTGGCTAGTGTTGAGAAGTTGCTGGCTAATACCCTGGCACATAAGGCCTCTGCTAAGAAGCGCCACTTGACGCCTGATGTCACTCTTTTCCCTATGGAAGCTGATGAGTTCTTGGATCTGTCTGGCTATACCCCCTTGGAAGAAGGGGAGTTATTCATCTGATGAGAGGCCCAGGGCTCATGATGATTCTGGCTCTGACCCCTGGGCCCCAGATGATACTGATAGGCTATTTTTGAGGTACTGTCTATCTCTACCCCGGTTGCGGCTCCCAGGCAGCAGGGGGAATTGTTTCATACTGCTAAGCCACGTTTAGAATTTCCTAGGGAATGGGAGCGTCCCAGCAGGCTTCCCGGAGTCCCTAGGAGTTGGGATAAGAGAGATCCCTTTCCTGCTGATGTGGTGAAGTGTTGGTCATCCCCTCCTAAAGTGGATGCCCCGGTCCTAGGGTTATCTAACACCTCTGTCATGCATTCCCCTGACTCTACTACGCTGCGGGATGGTGAGGACTGGTGTCCCATGTTTTTGCCTGTGTGGGGACGGCGCTGCGCCCGGTCTGTGCCTCTACCATTACGGCTGTGGCTATTAGGACCCTACTCAGAAGTATGTGTCTAGGGAGGAGTTTAATGCAATCTCTCGTTGTGAGGTTTTTGTGACTTATGTCCTTTCTGCCTTGGATGATACCATCAGAATGTGTGGCAGAACCTCTGCCCTGGTGGTGGCTATACGCCGCTCGGTTTGGCTGCGCCGGTGGGCAGCTGACAACGCTGCCAAGAAAGCTCTCACTGGTTTTCCCTTTAAAGGACTGCGCCTGTTTGGGGACTGTCTGGACCTGTTTGCTAAGGGAGGCAGGTTACCCCAGCGCAGGCGGCAGTCTCGGCCCTTTTTGGGTCAGGGCTCCTTTTCTTCCCCCTACCGTGGTGCCAGACAGGGGAGGGGGGTTTCCCTTACCGGGGCCCGAGGAGATTTCTGGGGAAGGGGCAGAGGACGGGGATGCCCTGGCTTCTCCTGGGGCTCCAAGCTTAAGTCTTCTCCCAAGCCCCCTCAGGCATGAAGGGGCGCCTTCACCCATCCGGGTGGGGGGGACGGCTTCAGCACTTCGCTCACGTCTGGAGGCTTCATGTCTCAGACCGGCGGATTCAGGAGGTAGTGTCCTCCAGTTACAAGATAGATTTTGCTGACTGGCCGCCCCCAAGATTCATCAGATCCCGGAATTATCAGGACCCTGTGTCAGCTCAGGCTCTAGTTCTGGCGGTGCAAAGCCTTCTGGAGCTGGGGGTCATCTGTCAGGTCCCCTTACGAGAAAGGGGCAACGGCTTCTATTCCAACCTTTTCACCGTGCCCAAAAGAGATGGGTCAGTCAGGCCCATCCTGGACTTGAAGATCCTCAACAAATTTGTCAGGTTCAGGCACTTACGCATGGAAACTCTGCGCTCTGCCATCAGTTCCCTGCGTCCAGGGGACTTCATGACGTCTGTGAACATCAAAGATGCTTACCTTCATATTCCTGTGTTTCCAGGTCATCAAAGGTTCCTCAGGTTCGCTCTGGAAGATCAACACTACCAGTTTGTGGCCTTGCCCTTTGGTCTCACTTCAGCTCCCAGGGTGTTCACCAAGGTGCTGGCTGGAGTGATGTCTCTGCTCAGATGTCAGGGCATCCGCGTGCTTCCCTATCGGGACGACATCCTCATCACTTCCCAGTCCCTACATCAGGCAGAGTTGGATACTCAGCGAGTAGTGTCCACCCTGGAGTCATTTGGCTGGGTGATTAACCATCCCAAGTCTTCCCTGTCTCCCTCTTTGGTGACGCCATTCCTGGGAATGAATCTGGATACAGTTCAGGCAAGGATTTTTCTTCCTCAGTAGAAGGTGGACAGTTTGCTAGCGCAGGTTCAGTTCCTGCTATCTTGCACTTATCCCTCCATCAGGCAGGGTATGCAGCTGATGGCCTTGATGGTGTCGTGCTTCGAAGCGGTCCCTTATGCTCAGCTCCACTTGAGGCCTCTGCAACTCCACCTCTTGTCAGTATGGGAAGAGGATTCTGCGTCCCTGGACCAGGTCCTTGTGCTTTCCCCCCTAGTCAGGCGGTCCCTCTCATGGTGGCTGGACTCCAGGAACCTGTTTGTGGGCAGATCTTTTCTGGCCCTCAGGAGGCCCACACACCTATCAACATTCTGGAACTGCGGGCGATCAGGTTGGTTCTGACTCATTTGACCCACCACCTTCGGGGCCTGCCTGTTCAGGTGCGCTCGAACAACCAGTCCCTGCATATTAGCTGTGTACATGCCGGGGGTGGAAAATCTGCAGGCAGACTCTCTGAGCAGGGGGACCTCTCGCCTGGGAGAATGGTCCCTCTGCAACAGGGTGTTTCAATCTCTGTGTCACCGTTGGGGCCAACCAGATGTGGATCTGTTTGCGTCCCGTCACAATCACAAGCTCCCGGCCTTTGTCTCCCTGTCCCAGGATCCTCTGGCCTTGGCCACGAATGCTCTAGCAATGTCATGGCAGGACTTTCAGCTCCTTTATGTCTTTCCTCCATTCCTGTTGGGCAGGGTTCTGCGCAAGATAGCTCAGGAGAGGGTACCAGCTATCCTGGTGGCTCCCAGGTGGCCAAGAAGAGTGTGGTTCGCAGACGTGCAGCTGGCAGTAGATCAGTACGCTCTGCCCTTGGTGCCAGACCTGCTCACTCAGGGTCATTTACGCCATCCCAATTTACAAACTCTGGCTTTGACGGCCTGGCTGCTGAAACCTCCATCTTGATGGAAAAGGGGCTGTCTGCCTCTGTTGTTACCATGATAAATTCTAGAAAGAAGTCTTCTTCCTCCATTGTCTATAGGGTTTGGCGTGCCTACATTGACTGGTGTGAGGCTAGGTCTCTTCCCTGTCGTGTGTTCTCTATTCCCAGGATTCTGGAGTTCCTGCAGCAAGGGTTGGAGATGGGGCTCCAACTCAGTACTCTGAAGGGTCAGGTCTCTGCCCTGGATGTTTTCTTCCAGAGGTCCTTTGCCCAGCATTCTCTGATCAGGACTATTTCCAGGGGGTCACTCATGTGCGTCCCCCACGTAAGCCTATGTTGCCTGTTTGGGATCTGAACTTGGTTCTGTCAGCCTTGCAGGGTGCTCCCTTTGAACCTGTGCAGGATGCTACTCTGGCCATTCTTACTCTCAAGGTTGTCTTTTTGGTGGCTATCACCTCTGTTAGGCGTGTGTCTGAGTTGGCGGCGCTTTCCATCCAGCCGCCCTACTATGAGAGGCACCAGGACAAGGTGGTGTTTCACTTCAAGCCAGATTTTCTACCTAAGGTAGTGTCTGCCTTTCATTTGAATCAGGATATTCTTCCTTCTTTGTGCCCTAATCCTAGCAATGCTAAGGAGAGGGTTTTGCACTCTTTGGATGTGGTTAGGTGTCTGAAGTACTATCTGATGGCTACTGCACCTTTCAGAAAAACTGATGCTCTTTTTGTGGTCCCTTCTGGTCCTAGGAAGGGTTTGGCACCTGCCAAGTCTACTATCAGCAAGTGGATTCGTCAGGCTGTGATTCAGGCCTACTCTGCTAAGGGGAAGAATCCTCCCTTCCGCCTTACTGCTCATTTCACTCGTGCTATTGGTGCCTCTTGGGCTTTTCAGCACCAGGCTTCTGTTGAACAAGTTTGCAAGGCCGCTACTTGGTCTTCTGTTCATTCCTTTTCTAAGTTTTACAAGGTTGATGTTAGGGCCTCAGCTGATGCTGCTTTTGGCCGCAAGGTTCTGCAGGCGGCAGTGGTTTAAACTGTCTGCTGTTACCTTTGGGGATCCCACCCTACCTTATGGACACTGCTATTGGATGTCCCAAGTGTAATGATTCTTATCTGGAGCAGGACGTACTGTATACTAAGAATAATACAATTCTGTGATTACTCACCTGTAGAATTGGTATTATGAGTATACAGTACGTCCTGCTCCACCCCACCCTTGGTTTTGCATTATCTTGGATCCCCTGTATGGTGATTGTTATCATTGTTATAGTTACTAGTTGGGTTTGTTTTTAATTCTCCCGGCTTCTCGTTAACTGCTTTTCAATGCTGGGGATTTGTGGGAGGTCCCGGGTATTCGAGGGGCCGGGAGGAGCCTATTTCACGGTCTCTGCAGTCCAGCGCCCTCTGGCGGAGTAATTCCCAAATGTTATGATTCTTATCTGGAGCAGGACGTACTGTATACTCATAATATCAATTCTACAGGTGAGTAATCACAGAATAGTATTTTTCTTGATGGGCCATTCAACCTCAAGCGTGAAACAGCCGAATTAGAGCGTCCCGAAGTGCATGCATCAAACTTTATAGCAAGTGTTCCCACCACCGAAAGGCTCAAACTCTTACCAGACGGCGGAGGGTAAATGACATATATAATAAAATCCAACGTAGATTACACGCTCATCAGCTTAAGCATAAGATATATATACACTCTGTTTGTTGATTCAGAGGATGATATATTGAAAGCCATATCCGCTATTCCTTTCAATGCTCAATCGTTGTTTCCAGCAGGTTAAAATCCCCACAAATTGAGCATGAAAGAAAAGCGCAAAGAGCAATCTAGTGCAATAATGCTGAACCTAATTTATTTGTATAATAAAAGTAGATAAAACACTCACAAGTGTAGGTAGGTAAAAAGCATAAAAGATATAAGCCAGGCTGAAATCAGTAACTTCATCAGTAAATCAGAAGACTTCCAGATTTCCTCAATGTTCAGAAAGGTCAATAAGAACTCCTGCCCTGTTAAAAGGTGGAGGTACAATACATCGCCAGTGCGCTTTGATCGCCTTACTACCCTGTTTCCCCGAAAATAAGACACTGTCTTGTATTAATTTTTCCCCGGAAAAAGGCACTTGGCCTTATTTTCGGGGGATGTCTTGACAGAAGACAGGCAGCGTGCGTCTCCTCCACCTCCCTGGAGCTCCCCCCTTACGTGCCCCGTCATTACACCCCCTAGTGGTTACAATACCAGGCTGCTCAGCTGTGCTAGTTGAGTATGCCTGCTATAGCCTGTGAGAGTCTCACGGGACCCGCGGCGGCCTATGCGGGCCGCGTTTGCAGGCTGCTGGGCCTGTTTTAACGTAGGGGCCTGGAGCGGCAGCTCCGTCCGCCCCTACGTTAATCCGGGCCTGCTTACCGGTACCGTATTGTCTCAGTCCAGGTCTCGCTGGGGCACACTCGGCGGCGCGGTCACAGGGAGCAGGCGGCGGCAGCTTTTCCTCAGGTTCGCGCAGGCTCTCTCACATCTCCCTGCGCACCGTCCCTCAGCAAATAGCCGGCCGAAGTCTCGCGTTGCTCCACAGCGCTGCAGCCAATCAGTGAGCTGCGAGGCGCCAACGGTCTCTACGGTAGAAGCTCCGGATCCTTCTGCAACATTTCGTGGACGGAACTGTACCAACGGTGAGGCCCTATTTTCGGGGGAGGATTTTTTTTCAGGTAGGAATTATTTTCGGGGGATGACTTATATAACGATATCCTCCGAAAGCAGGCACTAGGCCTTATTTTCCGAGGATGTCTTATTTTCGGGGAAAGACGGTTTTAGACAAAGGGGCGGGAACAGATCCGAGCGTGCTGATTGGACGAGAGGCAAACTACAGAAAACACCCACCCCTGCACCACCCTGAAACAATATGTATATATCTCAAACACTTAGGATTGGTTTGCCGATATGGGATGCCCCAGAACAATCGATGAATTGAAGAAATATATATATATATATATATATATATTATATGTGTGTGGCCCCAGCAACCACAAAAGGGCAATTCCAAAACAGCACCACCAGCCCAAAATTTACCATTTACATATCAATCAGATGTTTATTTAAATTAAACGAGCTCACAACAAACATTTAAAAGCATTGGTCTCCACAGGAACCTCATAGGCTAAAAATATCATTGTGCATCCAAGAATAAAATACCCCCCCCCCAAAAAAAACAAATATATATATATATATATATATATACAATGTCCAAAAGTATTCATACACAATGAATCTTAAATCAAATAAAGTGGCTATGCATGACTAAAGTATCTCGCAAAAAAAAAAAAAAGTGCATGTGCCGAAATACAAAAAGAGAAAACTTTTCCCAAAGTGCTCAGATCAATCCGATGTAAAAAGATATCGCCATAAGTGTTTTTAGCTAGAGTTCCTGCTAGCTTCTGGTGCCCCTCTTTACCCACGCGTTCCGTGGGGTAGACCCACTTTTTCAAGGTGCCAGAAAGCTGATTGGACGAGAGGGCTGCGCATGCGCCATAGGAGCGGGGAAGGGTGAGTGAGGTCAGGCAACCTGGGCGGAGGGGGTTAACACAGTGGGGCATGTCCCGGGGGCAAGGACCAAGACTCAGGATAGTCAAAACCCTGGGTTTTGGTCCACTTTAAGACTAGTGTCATTGTTGGCCATTATGTCTGCACGTAGAGTTACCGACCTTCAGGCATTATCTATGAGAGAACCGTACTGCTTAAAGTGGACCAAACCCGGGATTTTGACGACCCTGTGTTTTGATCCCCTGGTCGGGGATGCCCCGCTGTGTGAAACCCCCACATTGTCGAAGTTAACTCGCCTCTTCCCGGTCCTACGGCCGTTAGTCCAATCAGTGCGCTCGGATCTGCTGACGTCACGTCGTTTAAGGCCAGTGGCTCCGAACGCGCTGGTGGCCGGGGGATGAGGGGGAGCGACGTGATGTCAGCAGATCCGAGCGCACTGATTGGACTAACGGCCGTAGAACCGGGCCATTCACAAATGCCTGGCGTGAGCCCGCGCCCTGCTGAATGGGATAGCGGGGATGCACCCGTGAATCGCGCATGTGCGGTTGGACAGGGAAACAAGGTAAGTGTATGGGGTGACCTGGGGGGGTTTCACACAGCGGGGCATCCCGATTTTGGATGCCCCGGGGGGATGGAATCGATTGGCGTGAGTTTTGGTCCACTTTAAAGGAGGGGAAGCGTTTCCCCCATTTGAGAAGAGAGGAGTCCTTTCTATAGGTGATTACCTTAGATCCTTCCTATGAGTTATGGTTTAGGGCAAAATACTTACTAGCCCTCTCAGCTGTCTTTGTGTTCGATTTAGCCTTCACGTTGTGGTGCGGGGGAGTGGCCACGAGCAGAGGTGATACAGGGAGAGGTGAGTAGGGGTGAGAGGAGGTGAGGTGAGTAGAGGTAGGCAGAGGTGATACAGGGAGAGGCAAGTAGGGGTGAGAGGAGGGGAGGTGAGTAGAGGTGGGCAGAGGTGATACAGGGAGAGGCAAGTAGGGGTGAGAGGAGGGGAGGTGAGTAGAGGTGGGCAGAGGTGATACAGGGAGAGGCAGGTAGGGGTGAGAGGAGGGGAGGTGAGTAGAGGTGATACAGGGAGAGGAAAGTAGGGGTGAGAGGAGGGGAGGTGAGTAGAGGTGGGCAGAGGTGATACAGGGAGAGGCGAGTAGGGGTGAGAGGAGGTGAGGTGAGTAGAGGTGATACAGGGAGAGGTGAGTAGGGGTGAGAGGAGGTGAGGTGAGTAGAGGTGATACAGGGAGAGACAAGTAGGGGTGAGAGGAGGGGAGGTGAGTCGAGGTGATACAGGGAGAGGTGAGTAGGGGTGAGAGGAGGGGAGGTGAGTCGAGGTGAGAGGAGGTGAGGTGGGCAGAGGTGATAGAGGGAGAGGTGAGTAGCGGTGAGAGTAGGTGAGGTGAGTAGAGGTGATACAGGGAGAGACAAGTAGGGGGGAGAGGAGGTGAGGTGAGTAGAGGTGATACAGGGGGAGGCAAGTAGGGGTGAGAGGAGGGGAGATGAGTAGAGGTGATACAGGGAGAGACAAGTAGGGGTGAGAGGGGGAGGTGAGATGAGCAGAGGTGATACAGGGGGAGGCGAGTAGAGGTGAGAGGAGGGGAGATGAGTAGAGGTGATACAGGGGGAGGCGAGTAGGGGTGAGAGGAGGGGAGATGAGTAGAGGTGGGCAGAGGTGATACAGGGGGAGGCAAGTAGGGGTGAGAGGAGGTGAGGTGAGTAGAGGTGGGCAGAGGTGAGAGTGGAAGAGTCTACATAAGCAGTGGCAGACAGGGGCTGAAAATCAGTCCGAGGGAGCCGCCCACCTCTAGTCTTGCTTGTCATAGGTGACCGACCACTTCCACAGCTGGTGCCAACAGTGCTGCTGCTACAGTCACGTAGGTTCTCCCTGGAAGATGACGTAATATTCCTTATTTTATACTCCTTACCAGATCTTTGTTGGACATATAATAATTTTGCTACAGCTCTGAATGTGATTAATAACTTTTGTTTCTTTTGGATTTATTGCAGTTTGCAGCTATTGCAGGTTATGACACTAGATGGCGCTGTGACCAATGCGCTGTAGAGTTTTCTATGTAATTTACTGCTGTGTTATTTCCTGTATATGGAGCTGTATTGTCTATGATTGCTGCTTCTCTTCCTGTCTGTGGTGAAGCCACTTATTGCATTCATGCTACAGTAAAGCAAGTTCCTGTTACACCACTAATGTCTATCTGGATTACGTCTCCTGCCGGCCGGACAGCTGGTGCCAACAGTGGTGCTGCTACATCAACGCTGTCTTCAAGCCACCATGTAAGGTGACCTTCTCTTACTGCACTCACGCTCCAGTAAAGCAAGTTCCTGTTACACCACTAATGTCTATCTGGATTACGACTCTATCACTATAGACCCGTGTTCCCGAACCCTCTCCTCGGGGGCAACCCTCAGGCCAGGTTTCGTAGCTCTCCACCCGGGGGAAATAATCGCTGCTGGTTCTCGAGGAGCGGGTTGGGGAAAACAATGGTTCTCAACCTTTTTTACGCCAAGTACCTCCTAGGGACAGGAAGTTACAACCAATTACCCTCAAGGAGGGGGGTTGAGTTCTAAATATGACCAAAGGTAGGCCAATGGGCCGCACATGCGCCGTAGGACCAGGCAGAGGTGAGTTCTCTTCGGCGACGTGGGGGGGGGGTCACACAGCGGCGCATCTCCAATCGGGGGCAAGGACCAAAACCCTAGATAGTCAAAATCCCGGGTTTTGGTCCACTTTAAAGGGACTGTCTATTCCCGGAGTTTAAAACTTACCTTCGCCAGAGATCCAGACTGCGGCTTGTGATTACCGATGAAGGCATTCCGATGAAGGCACGCCCCCTTCATTGGAGGGAATAGAGTGGGTGGGGACTGACCGGGACTGACTGCCTCACGGTGACTGGTCATATGGATGAAGGCACGCCCCCTTCATTGGAGGGAATAGAGTGGGCGGGGACTGACCGGGACTGACTGCCTCACGGTGACTGGTCATATGGATGAAGGCA
The DNA here is from genome assembly GCA_027917425.1 of Gastrophryne carolinensis. Taxonomy (NCBI): domain Eukaryota; kingdom Metazoa; phylum Chordata; class Amphibia; order Anura; family Microhylidae; genus Gastrophryne; species Gastrophryne carolinensis. The sequence continues at coordinate 456,140,258 of CM051238.1, forward strand.
CGCCCCCTTCATTGGAGGCAATAGAGCGGGCGGGGACTGACCGGGACTGGCTGCCTCACGGTGACTGGTCATATGGATGAAGGCACGCCCCCTTCATTGGAGGCAATAGAGTGGGCGGGGACTGACTGCCTCACGGTGACTGGTCATATGGATGAAGGCACGCCCCCTTCATTGGAGGGAATAGAGTGGGCGGGGACTGACCGGGACTGGCTGCCACTCTGGGATGCAGGAAAGAGATCGGCGATGCCACTTAGTTTCTTACTATCGGGTGAATCGGCTGCATGGGACGGGTGAGTATTTTTTAACATTTTTTGTCTGGGCGGAACAAACGCAGCCGAGGAATCTTATATAGATTCCCGGCCGATCGCTGTGGGTTTTGGTCCACTTTAAAGTGTTTTAAATAGTTGTCACTTATAATAAGAAGAAACACTGACTATTACTACATACTGACTATTACTACATACTGACTATTATTACATACTGACTATTACTACATACTGACTATTACTACATACTGACTATTACTACATACTGACTATTACTACACGCTGACTATTATTACATGCTGACTATTATTACATGCTGACTATTACTACATACTGACTATTATTACATACTGACTATTACTACATACTGACTATTACTACATACTGACTATTATTACATACTGACTATTATTACATACTGACTATTACTGCATACTGACTATTACTACATACTGACTATTACTACATACTGACTATTACTACATACTGACTATTATTACATACTGACTATTACTGCATACTGACTATTATTACATACTGACTATTACTACATACTGACTATTACTATATACTGACTATTATTACATACTGACTATTACTACATGCTGACTATTACTACATACTGACTATTATTACATACTGACTATTACTACATACTGACTATTACTACATACTGACTATTATTACATACTGACTATTACTACATACTGACTATTACTGCATACTGACTATTATTACATACTGACTATTACTACATGCTGACTATTACTACATACTGACTATTACTACACACTGACTATTACTACACACTGACTATTACTACATACTGACTATTACTGCATACTGACTATTATTACATGCTGACTATTACTGCATACTGACTATTACTACACACTGACTATTACTGCATACTGACTATTACTACATACTGACTATTATTACATACTGACTATTATTACATACTGACTATTACTACATACTGACTATTATTACATACTGACTATTACTGCATACTGACTATTACTACACACTGACTATTACTGCATACTGACTATTACTACATACTGACTATTACTACATACTGACTATTATTACATACTGACTATTATTACATACTGACTATTACTGCATACTGACTATTATTACATACTGACTATTACTACATACTGACTATTATTACATACTGACTATTACTACATGCTGACTATTACTACATACTGACTATTATTACATACTGACTATTACTACATACTGACTATTACTACATACTGACTATTATTACATACTGACTATTACTACATACTGACTATTACTGCATACTGACTATTATTACATACTGACTATTACTACATGCTGACTATTACTACATACTGACTATTACTACACACTGACTATTACTACACACTGACTATTACTACATACTGACTATTACTGCATACTGACTATTATTACATGCTGACTATTACTGCATACTGACTATTACTACACACTGACTATTACTGCATACTGACTATTACTGCATACTGACCATTACTACATACTGACTATTACTACATACTGACTATTATTACATACTGACGATTATTACATGCTGACTATTACTGCATACTGACTATTATTACATGCTGACTATTACTGCATGCTGACTATTACTGCATGCTGACTATTACTGCATACTGACTATTATTACATACTGACGATTATTACATGCTGACTATTACTACATACTGACTATTATTACATACTGACGATTATTACATGCTGACTATTACTACATACTGACTATTACTGCATACTGACTATTATTACATGCTGACTATTACTGCATGCTGACTATTACTGCATACTGACCATTACTACATACTGACTATTACTACATGCTGACTATTACTACATACTGACTATTACTACATACTGACTATTACTACATACTGACTATTACTGCATACTAACTATTACTACACACTGACTATTACTGCATACTGACCATTACTGCATACTGACCATTACTACATACTGACTATTACTACATACTGACTATTACTACATACTGACTATTATTACATACTGACTATTATTACATACTGACTATTATTACATACTGACTATTACTACATACTGACTATTATTATATACTGACTATTATTACATACTGACTATTACTGCATACTGACTATTACTACATACTGACTAATATTACATACTGACTATTACTACATACTGACTATTATTACATACTGACTATTACTACATACTGACTATTACTACATACTGACTATTATTACATACTGACTATTACTGCATACTGACTATTACTACATACTGACTATTATTACATACTGACTATTACTACATACTGACTATTACTACATACTGACTATTATTACATACTGACTATTACTACATACTGACTATTACTGCATACTGACTATTATTACATACTGACCATTACTGCATACTGACCATTACTACATACTGACTATTACTACATACTGACTATTACGGCATACTGACTATTACTACATACTGACTATTGCTACATACTGACTATTACTACATACTGACTATTGCTACATACTGACTATTATTACGTACTGACTATTATTGCATACTGACTATTATTACATACTGACTATTACTACATACTGACTATTACGGCATACTGACTATTACTACATACTGACTATTGCTACATACTGACTATTACTACATACTGACTATTGCTACATACTGACTATTATTACGTACTGACTATTATTGCGTACTGACTATTATTACGTACTGACTATTATTACATACTGACTATTATTACATACTGACTATTATTACATACTGACTATTACTGCATGCTGACTATTACTGCATGCTGACTATTACTGCATGCTGACTATTACTGCATGCTGACTATTACTACATACTGACTATTACTGCATACTGACTATTACTGCATACTGACTATTACTACATACTGACTATTACTGCATACTGACTATTACTACATACTGACTATTACTACATACTGACTATTACGGCATACTGACTATTGCTACATACTGACTATTGCTACATACTGACTATTATTACGTACTGACTATTATTGCGTACTGACTATTATTACATACTGACTATTATTACATACTGACTATTACTACATACTGACTATTATTACATACTGACTATTACTACATACTGACTATTACTACATACTGACTATTATTACATACTGACTATTATTACATACTGACTATTACTACATGCTGACTATTACTGCATACTGACTATTACTACATACTGACTATTACTGCATACTGACTATTACTGCATACTGACTATTACTACATACTGACTATTACTGCATACTGACTATTATTACATACTGACTATTACTACATACTGACTATTATTACATGCTGACTATTACTACATACTGACTATTATTACATACTGACTATTACTGCATACTGACTATTACTGCATACTGACTATTACTACATACTGACTATTATTACATGCTGACTATTACTACATACTGACTATTATTACATACTGACTATTACTGCATACTGACTATTATTACATACTGACTATTACTGCATACTGACTATTACTGCATACTGACTATTACTACATACTGACTATTACTACATACTGACTATTATTACATACTGACTATTACTACATACTATTACTTCATACTGACTATTACTGCATACTGACTATTACTGCATACTGACTATTATTGCATACTGACTATTACTGCATACTGACTATTACTGCATACTGACTATTACTACATACTGACTATTATTACATGCTGACTATTACTACATGCTGACTATTATTACATGCTGACTATTACTACATACTGACTATTATTACACACTGACTATTATTACACACTGACTATTATTACATGCTGACCATTATTACATACTGACTATTACTGCATACTGACTATTATTACATACTGACTATTATTACATGCTGACTATTATTACATGCTGACGATTATTACATACTGACTATTACTGCATACTGACTATTATTACATACTGACTATTATTACATACTGACTATTATTACATACTGACTATTATTACATACTGACTATTACTGCATACTGACTATTATTACATACTGACTATTATTACATACTGACTATTTCTATATACTGACTATTACTACATACTGACTATTACTGCATACTGACTATTACTGCATACTGACTATTACTGCATACTGACTATTATTACATACTGACTATTACTGCATACTGACTATTACTACATACTGACTATTACTACATACTGACTATTATTACATGCTGACTATTACTACATGCTGACTATTATTACATGCTGACTATTATTACACACTGACTATTATTACATGCTGACCATTATTACATACTGACTATTACTGCATACTGACTATTATTACATACTGACTATTATTACATACTGACTATTATTACATGCTGACGATTATTACATACTGACTATTACTGCATACTGACTATTACTGCATACTGACTATTACTGCATACTGCATGCTTGATTCAAATCACACAGAGGAGTAACGTGGGTGAAAGCATAAGAGGTCTTCACAAGCGCTCTGTATTACTATTTGAATCCTGAGTTTTTGAATGCGTTTTATTCTGTGAATGCTGGTAAGCCTAATAAAAACTAGCAGGTGCTTTGAAATTTTAAAAGGGTATTATGCTATGTGCTTTTATCTTTATCCCTGAGATTATATGTTTGGAAAGGCGGATTCTTAAACAACTTTGGATAAATAAGGAGGATACAATTATTACAACACATTCCCAGTATACTTTACAATTGGTCTGGAATAACACAAACAAGTTGTAACATCTTAAAGAGGACCCTAATCATATTGCAAGCGATTGATTGGCAATCTGGTACGTGTATTTAAGATATGGTGATGGAAGTGTGCACAAAAGTCTGATTTTAAGTCACATCTGAGGTGGACACGCTTTGGCAAAAGGAACTTTTAATTATCTTCCGCGGAGTTATGTGGTGATTCACTTATAGAGTATTACTGCATACTGACTATTATTACATACTGACTATTACTGCATACTGACTATTACTGCATACTGACTATTATTACATACTGACTATTACTACATACTGACTATTACTACATACTGACTATTATTACATACTGACTATTACTACATACTGACTATTATTACATACTGACTATTACTGCATACTGACTATTACTGCATACTGACTATTACTGCATACTGACTATTATTACATACTGACTATTACTGCATACTGACTATTACTGCATACTGACTATTATTACATACTGACTATTACTGCATACTGACTATTACTACATACTGACTATTACTACATACTGACTATTACTACATACTGACTATTATTACATATTGACTATTACTACATGCTGACTATTATTACATACTGACTATTACTACATACTGACTATTATTACATACTGACTATTACTGCATACTGACTATTACTACATACTGACTATTATTACATACTGACTATTACTGCATACTGACTATTACTGCATACTGACTATTACTACATACTGACTATTACTACATACTGACTATTATTACATACTGACTATTACTGCATACTGACTATTACTGCATACTGACTATTACTACATACTGACTATTACTGCATACTGACTATTATTACATACTGACTATTACTGCATACTGACTATTATTACATACTGACTATTACTACATACTGACTATTACTGCATACTGACTATTACTACATGCTGACTATTATTACATACTGACTATTATTACATACTGACTATTATTACATACTGACTATTACTACATACTGACTATTACTACATACTGACTATTATTACATACTGACTATTACTGCATACTGACTATTACTGCATACTGACTATTACTGCATACTGACTATTATTACATACTGACTATTACTGCATACTGACTATTACTGCATACTGACTATTACTGCATACTGACTATTACTACATACTGACTATTACTACATACTGACTATTACTACATACTGACTATTATTACATATTGACTATTACTACATGCTGACTATTATTACATACTGACTATTACTACATACTGACTATTATTACATACTGACTATTACTGCATACTGACTATTACTACATACTGACTATTATTACATACTGACTATTACTGCATACTGACTATTACTGCATACTGACTATTACTACATACTGACTATTACTACATACTGACTATTATTACATACTGACTATTACTGCATACTGACTATTACTGCATACTGACTATTACTACATACTGACTATTACTGCATACTGACTATTATTACATACTGACTATTACTGCATACTGACTATTATTACATACTGACTATTACTACATACTGACTATTACTGCATACTGACTATTACTACATGCTGACTATTATTACATACTGACTATTATTACATACTGACTATTATTACATACTGACTATTACTGCATACTGACTATTATTACATACTGACTATTACTACATACTGACTATTACTGCATACTGACTATTACTACATGCTGACTATTATTACATACTGACTATTATTACATGCTGACTATTATTACATACTGACTATTACTACATACTGACTATTATTACATACTGACTATTACTGCATACTGACTATTACTACTTACTGACTATTACTACATACTGACTATTACTGCATACTGACTATTACTACATACTGACTATTACTACATGCTGACTATTACTACATACTGACTATTACTACATACTGACTATTATTATATACTGACTATCATTACATACTGACTATTACTACATACTGACCATTACTACATACTGACTATTATTACATACTGACTATTATTACATACTGACTATTACTGCATACTGACTATTACTGCATACTGACTATTATTACATACTGACTATTACTGCATACTGACTATTACTACATACTGACTATTACTACATACTGACTATTACTGCATACTGACTATTACTACATAATGACTATTATTGCATACTGACTATTACTACATACTGACTATTACTACACACTGACTATTACTGCATACTGACTATTACTACATACTGACTATTATTACGTGCTGACTATTATTACGTGCTGACTATTACTACATACTGACTATTACTACATGCTGACTATTACTGCATACTGACTATTACTTCGTAGTGACTATAATTACGTGCTGACTATTACTGCATACTGACTATTACTACATACTGACTATTACTGCATACTGACTATTACTGCATACTGACTATTACTACATACTGACTATTACTGCATACTGACTATTACTACATACTGACTATTACTACATACTGACTATTACTACATACTGACTATTACTACATACTGACTATTATTACATACTGACTATTACTACATACTGACTATTACTACATACTGACTATTACTACATACTGACTATTATTACATACTGACTATTACTGCATACTGACTATTACTACATACTGACTATTACTGCATACTGACTATTACTGCATACTGACTATTACTGCATACTGACTATTACTGCATACTGACTATTACTACATACTGACTATTACTACATACTGACTATTACTGCATACTGACTATTACTACATACTGACTATTATTACATGCTGACTATTACTACATACTGACTATTACTACATACTGACTATTATTACATGCTGACTATTACTGCATACTGACTATTATTACATACTGACTATTATTACATGCTGACTATTACTACATACTGACCATTACTACATACTGACCATTACTACGTACTGACTATTACTACGTACGGACGATTAATGCATACTGACTATTATTACATACTGACTATTACTACGTACTGACTATTACTACATGCTGACTATTACTATGCACTGACTATTACTACATACTGACTATTATTGCATACTGACTATTACTACATACTGACTATTACTACATACTGACTATTACTACATACTGACTATTACTGCATACTGACTATTACTACATACTGACTATTACTGCATACTGACTATTACTGCATACTGACTATTATTACATACTGACTATTACTGCATACTGACTATCATTACATACTGACTATTACTGCATACTGACTATCATTACATACTGACTATTACTACATACTGACTATTACTACATACTGACTATTATTACATACTGACTATTACTGCATACTGACTATTACTACATACTGACTATTACTGCATACTGACTATTACTACATACTGACTATTACTGCATACTGACTATTACTACATACTGACTATTATTACATACTGACTATTACTGCATACTGACTATTACTGCATACTGACTATTACTACATACTGACTATTACTACACACTGACTATTACTGCATACTGACTATTACTACACACTGACTATTACTGCATACTGACTATTACTACATACTGACTATTATTACGTGCTGACTATTATTACGTGCTGACTTTTACTACATACTGACTATTATTACATACTGACTATTACTACATGCTGACTATTACTGCATACTGACCATTACTACGTACTAACTATTACTGCATACTGACTATTACTACATACTGACTATTACTGCATACTGACTATTACTGCATACTGACTATTACTACATACTGACTATTACTACATACTGACTATTACTGCATACTGACTATTACTGCATACTGACTATTACTGCATACTGACTATTACTGCATACTGACTATTACTACATACTGACTATTACTGCATACTGACTATTACTGCATACTGACTATTACTGCATACTGACTATTACTACATACTGACTATTACTGCATACTGACTATTACTGCATACTGACTATTACTACATACTGACTATTACTACATACTGACTATTACTACATACTGACTATTACTACATACTGACTATTACTGCATACTGACTATTACTACATACTGACTATTATTACATGCTGACTATTACTACATACTGACTATTACTGCATACTGACTATTACTACATACTGACTATTATTACATGCTGACTATTACTACATACTGACTATTACTGCATACTGACTATTATTACATACTGACTATTATTACATGCTGACTATTACTACATGCTGACTATTACTGCATACTGACTATTATTACATACTGACTATTATTACATACTGACTATTACTACATACTGACTATTACTACATACTGACTATTATTACATGCTGACGATTATTACATACTGACTATTACTGCATACTATTACTACATACTTACTATTACTACATACTGACTATTATTACATACTGACTATTACTACATACTGACTATTACTACATACTGACTATTATTACATACTGACTATTACTACGTACTGACTATTACTACATACTGACTATTATTACGTGCTGACTATTACTACGTGCTGACTATTACTACGTGCTGACTATTACTGCATACTGACCATTACTACGTACTAACTATTACTACGTAGTGACTATTATTACGTGCTGACTATTATTACTACATACTGACTATTACTACGTACTGACTGTTACTACGTACTGACTATTACTACATACTGACTATTATTACGTGCTGACTATTACTGCATACTGACCATTACTACGTACTAACTATTACTACGTAGTGACTATTACTACATACTGACTATTACTGCATTCTGACTGTTACTACATACTGACTATTATTACATACTGACTATTACTACATACTGACTATTACTACATACTGACTATTTTTGCATACTGACTATTACTGCATACTGACTATTACTACATACTGACTATTACTACATACTGACTATTACTACATACTGACTATTACTGCATACTGACTATTACTACATACTGACTATTATTACATGCTGACTATTACTACATACTGACTATTACTGCATACTGACTATTACTACATACTGACTATTATTACATGCTGACTATTACTACATACTGACTATTACTGCATACTGACTATTACTACATACTGACTATTATTACATGCTGACTATTACTACATGCTGACTATTACTGCATACTGACTATTACTACATACTGACTATTATTACATACTGACTATTATTACATACTGACTATTACTGCATACTGACTATTACTACATACTTACTATTACTACATACTGACTATTATTACATACTGACTATTACTACATACTGACTATTATTACATACTGACTATTACTACATACTGACTATTACTACATACTGACTATTATTACATGCTGACGATTATTACATACTGACTATTACTGCATACTATTACTACATACTTACTATTACTACATACTGACTATTATTACATACTGACTATTACTACATACTGACTATTACTACATACTGACTATTATTACATACTGACCATTACTACGTACTAACTATTACTACGTAGTGACTATTATTACGTGCTGACTATTACTACATGCTGACTATTATTACTACATACTGACTATTACTACGTACTGACTATTATTACGTGCTGACTATTACTGCATACTGACCATTACTACGTACTAACTATTACTACGTAGTGACTATTACTACATACTGACTATTACTGCATTCTGACTATTACTACATACTGACTATTATTACATACTGACTATTACTACATACTGACTATTACTGCATACTGACTATTACTACATGCTGACTATTATTACATGCTGACTATTACTACATACTGACTATTACTGCATACTGACTATTACTACATACTGACTATTATTACATGCTGACTATTACTACATAATGACTATTACTGCATACTGACTATTACTACATACTGACTATTACTACATACTGACTATTATTACATACTGACTATTACTGCATACTGACTATTACTACATACTTACTATTACTACATACTGACTATTACTACATACTGACTATTACTACATACTGACTATTATTACATACTGACTATTACTACGTACTGACTATTACTACATACTGACTATTATTACGTGCTGACTATTACTGCATACTGACCATTACTACGTACTAACTATTACTACGTAGTGACTATTATTACGTGCTGACTATTACTACATGCTGACTATTATTACTACATACTGACTATTACTACGTACTGACTATTACTACATACTGACTATTATTACGTGCTGACTATTACTGCATACTGACCATTACTACGTACTAACTATTACTACGTAGTGACTATTACTACATACTGACTATTACTGCATTCTGACTATTACTACATACTGACTATTATTACATACTGACTATTACTACATACTGACTATTACTACATACTGACTATTTTTGCATACTGACTATTACTGCATACTGACTATTACTACGTACTGACTATTACTACGTTAGGACGATTACTACGTACTGACTATTACTGCATACTGACTATTACTGCATACTGACTATTACTACATACTGACTATTACTACGTACTGATGATTACTACGTACTGACTATTATTACACACTGACTATTACTACATACTGACTATTATTGCATACTGACTATTATTACTACATACTGACTATTACTACATACTGACTATTACTACGTACTGATGATTACTACGTACTGACTATTATTACATACTGACTATTACTACATACTGACTATTATTGCATACTGACTATTACTACACACTGACTATTACTACATACTGACTATTATTGCATACTGACTATTATTGCATACTGACTATTACTACATACTGACTATTACTACATACTGACTATTATTACATACTGACTATTACTGCATACTGACTATTACTACATACTGACTATTACTACATACTGACTATTACTGCATTCTGACTATTACTACATACTGACTATTATTACATACTGACTATTACTACATACTGACTATTATTACATACTGACTATTACTGCATACTGACTATTACTACATACTGACTATTACTACATACTGACTATTATTACACACTGACTATTACTACATACTGACTATTACTACGTACTGACGATTACTACATACTGACTATTACTACGTACTGACTATTACTACATACTGACCATTACTGCATACTGACTATTATTACATACTGACTATTACTGCATACTGACTATTATTACGTGCTGACTATTACTACGTGCTGACTATTACTACATACTGACTATTATTACATACTGACTATTACTACACACTGACTATTACTACATACTGACTATTACTGCATACTGACTATTACTACATACTGACTATTACTACATACTGACTATTATTACATACTGACTATTACTACATGCTGACTATTATTACATACTGACTATTACTACATACTGACTATTACTACATACTGACTATTACTACATACTGACTATTATTACATACTGACTATTACTACATACTGACTATTATTACATACTGACTATTACTACATACTGACTATTATTACATACTGACTATTATTACATACTGACTATTACTACGTACTGACTATTACTACGTACGGACGATTACTACGTACTGACGATTACTACGTACTGACGATTACTACGTACTGACTATTATTACGTACTGACTATTATTACGTACTGACTATTACTACGTACTGACTATTACTACGTACGGACGATTACTATGTACGGACGATTACTATGTACTGACTATTACTACGTACGGACGATTACTACGTACTGACTATTACTACGTACTGACTATTATTACGTGCTGACTATTACTACATACTGACTATTATTACGTGCTGACTATTACTACATACTGACGATTACTATGTACGGACGATTACTACGTACGGACGATTACTACGTACTGACTATTACTACGTACTGACTATTATTACGTGCTGACTATTACTACGTGCTGACTATTTCTACATACTGACTATTACTATGTACGGACGATTACTACGTACGGACGATTACTACGTACTGACTATTATTACGTACTGACTATTATTACGTACTGACTATTACTACATACTGACCATTACTACGTACTGACTATTACTACGTACGGACGATTACTATGTACGGACGATTACTACGTACTGACTATTACTACGTACTGACTATTATTACGTGCTGACTATTACTACTTACTGACTATTACTGCATACTGACGATTACTACGCACTGACTATTATTACATACTGACTATTATTACATACTGACTATTACTACGTACTGACTATTACTACGTACGGACGATTACTACGTACTGACTATTACTACGTACTGACTATTATTACGTGCTGACTATTACTACATACTGACTATTATTACGTGCTGACTATTACTACATACTGACGATTACTATGTACGGACGATTACTACGTACGGACGATTACTACGTACTGACTATTACTACGTACTGACTATTATTACGTGCTGACTATTACTACGTGCTGACTATTTCTACATACTGACTATTACTATGTACGGACGATTACTACGTACGGACGATTACTACGTACTGACTATTATTACGTACTGACTATTATTACGTACTGACTATTACTACATACTGACCATTACTACGTACTGACTATTACTACGTACGGACGATTACTATGTACGGACGATTACTACGTACTGACTATTACTACGTACTGACTATTATTACGTGCTGACTATTACTACGTACTGACTATTACTGCATACTGACGATTACTACGCACTGACTATTATTACATACTGACTATTATTACATACTGACTATTACTACGTACTGACTATTACTACGTACGGACGATTACTACGTACTGACTATTACTACGTACTGACTATTATTACGTGCTGACTATTACTACGTACTGACTATTATTACGTGCTGACTATTACTACGTACTGACTATTACTACGTACTGACTATTATTACGTGCTGACTATTACTACGTACTGACTATTACTACGTGCTGAATATTACTACGTACTGACTATTATTACGTGCTGACTATTACTACGTACTGACTATTATTACGTGCTGACTATTACTACGTACTGACTATTACTACGTACTGACTATTATTACGTGCTGACTATTACTACGTACTGACTATTATTACGTACTGACTATTACTACATACTGACTATTACTACATACTGACCATTACTACATACTGACCATTACTACGTACTGACTATTACTACGTACGGACGATTAATGCATACTGACTATTACTGCATACTGACTATTACTACGTACTGACTATTACTACGTACTGACTATTACTACGTACTGACTATTACTACGTACTGACTATTACTACGTACGGACTATTACTACGTACGGACGATTACTACGCACTGACTATTATTACATACTGACTATTACTGCATACTGACTATTATTACATACTGACTATTACTACGTACTGACTATTACTACGTACGGACGATTACTACGTACTGACGATTACTACGTACTGACTATTATTACGTACTGACTATTATTACGTACTGACTATTACTACATACTGACTATTACTACATACTGACCATTACTACGTACTGACTATTACTACGTACGGACGATTAATGCATACTGACTATTACTGCATACTGACTATTATTACATACTGACTATTACTACGTACTGACTATTACTACATACTGACTATTACTACATACTGACTATTACTACGTACGGACTATTACTACATACTGACTATTACTGCATACTGACTATTACTATGTACGGACTGTTACTACATACTGACTATTACTACATGCTGACTATTATTACATACTGACTATTACTACATGCTGACTATTATTACATACTGACTATTACTACGTACTGACTATTACTACATACTGACTATTACTACGTACTGACTATTACTACATATTGACTATTACTACGTACGGACTATTACTACATACTGACTATTACTGCATACTGACTATTACTACGTACTGACTATTACTACATACTGACTATTACTACATACTGACTATTACTACGTACTGACTATTATTACGTACTGACTATTATTACGTACTGACTATTACTACGTACTGACTATTACTGCATACTGACTATTACTACGTACTGACTATTATTACGTACTGACTATTATTACGTACTGACTATTACTACGTACTGACTATTACTGCATACTGACTATTATTACGTACTGACTATTACTACGTACGGACTATTACTACGTACTGACTATTACTGCATACTGACTATTACTACGTACTGACTATTACTACATACTGACTATTACTACATACTGACTATTACTACGTACTGACTATTACTACGTACTGACTATTATTACGTACTGACTATTATTACGTACTGACTATTACTACGTACTGACTATTACTACATACTGACTATTACTACGTACTGACTATTATTACGTACTGACTATTACTACGTACTGACTATTACTACGTACTGACTATTACTGCATACTGACTATTATTACGTACTGACTATTACTACGTACGGACTATTACTACGTACTGACTATTACTGCATACTGACTATTACTACGTACTGACTATTACTACATACTGACTATTACTACATACTGACTATTACTACGTACTGACTATTATTACGTACTGACTATTATTACGTACTGACTATTACTACGTACGGACGATTACTATGTACTGACTATTACTACATGCTGACTATTACTACGTAGTGACTATTATTACGTGCTGACTATTACTGCATACTGACTATTATTACATACTGACTATTACTGCATACTGACTATTATTACATACTGACTATTATTACATACTGACTATTATTACATACTGACTATTACTGCATACTGACTATTACTACATACTGACTATTACTACATACTGACTATTACTACGTACTGACTATTATTACGTACTGACTATTATTACGTACTGACTATTACTACGTACGGACGATTACTATGTACTGACTATTACTACATGCTGACTATTACTACGTAGTGACTATTATTACGTGCTGACTATTACTGCATACTGACTATTACTACATACTGACTATTACTGCATACTGACTATTATTACATACTGACTATTATTACATACTGACTATTATTACATACTGACTATTACTGCATACTGACTATTACTACATACTGACTATTATTACATACTGACTATTACTGCATACTGACTATTATTACATACTGACTATTACTGCATACTGACTATTATTACATACTGACTATTATTACATACTGACTATTATAACATACTGACTATTATTACATACTGACTATTATTACATACTGACTATTATTACACACTGACTATTACTAAGTACTGATGGATTATTGCAGTGTGCATTCGCTGTAACATTGTTATTGGTTGTTAGTAATGAAGAGATGGTCACACAGTATTACTCTCTCCCCATATAATCAGTCAGCACTGAGGAGATATATGTAACTGGAGACACACAGACATGTAAGCGAGCTGCATCTACATTGCTGGGTAACGCAGTTCACATGTATGACAGTAGGTGGCGCTGTTGCATATATCTGTGTATAGTCTCTGTTGTGCGTTATCTACTGCATGTTGTGTTTCCTGTACATTGAGGTGATCGCTATGACTTCTTTTCCTGTCTGTGTTATTCACCATGTAAGGTGACCTTCTCTTACTGCACTAATGTTCCAGTAAAGCCAGTTCCTGTTATTATTAATGTTTATATATCACCATCATCTTCAGTAGCGCTTTAGTTATACCACTAACGTCTATCTGGATTTGACTTACACTCTGGTTTCTGCTCTGGTTTTTTTTTTTAAAGCAACTAAAACATGACCGTTCCATACCTAGTGCCTCGTGATTGGCTGGCTAACATCTTCGTCAGCCTATATGCAAGGCATTATGGGAAAGCACGTCTGTAAAAGAACAATTGATCCGAAACGTAGGGTGTTATTATATGCAAGGCATTATGGGAAAGCACGCCTATTAAAAAAAAAAATAAAAAAAAAGAATTAATTCGAAACGTAAGGTGTTATTATATGCAATGCATTATGGGAAAGCACGCCTATTAAAAAAAAAAAAAAAAAATTAATTCGAAACGTCGGGTGTTATTATATGCAATGCATTATGGGAAAGCACGCCTATTAAAAAAAAAAAAAAAAAATTATTTCGAAACGTTGGGTGTTATTATATGCAAGGCATTATGGGAAAGCACGCCTATTAAAAAAAAAAAGAAAAAAAAAATTAATTCGAAACAGGTGTTATATGCAATGCATTATGGGAAAGCACGCCTATTAAAAAAAAAAAAAAAGAATTAATTCGAAACGTTGGGTGTTATTATATGCAAGGCATTATGGGAAAGCACGCCTATTAAAAAAAAATAAAAAAAAAAAGAATTAATTCGAAACGTTGGGTGTTATTATATGCAATGCATTATGGGAAAGCACGCCTATTAAAAAAAAAAAGAAAAAAAAAATTAATTCGAAACTTTGGGTGTTATTATATGCAAGGCATTATGGGAAAGCACGCCTATAAAAAAAAAAAAAAAAAAAAAAAAGAATTAATTCGAAACGTCGTGTGTTATTATGTGCAAGGCATTATGGGAAAGCACACCTATTTTTAAAAAAAAAAAAAAAAAAAAAAAAGAATTCGAAATGTTGGGTGTTATTATATGCAAGGCATTATGGGAAAGCACGCCTATTAAAAAAAGAAAAAAAAGAAAAAAAAATTAATTCGAAACGTTGGGTGTTATTATATGCAATGCATTATGGGAAAGCACGCCTATTAAAAAAAAAAAGAAAAAAAAAATTAATTCGAAACAGGTGTTATATGCAATGCATTATGGGAAAGCATGCCTATTAAAAAAAAAAAAAAAAAAAAATTATTTCGAAACGTCGTGTGTTATTATATGCAAGGCATTATGGGAAAGCACGCCTATTAAAAAAAAAAAAAAAATAAAAAATTGATCCGAAACGTAAGGTGTTATTATATGCAATGCATTATGGGAAAGCACGCCTATTAAAAAAAAAAAAAAAAAATTATTTCGAAACGTTGGGTGTTATTATATGCAATGCATTATGGGAAAACACACCTATTAAAAAAAAAAAAGAAAAAAAAATTATTTCGAAACGTCGTGTGTTATTATATGCAAGGCATTATGGGAAAGCACGCCTATTAAAAAAAAAATAAAAATAAAAAATTGATCCAAAACGTAGGGTGTTATTATATGCAAGGCATTATGGGAAAGCACACCTATTAAAAAAAAAAAAAAAAAAAAAAGAATTTATTCGAAACGTCGGGTGTTACTATATGCAATGCATTATGGGAAAGCACGCCTATTAAAAAAAAAAAAAGAAAAAAAAATTATTTAGAAACGTGTGTTATTATATGCAAGGCATTATGGGAAAGCACGCCTATTAAAAAAAAAAAAAAAACAAAGAATTAATTCGAAACGTCGTGTGTTATTATATGCAAGGCATTATGGGAAAGCACGCCTATTAAAAAAAAAATAAAAATAAAAAATTGATCCAAAACGTTGGGTGTTATTATATACAAAGCATTATGGGAAAGCACGCCTATTAAAAAAAAAAAAAAAATAAAAAATTGATCCAAAACGTTGGGTGTTATTATATACAAAGCATTATGGGAAAGCACGCCTATTAAAAAAAAAAAAATAAAAAATTAATTCGAAACGCAGGGTGTTATTATATGCAAGGCATTATGGGAAAGCACACCTATTAAAAAAAAAAAAAAAAAAAAAAGAATTTATTCGAAACGTCGGGTGTTACTATATGCAATGCATTATGGGAAAGCACGCCTATTAAAAAAAAAAAAAGAAAAAAAAATTATTTAGAAACGTGTGTTATTATATGCAAGGCATTATGGGAAAGCACGCCTATTAAAAAAAAAAAAAAAACAAAGAATTAATTCGAAACGTTGGGTGTTATTATATGCAAGGCATTATGGGAAAGCACGCCTATTAAAAAAAAAAAGAAAAAAGAATTAATTCGAAATGTTGGGTGTTACTATATGCAATGCATTATGGGAAAGCACGCCTGTAACAAAACAATTGATCCGAAACGTTGGGGCGTTATTGCGCTTCTCTAATACACACACAGAAACGCGGATTCGCGTAAGACTCTGGATAGAGATTTTATTTGCATATCAGTTACACAGTTACTCTTTATCTTTCACTTTCTGCGATTCGTTATGGAGATGAGGGGGGAGGGGTCTCGGGAAAAGGATCCCGCGTCGTATCCGCTACGAAATATTCTTCATCATCGCAGAAGGGAAGCGTCACAGCGCACGCGCGCGCACAATGGTCACACGGGAAGTGCGACGTCATCACAGCATGAGGGCGGTCTCTCCGCGGTGGGCGGAGATCGTCGTCATCGGAGGGGGGGGGAATAGGCTCCGCCCCCAGAGTCCTGTTTATAGGGAACAGTTTCTGTTTCTTTCCCGTTCGTCAGAGGTTTTTTTTTTTTTTTTTTTCTTCATGATCATCCCGCTGCGGGACTTGTCCTGGTGACCTGGAGAGAAAGGTAAGTACATGATGGAGATACAGCGGAGAGAAAGGTAAGTACATGATGGAGATACAGCAGAGAGAAAGGTAAGTACATGATGGAGATACAGCAGAGAGAAAGGTAAGTACATGATGGAGATACAGCAGAGAGAAAGGTAAGTACATGATGGAGAGCATCGGGGCGGCACCACCTGCTGGTCATGGGCAGCACTGCAGGCAGCAAATCCATGAAATACTGGATACATTATATAATAGGAACTGAAAGGAAAGACAGAAAGATAAGATAGATAGATAGATAGATAGATAGATAGATAGATAGATAGATAGATAGATAGATAGATATGAGATAGATAGATATGAGATAGATAGATATGAGATAGATAGATAGATAGATAGATAGATAGATAGATAGATAGATATGAGATAGATAGATAGATAGATAGATAGATAGATAGATAGATAGATATGAGATAGATAGATAGATAGATAGATAGATATGGGATAGATAGATAGATATGAGATAGATAGATAGATAGATAGATAGATAGATAGATAGATATGAGATAGATAGATAGATATGAGATAGATAGATAGATAGATAGATAGATAGATAGATAGATAGATATGGGATAGATAGATAGATAGATATGAGATAGATAGATAGATAGATAGATAGATAGATATGAGATAGATAGATAGATAGATATGAGATAGATAGATAGATAGATAGATATGAGATAGATAGATAGATAGATAGATAGATAGATAGATAGATAGATATGAGATAGATAGATAGATAGATAGATAGATATGAGATAGATAGATAGATATGGGATAGATAGATAGATAGATAGATAGATAGATAGATAGATATGAGATAGATAGATAGATATGAGATAGATAGATAGATAGATAGATAGATAGATAGATAGATAGATATGGGATAGATAGATAGATAGATATGAGATAGATAGATAGATAGATAGATAGATAGATATGAGATAGATAGATAGATAGATATGAGATAGATAGATAGATAGATATGAGATAGATAGATAGATAGATATGAGATAGATAGATAGATAGATAGATAGATAGATAGATAGATAGATAGATATGAGATAGATAGATAGATAGATAGATAGATAGATAGATAGATAGATAGATATGAGATAGATAGATATGAGATAGATAGATAGATATGAGATAGATAGATAGATAGATAGATAGATAGATAGATAGATAGATAGATATGAGATAGATAGATAGATAGATAGATAGATAGATAGATAGATAGATAGATATGAGATAGATAGATAGATATGGGATAGATAGATAGATATGAGATAGATAGATAGATAGATAGATAGATAGATATGGGATAGATAGATAGATATGAGATAGATAGATAGATAGATAGATAGATAGATAGATAGATAGATAGATAGGAGATAGATAGATAGATATGGGATAGATAGATAGATAGATAGATAGATAGATAGATAGATATGAGATAGATAGATAGATAGATAGATAGATATGGGATAGATAGATAGATAGATAGATAGATAGATAGATAGATATGAGATAGATAGATAGATAGATAGATATGAGATAGATAGATAGATATGGGATAGATAGATAGATAGATAGATAGATAGATAGATAGATAGATAGATATGAGATAGATAGATAGATATGGGATAGATAGATAGATATGAGATAGATAGATAGATAGATAGATAGATAGATAGATAGATAGATAGATATGGGA
>CM051238.1:456166852-456284726 GCA_027917425.1 Gastrophryne carolinensis
CCCTTATATATATCTTTATGGCGGAGTAACCCCTTCCTGGCCGCGGGGGCGCGTACACCTGAGCGCGTCGGTAGTCGTGTGCACACGTGCGGCGTGCCGGTCAGGGTACGCGGTAAACAGTGACACGTGCGGGTTATTTCTGAGCTGCGCTCCCGTAGAGTTTGCATCCCCCCCACCCGCTGTTCCAGCCATTGTCCGCGCTCCTCTCGGTCATTAATTAACGAGGATAAATGTAATCCCGCCTAATCCCTCTATAGATCACCGCGGATACACCGGCAGGCGGGGGAGGTATGCGCCGCGTCACCGTAAAGCAGTGGCGGTGGTAAATCTATCTCCGTACCGCTCACCGGGATCAACTGACGGGGGCGTGCGCAGGGGGAACTTAACCGCTAAAGTGCCCGGACCGAGGGCAGGTGTAATGTGCAGGCGTGGGAGATCGTTTAGGGCAGAGACCCCCTTTATACGCTGAAAGGACATGTCTTGGAATGATGAAGATCATGTGATCGAAGGGCGGGTTAATAATATGCAAATTAGTCATCATTGATCGCGTGGCCTGGATCATCTCTGGACTTGTCTGCCGTCAAACACATCTGGGACGTCATTGGTCGCGTGGCTTGAATCATCTCTGGATTTATCTGCTATGAAATACATCTGGGACGTCATTGGTCGCGTGGCCTGAATCATCTCTGGATTTATCTGCCATGAAATACATCTGGGACGTCATTGGTCGCATGGGCTGAAGCAAGAGGACCATGGTTATTACCGATGACCACCAAGGGAAAGTCACAGAATCACTGCAGGCAGTGTATATTTCTCTCCTCTTTGGAGGAGCATTGCTGGTACTGGTGACCACCATGGGGAAGCCACAGAATAACAGGAGGCAGTGTAGATTTCTCTCCTCTTGGGAGGACCATGGTTGGTACTGGTGACCACTGTGGGGAAGCCACAAAATCACTGGAGGCAGTGTAGATTCTCTCCTCTTGGGAGGACCATGGTTGGTACTGGTGACCACTGTGGGGAAGCCACAAAATCACTGGAGGCAGTGTAGATTCTCTCCTCTTGGGAGGACCATGGTTGGTACTGGTGACCACTGTGGGGAAGCCACAAAATCACTGGAGGCAGTGTAGATTCTCTCCTCTTGGGAGGACCATGGTTATTACTGATGACCACCAAGGGGAAGCCACAGAATCACTGGAGGCAGTGTAGATTCTCTCCTCTTGGGAGGACCATGGTTATTACTGATGACCACCAAGGGGAAGCCACAGAATCACTGGAGGCAGTGTAGATTTATCTCCTCTTGGAAGGACCATGGTTGGTACTGGTGAGCACCACAGGGAAGCCACAGAATCACTGGAGGCAGTGTAGACTTCTCTCCTCTTGGGAGGACCATGGTTGGTATTGGTGACCACCATGGGGAAGTCACAGAATCACTGTAGGTAGTGTAGATGTCTCTCCTCTTGGGAGGACCAAGGTTGGTACTGGTGACCAACATGGGGAAGCCAGAGAATCACAGGAGGCAGTGTAGATGTCTTTCTTCTTGGGAGAACCATGGTTGGAACTGTTGACCACCGTGGAGAAGCCACAGAATCACTGGAGGCAGTGTAGCTTTCTCTCCTCTTGGGAGGACCATGGTTGGTACTGGTGACCACATCGGGGAAGCCACAGAATCATTGGAGGCAGTGTAGATGTCTCTCCTCTTGGGAGGACCATGGTTGGTACTGGTGACCACCTCAGGGAAGCCACAGAATCACTGGAGGCAGTGCACATTTCTCTCTTCTTGTGAGGACTATGGTTGGTACTGATGGCCACCATGGGGAAGCCACAGAATTACAGGAGGCAGTGTAGATTTCTCTCCTCTTGGGAGGACCATGGTTGGTACTGGTGACCATCGTGGGGAAGCCACAGAATCACAGGAGGCAGTGTAGATTTCTCTCCTCTTGGGAGGACCATGGTTGGTACTGATGACCGCCACAGGGAAGCCACAGAATCATTGGAGGCAGTGTAGATCCTCTATTCTTGGGAGGACCATGGTTGGTACTGGTGACCATCTTGGGGAAGCCACAGAATTACTGGAGACAGTGTAGATTTCTCTCCTCTTTGGAGGACCATGATTGATACTGGTGACCACCTCGGGGAAGCCACAGAATCACTGGAGCCAGTGTATATTTCTCTCCTCTTTGGAGGACCATAGTTGATACTGGTGACCACCTCGGGGAAGCCACATAATCAATGGAAGCAGTATAGATTTCTCTCTTCTTGGGGGGACCATGGTTGGTATTGATGACCACCATGGGGAAGCCACAGAATCACTGGAGGCAGTGTAGATTTCTCTCTTCTTGGGAGGACCATGGTTGGTACTGGTGACCATCGTGGGGAAGCCCCAGAATCACTGGAGGCAGTATAGATTTCTCTCTTCTTGGGAGGACCATGGTTGGTACTGATGACCACCATGGGGAAGCCAAAAAATCACTTGAGGCAGTATAGACTTCTCTCTTCTTGGGAGGACCATGGTTGGTACTGATGACCACCATGGGGAAGCCACAGAATCACTGGAGGCAGTGTAGATTTCTCTCCTCTTTGGAGTACCATGGTTGGTATTGATGACCAACCCAGGGAAGCCACAGAATCACTGGAGGCATTGCAGATTCCTCTCCTCTTTGGAGGACCATGGTTGGTATCATGGCCACCAAGGGAGAAACCACAGAATTATAGGTGGTAGTATGAGTTTCTCTCCTTTTTAATGAACTATGGTCGATACTGGTGACCACCACAGTGAAGTCTCAGAATCATTGTTGGAGGCAGTTAGCACAGGAAAACTGCAGAATCACTGGAGGCGGCCTGGATTCCTCTCCACTTTGGTGGACCATGGTTGGCACTGATGACTATTATGGAGAAGCCACAGAATCACTGGCAGCAGTATGGATTCTTCCGCTGTTTGAAGGACTATGGTTGCTACTGAAGACCACCACGGAGAAGCCTCGGAATTGCTGGAAGCAGGAGAAGCCTCCTTTTTGAAGGACCCTGGTTTACACTTATGACTATCATGGAGAAGCCACAACATCACCAGAGGCATTATAGATTCTTCTCTCTGGATGACCATGGTTGGTACTGTGATCACTAAGGAAAAGCCTTGGAATCACTGGAGATAGTCTGTATTCCTTGGCTTTTTGAAGGACCAGGGTTGGCAATGACAACCACCAAAAAGAAGCTCTAGTATCACTGGAGGTAGTCTGGATTCCTTGCATCTTTAAAGGACCATGGTTGGCACTGCTGACTGCTATGGAGAAGCCTCCTTTTTGAAGAACCCTGGTTTAAACTGGTGACTATTATGGAGAAGCCACAACATCACTGGAGGCATTATGCATGACCATGGTTGGTACTGTGATCACTAAGGAGAAGCCCCAGAATCACTGGACGTAGTCTGGATTCCTTGGCTTTTTGAAGGACCAGGCTTGGCACTGATGACCACCCAAAAGATGCTCTAGTATCACTGAAGATAGTCTGGATACCTTGAATCTTTGAAGGAACATGGTTGGTGCTGCTGACTACTATGGAGAAGCCTCCTTTTTGAAGGACCCTGGTTAAAACCGATGACTATTATGGAGATACCACAGAATCAATGGAGGCAGTATGGATTCTTCTGCTGTTTGAAGGACTATAGTTGGTACTGAAGACCACCACGGATAACCCTTAAAATCACTGGAAGCAGGAGAAGACTTCTTTGTGACGGCCTTGGTTTTAACTGATAACTATTATGGAGAAGCCACATCACTGGAGGCATTAAAGATTCTTCTCCTTTCTGGATGACCATGGTCGGTACTTTGATCACTAAGGAGAAGCTTCGGAATCACTGGAGATAGTCTGGATCCCTTGGCTTTTTGAAGGACCATGGTTGGCACTGACGACCACTAAAAAGATGCTCTAGTTTCACTGGAGATAGTCTGGATGCCTTGCATCTTTGAAGGACCATGGTTTGTACTGCTGGCTACTATGGAGAAGCCTCCTTTTTGAAGGACCCTGGTTAAAACCGATGACTATTATGGAGAAGCCACAGCATCAGTGGAGGCAGTATGGATTCTTTTCCTTTCTGGATGATCATGGTTTGTACTGTGATCACTAAGGAGAAGCCTCGGAATCACTGGAGATAGTCTGTATTCCTTGGCATTTTGAAGGACCAGGGTTGGCACTGACAACCACCAAAAAGAAGCTCTAGTATCAATGGATTTTTAATTTAATTTAATTTTTTAATTTTAATGCATAGATGGCCATTGTATGCTTGCGCACACATAGGAATTTGTCCTCCGCATTTAACCCATTCATGCAGTGAGTATACTATGCAGTGAGGTTAGGTGTCTTGCTCAAGAGCACTTCAGTCATGTCCCAGGACCGGGATTCGAACCTGCAACCCTCCAGTCACAAGTCCACTCCCCTTACCTCTAGGCCACAACTGCCCCTTAATAGAGATAGTCTGGATACCTTGCATCTTTGAAGGACCATGGTTGGTACTTCCGACTACTATGGAGAAGCCTCCTTTTTGAAGGACCCTGGTTTAAACTGGTGACTATTATGGAGAAGCCACAGAATAACTGGAGGCAGTATAGATTCTTCCGCTGTTTGAAGGACTATGGTTGCTACTGAAGACCACCACAGAGAAGCCTTGGAATCACTGGAAGCTTTAGAAGCCACCTTTTTGAAGGGCCCTGGTTTTAACTGATGACTTGTGGAGAATCCACAACATCACTGGAGGCAGTATAGATCCTTCTCCTTTCTGGGTGACCATGTTCTGTGCTGTGATCACTAAGGAGAAGCCTCAGAATCACTTGAGGCAGTATGGATTCCTTGGCTATTTGAAGGACCATGGTCGGTACTGCTGACTACTATGCAGAAGCCTCCTTTTTGAAGGACCTTGGTTTAAACTGAGGACTATTATGGAGATACCACAGGATCACTGGAGACATATGGATTCTTCCACAGTTTGAAGGACTATAGTTGGTACTGGAGACCACCACAAAATCATTGGAGGCATTATAGATTCTTCTCCTTTTTGGATGACCATAGTTGGTTCCATGATCATTAAGGAGCATCCCACAGAATCACTGAAGGTAGTACAGTGCCTCTCCTTTTTGAAGGTTCATGGTATAACCAATGACCACCATGGAGAAGCCGCACCACCACTTATATGCATTGTTATCTGGTTGCAAGCCATTGGTCACAGAGGGTAGAAGGCCTAAACCTTCTGGCTGGTTGAGCGAGTTTTCCAATGGCAACATCTCCAGTAACTGGCCCGGGCGAATCCCAGAATTTCCCAAGTGGTTGTGTCATGGATGACCGGTAACCTACAAAAGCAGGACATCAAACTTTATGGATAACTGTTAGCCAAACAAATATCGGGAATGTGCCTATAACCCTCCCATTGGCTACGTTCCTCTGAGATGTAACCACCATACTGGGTTAAGGGGGACCTCAGCAGCTATGACTTCCTGTACTGTACTGCCTGGTGGGCCCTTGGCTGGAAGGCTGGGAAGATGGGTGTGTATGAGGAAGGTAGGTCATTGGTTGGTAAGTAGGTGATGGGATGAGCTGATATAGGTCACCAGTTTGGTCAGGGGACCGTATAAGGGGCCGTTTGGAGGGGATATTGCTGGGACAGAGGGGAGGGTTGGGGGGTCTGGCCCTATTCACGGCCTCGCTTACAGTAAATGCAGTGAAAGGTGATGGGGGTGGAATGGCCACCTCTATTCTTCAGCCCCACGTCAACTGTGACGCTCACTCAGGAATGCAGCTGGAATAAAAGCGGCCGGACAATGGAGGCCCCCGATCTCCCAGCAGTCCCTGTCTTTATGGGGACAATGGGGGGGAGCCGGGCCTTTGTCCCCGGCTAAGTTCCATCAGGTCACTTGATGGATGACAGGACATAATGCAGACCTCCTGCCTCTGACGTCACCGGCCGAGGGCCCAGCGTACGAGGGCTTAACGGGGAATCGTCACGTGTGCCTCGTACTCGGGGGGTCAGGGGTTAAACTCCGTCTCCGATAATTCAATTATGACCCACCGGACCATTTCCCATCAGATCTTCCCAATCTCACCAAGACCACCTCGACCTGTCCCCAAAATCCCAGGATTCCCCGGGAAAACCCCAAAATGGCTTCAATTTTTGTTTTTAACTTCTTTGTATTTATTACTTTTATTTATTATCTTATTTATAACTATTCTATATATTTAATATTTGCATTTCATGTATCTATTTAGCATAATTATTATTATGATAGTTTTCATTATTTTATGTATTTACCACATTTGCTAATCATGTAACTAATACATGTATTTATTTATTATATTTATATATTATTTAAATTCCGTTTAATGTATTCATATTTATTACTTGTAATAAACTAATAATGTATTTATTATCTTATTGTATATTCCTTATTTTTATCTATTGGTATTTATTACTTTTATTTATAATCTTATTTATAACTATTCTTTATATTTAATATTTGTATTTCATGTATTCATATAGTTTTATTTTGCATAATTATTACTATGATAGTTTTAATTATTTTATGTTTTTAGCACATTTATAAACCATGTAACTAATACATGTATTGGCTATATTATATTTATATATTATTTATATTGCTTAGGTTTAATGTATTCAGATGTATTACTTGTATTAATATATTTATTATCTTATTGTATATTCCTTATTTTTATCTATTTGTATTTATTACTTTTATTATCTTATTTATAACTATTGCTTAATTATTCCTATGAATGTTTTAATTATTTTATGTATTTGTCACATTTGAAAATCATGTAACTTATACATATATTTATTTATTATATTATATTATATTTATATATTATTTATATTTCTTAGGTTTATTGTATTCATACTTATTACTTGTATTAATATTTTTATTTATGATCTTATTTATAACTATTCTCTATATTTAATATTTGTATTTCTTCTATTTATATCATTTTATTTTGCATAATTATTACTATGATAGTTTTTAATTATTTAATGTATTTATCACATTTGTAAATCATGTAACTATGACTTTATTATCTTATTTATAACTATTCTATATATTTAATATTTGTATTCCATGCATGTATATCATTTTATTTTTTAAAATTATTACTATGATAGTTTTAATTATTTTATGTATTTATCACATTTGTAAACCATTTAACTAATACATGTATTTATTATATTAAATGTATATATTATTTATATTCCTTAGGTTTAATGTATTCTAATATTTATTACTTGTATTAATGTATTTATTATATTATTGTATTTTCCTTATTTTTATCTATTTGTATGTATTACTTTTATTTATTATCTTATTTGAAACTATTCTATATATTTATTATTTGTATTTCATGCATTTATATCATTTTATTTTGCATAATTATTACTATGATCGTTTTAATTATTTTATGTATTTATCACATTTGTAAATCATGTAACTAATACATGTATTTATTTATTATATTATATTTATATATTATTTATACTCCTTAGGTTTAATGTATTCATATTTATTACTTGTATTAATGTATTTATTATCTTATTGTATATTCCTTATTTTTACCTATTATTTATATATATTTTTATATATATATATATATATATATATATATATATATATATATATATATATATATATATATATAAATATAAATACATAAATATATATATATATATATATATATATATATATATATATATATTTATATATTTATTATATTTATATATAATATATATATATATATATATATATATATATATATATATACCTATATTTATATTTATTACTTTTATTTCTTATCTTATTTATAACTATTCTATATATTTAATATTTGTATTTCATGTGTTTATATTGTTTTATCTTGCATATTATTACTATGATAGTTTTAATTCTTTTATTTTTTATTATTATTTTATTATTTATCACATTTATTTTATAGATCTAGAACTCATTTTATTGATTTTTTTTTCCTCTCGCTTGAAGTGGGTCAAAATCCATGAGGCCGGCCATGGGATCTAAAAGATTCCAGGCCCGGCCGCTAGCCTGCGCCCTGGGGGACATTTTTGAAAACTTTTTGGATTTTTTATATATTTATGCAGAATTGTCATTACAGGTCTGGTATTAAAGTGGACCAACACCCAGGATTTTGACTATCCTGGGTTTTGGTCCACTTCAGGGGGGCACCCCGATTAGGGGTACTCATATACTCATATACTCAATACTCACCTCAAAATGCTCCCACATGGCCGGGTGACAGCGACGGACAAGCGCTGACAGCGACGGACAAAGCAACGCGTCTGCCGCCGCCTCCCGCACGTCCCTCTGACAGCGCGCGCGCCCGCGCGCCCGCGCCGGCCATTCACAAACGGCCGGCGCGGGCGCGCGCACGGCTAGAGGAGGTGAGTTTTTGGGGGGTTTTCGGGGGGGTTCCTCACCGCGGGACATCCCGATCTCGGATGTCCCGCGGTGAGGGGGGTGATCGGCCCGGGAATCTTATAGATTCCCGGGCCGATCACCCCAGGGTGTTGGTCCACTTTAAAGCTCACCTCTGCCCCCCAAAATAACAAGCAGAACTTAGGCCCTTATTCATGAAGGGATAGCGTCAGGTAGTGGCTGGTTAATGAGAGGTAGCGACAGGTAGCGACTGGTGAACGCCGGACACGGCAGCAATTACACATTTATCAAGCAGAATCTGTTTAGCTACTGGGATAGCGCCATGTAGCGTCTGATTCATCATTTTCACAGCCTCAGCGTACAGCGCCGGCGTTCAGCCTTGCACAGCGCCAGGTATGACCTCTCGCTACCTGTCGCTCTTCCATAAATTTCAATGGATGTTCTTTTATTTTTCTTGAAACGTGTTTTTTTTTTTTTTATTTATTTATTTTTTTAAATCTTAAATAATTCTGTGACCTCTCCTGACATTGAATAAGCAGTTTATTCACATTGTTTATATTTTTTATATATTTCTTCAGAAATGACATCACAGCTCTGCCATTAAAGTGTCATGTTACAATGTTGTTACAATGTAATTCCATATGTTGTCGCTTTGTTACTGGTGGATAGATGCTGAAAAACAGACTTTAATCACACAGCCTCCTGCGCTCTGGGCTTCAGAGAAGCATTTTTCAGCGCCAGAGATTTGTGAGGCTGTTTTTTTGCTGAATATGGTGTGAGTCGGTCGCTATAAGCAGTTGCTAACATGCGCTCCCATACAGCGCTGTACTGGTCATATAGCGACTCCTCACAATGTATTCATCATTACTGAACAGCGACTGAGTCGCTATGAAGTAGCGACCCTCGGCCGAGCACAGCGACTACTAGCGGGCGCTCTGAAAATGCCGCTACAGACGCTCATCTGTCGCTACCTGGCGTTAGTGATGAATCAGCCTGTTAGCAATAAACAGAAACGGGCAGGCTGGAGTCGCTATTTGACCAGTACAGCGCTGTATGGGAGCGCATGTTAGCGACTGGTCATATCGACCGACTCACACCATATTCAGCAAAAAAACAGCCTCACAAATCTCTGGCGCTGAAAAATGCTTCTCTGAAGCCCAGAGCGCAGGAGGCGGTGTGATTAAAGTCTGTTTTTCAGCATCTATCCACCAGTAACAAAGCGAAAACATATGGAATTACATTGTAACAACATTGTAACATGACATTTTAATGGCAGAGCTGTGATGTCATTTCTGAAGAAATATATAAAAAATATAAACAATGTGAATAAACTGCTTATTCAATGGCAGAAGAGGTCACAGAATTATTTGTGATTTAAAAAAAAAAAAAAAAAAAAAACCCTGTTTAAAGAGAAGAAATTGAAATGTATGGGAAAGCGACAGGTAGCGAGAGGTCATACCTGGCGCTGAGCAAGGCTGAACACCAGCGATGTTCACTGAGGCTGTGATAATGATGAATCAGACGCTACATGGCGCTATCCCAGTCGCTAAACAGATTCTGCTTGATAAATGTGTAATTGCTGCCGTGTCTGGCGTTCACCAGTCGCTACCTGTCGCTATCCCTTCTTAACCCCCTTGGCGGTGATCCCGAGCGTGACTCGGGGTCAATATGCGCTGTAAGTGGCGGTGACCCCGAGTCACGCTCGGGATCGATTTGGGAGCAAGAGCGGGCGGCGCAGCCTCCTTACCTTCTCCCTGCGATCCAGCGATGTCTCCGCCGCGATCGCAGGTGAGAGCCGGGGCTGCGGCGTCCCTCTCCGCTTCCGGGTTCCGTCTCTGTGAGCCGCAGAGGCTCATGGGGGCGGAGCCGTGCGTGAGAGACAAATGCAATGGCAACGCTTTCGTTGCCATTGCATTTGACTATATCGCAACGCCAGGAAGGTTAAATAAGGGCCTAAGCAGTTGGTGGCTCTGTCTATTCTGGTCAGTTCCACCTGTGTCCATTAGAGGGCAGCAGAGACACGCGGCAGCTTACAGCTCAAACTTCCGTTTTCGTGCCGATCTGTTCTTTTTTTTTAAATGTTCCCGCTCTCGTATGAGTGTGCGAGCGATTCTATGCATGCATTGCAATCCTTCTATAAAGTTTCCGTCCGTTCGTACGGCAGATTACGAATTACGAGGATGTCATTTTCCATCCAGACTTTTCCGTTTCATTTCCGCATGTTACAACGTAGGCTTTCGTTTTTGCCCGTTTCCCATCGTATCCTCCAACGAATCCTTTACGTTTCCCGATAGATTCTGTTTCCATTTTACAAAAAATATTCGTCCAGACGGAATCCTTACGATCTTGCGCCTGCGCACTACAAACAACTCATTAAAGTGCTCGCCTACATATTTGCCACCCTCACTTCTACTATAATGTTTAGCTAAATCACTTAGCGCTATCCTCCATCTTCCTTTTTGGACCCTTAAAGCTCACCCAAACCACTTCTCGGTTAGGTTCTTCCTCCATTTTAGCCCCCTAAAACTTACCCAAATCACTTCTCGGTCATGTGAATATTCATCTTTAAATATTTCTGGGCCCATTAGTTTTGTGTTAATGTATTTTGTAAATGAACTGACAGTGTAACATTTTTTTTTATTCCATCATAAAATATTAAAATTTTAAAATTTTTGAAAATGTCAAATTTTTACAACTATAAAAAACAAAATACACAGCAATGGCAGGCCACAGAAAATTATTCTTCATCTGTGGTCCCCAACGAGTCGCGCAGCTCCTGCATCTCGCCCACCAACTGAAGGACCCTGACACTCAGTTTTGCCACTCTGGCACGTGTGGTCCCTGTTTAAAAACGTAAATTAAAATTTTGGTATAACCTTGTTGGGGTCATACTGCAGTGCCCCCCCCCCCCCCGTATGGTCCAAACACCTAAATCTGGATTTCAAAAGCCAGAGGGCCCTCGCCACCACGGGCCGGGTTTTGCATAGTGCCCGATTAGAGAACCCCTGGCCCGCATTCTGCAGGCAAAGAACGGGCATCAGGAGCAAGGGCAGGAGCGGATATCCAGAATCCCCTGAAAGAATTTAAAATTACTAACATAAAATACAAATTCTAAGCTACAATATTGTTTAACATGTCATCAAGGGCTAAAAACAGCCATAGGTTAAGACATGAGTCATCAACTATATTCATTGCCATACAGTGAAAATGGATTGATGGAATGTGAGCAAACTTACCCAGGAGCCGTCCACCAGATAATTCTCCTGACTCAAACTGACGAAATAAGCCGGAGCTCCGCAATATATAAGCATCATGGGACGACCCTGGATGCCCTGCAAGAACACTGAGGAATCGCATAGCTGGACCAAACACTGCTTGTATGTTGTGCGAGTGGCACATCTTGCGGTTCCGGCAACCAAATATAAAATAATTACACGAACCAAAGGTAACTGACTAAAACAATAACTCCTACAACAAATTAAGATTCAAGTTCAACAATCCAAATATAATTCACAAAGGACATAAGTCTAAAATAATATAGCAATTATATGGATGTGTGGGAAAATAAAGGTTTACATGCTAAGGACTAATTAAGGTCAGCATTAAAATGCATCTAGAAGGCATACATGAAATGTATTGATTCAGGTATGCATTGCTATACAATTTATGGCCTCGGCCATGCTGATACATGCAATGCCTTGGTGCTAAAGGCGCGCAGACTCCTCCACATAGCCGCAAAACATGTTCAACAATAGCAATCCGAGCCCTCAAAGGAAATGAAACGGATTTATAGGGTGGTGGTCCGTCGGAAATCAGCTCTCTGAATCAGACCGAAACCCATCCCAACAACGTAAGTTATCTGAACGAACGGAAAACATCAGATTTTGTTTGGAAAATGATCCGAACTAACAGAAATGTTCCGATTTGCTTCCGTTCATCGAAAACGCATTCCCGAACGTTCGTACGAATGAAAAATGAACGAAAAAAACAAAACAAAATGACAAACACCCACCAAAACTTTCACAGACAGCTACGGAAGCCCGGACCAATGTGTCTCTGAATCGAGCCTATTGAGCTGTATGCGGCCGTGTGCCTCTGCTGCCCTCTAATGGCCACAGGTGGAACTGACCTGAATAGACACAGAGGCACCTACTGCTTATTTAAGAAAGGATGGCGTCAGGTAGCGGCTGGTTAATGAGAGGTAGCGACTGGTGAACGCCGGACACGGCAGCAATTACACATTTATCAAGCAGAATCTGTTTAGCGACTGGGATAGCGCCATGTAGCGTCTGATTCATCATTATCACAGCCTCAGCGAACAGCGCCGGCGTTCAGCCTTGCATAGCGCCAGAGATGACCTCTCGCTACCTGTCGCTCTCCCATACATTTCAATGGACGATATTTTTTTTCTCTTTAAACTGGGTTTTTTTTTTTTTTTCACAAATAATTCTGTGACCTCTCCTGACATTGAATAAGCAGTTTTTTTTTTTACAAATTTTTCATTTTTTATATATTTCTTCAGAAATGACATCACAGCTCTGCCATTAAAGTGTTCATGTTACAATGTTGTTACAATGTAATTCCATATGTTGTCGCTTTGTTACTGGTGGATAGATGCTGAAAAACAGACTTTAATCACACCGCCTCCTGCGCTCTGGGCTTCAGAGAAGCATTTTTCAGCGCCAGAGACTTGTGAGGCTGTTTTTTTGCTGAATATGGTGTCGGTCGCTATGAGCAGTCGCTAACATGCGCTCCCATACAGCGCTGTACTGGTCATATAGCGACTCCTCACAATGTATTCATCATTACTGAACAGCGAATGAGTCGCTATAAAGTAGCGACTCACGGCCGAGCACAGCGGCTACTAGCGGGCGCTCTGAAAATGCCGCTACAGACGCTCATCTGTCGCTACCTGGCGTTAGTCATGAATCAGCCTGCCCGTCGCTTTAGAATATGTAGTATTATTAGAGCTGATCATTGATTGTATAGCACTTTCGTTTTGGAGTATTAGGACTGGGACATATACTTTACATCTGACCTATATATTTGTGCAATACCTAATGGAATGTTCATACCCTTAGTTTTTATTGTATTTTAATATTTGTATCAATAAAAGATATTATTGCTATTATTGAATACGGAGTGGTGCAGATTGAGGCCCTTATTTATGAAGGGATAGCGCCAGGTAGTGACTCTTTAGCGACAGGCAGCGAGAGGTATCGGCACGAGAACGCCGGCTCAGATACGCAATGACACATTTACGAAGCCGATCCTGTTTAGCGACTGGGAGAACGCCATGTAGCGTTAGATTCAACATGATCCCAGCCTCAGCAGACAGTGCCTGCGTTCAGCCTTGCCGAACGCCGGGTATTACCTCTCGCTACCTGGCGCTCTCTCATACATTTCTATGGCAGAGACTCAAATATAATTTTATTTATTTATTTATTTTTTTCCAAAATACAAATGTGTTAGACATTATTCCTGAAGTGTACACTACTCTAATTTGGTGAGGCTCCAGGGCTAGCCCACCATCACGTCCTCATAGATCAGGCTGCACACCACTTCATCATACAAATCATATGTTTATTAATCAAAGTTAATACACTAATCTCACATCAACAACAAAACAACACATAACAAGATTAAAAACATATATTTAAAAACCCAAGTGGGGAGGAACTCCAGGGCTAAAATGCATAAAGACACTAGAATGTAGTGTCAAAATAACCCATTAAATGTAAATATCTATAGTTATAGCTCACATCAACCAATATATATACACTGACGTTTGCAGGACAAGATACTAAGGCCCTTATTTAACAAGGGATAGCGCCAGGTAGCGAATGGTGAGCGAACGTTAATGACGGGCCCCGCCACGAGAACGCCGGCTCCCCTCCTCAATCACACATTTATCAAGCCGATCCTGCTTATCGACTGACAGAGCGCCAGATAGCGAATCATTCATCATTATTCCAGCCTCACCCCACAGCGCCAGCGAGCGACCTTGAACAGCGACAGG
Source organism: Gastrophryne carolinensis (assembly GCA_027917425.1). NCBI lineage: Eukaryota > Metazoa > Chordata > Amphibia > Anura > Microhylidae > Gastrophryne > Gastrophryne carolinensis. Next base: position 456,181,307 of record CM051238.1, read on the forward strand.
TATGACCTCTCGCTACCTGGCGCTCTCCAATGCATCTTTAAATATTCATAATTAATTGCTATTTTATTATTTTTTTTTTTTAAATGTCAAAAATTCTGTGACCACTTCTGCAATGTTAGATATTTTTTTAAGGTAAAAAAAAAAAAAAAAAAAAAATTCTGCAGAATTGATATTACAGGTCTGATATTAATGTATTCATATTACAAAATGTTTTGAAAAACATGTTTTTTTTTTTTCCTAAAAATATGGTGGTTTGGGGGTTAAAAAACTACTTTTAACCCATCGCCGCCAGCGCTCTGGGGTTTAAACAAGCATTTCACAGCGCGAGAATTTTTGGAGCGTGATTTGTTAATGAATATGCTGGGAGCCGTTCGCTATGGCCGTTCGCTGTCATGCGCTCCCATACAGCGCGGAACCTGTCAAATAGCGACTCCTAACCCCGTATTCAACATTACTGCACACCGACTGAGTCGCTGTCAACAACCGAACAACGGCCAAGCACAGCGAATACTAGCGGGCGCTGTGAAAATACCGATACAGTCGCTCAACTGTCGCTACCTGGCGCTATTAATGAATCGGCCTCCCCGTGCTTGTGCAGTCTATCAATTAATCCTATAATCTATATCAAAAATTATGAATCAGTGCTACTCCATAATGGGTATAACAGTACATACATATTGTGCAAACTAGTAAAATAAAGTGCTCTCAACAGTGCAAAAGTGCCTTAAGTGCTACCATGCATTACACTATATAGTGCCACTACTTGTCTCCAAAAACGTCAGAGATACACATCAGGAATTCAATATACCATCATATATCTAATAATCCACAGCTCAATAAACAGCCCATTATTCCTGAAGTGTATGTAATGTTTCCAATGTTTTTTTTTTTATTTCGAAAAGTTAAAGTGGACCAACACCCACCGCTGATCGGCCCGGGAATCTATAAGATTCCCGGGCCGATCAGCTCCCTGCCCACGGGGCACCCCACTGTGTGAAACCCCCCAGGACGCCCGCAAATCCTACCTGTTCCTCGTCCCAACGGCTCATGCGCGGGCCGCCACCGCCTTTCGCGCATCCCTCTAGCAGGGCGCGCACCCGCACCGGCCGGCGCGGGCGCGCTCCCTGTAAGAGGGACGCGCGAGAGGCAGCGGCGGGCGCTCTCACCCTGTCCGTCGATGGACCTCGCTTGTCCGTCGGCGGTGATTGGTGGAGCGAGTCACGTGGGAGCGGGGTCAGGTGAGTTTTTGGGGCTTTCTGGGGGGTTTCACACAGCGGGGTTCCCCGCGGAAGTGGACCAACACCCAGGATAGTGAAAATCCTGGGTGTTGGTCCACTTTAATTTGTAGTGTGCCACTTAAATTTAAAACTCACACCCCTACCCCAATGTCATTCCCGTTATTTTTCCAGTTTTTACATTTTGTTTACACCACAAAAAATCACTTTAATCTAACCGTGTCTGGCGCTCTATGCCGCAGTCATCCAAAAAACAGCGCCCACGCTATTTCCTAGAAGTTTCTTGTTGAATCTGGGTTATTGCGGCGAGGGCCAGTCGCTATGCCCAGTCGCTACCTGTCGCTGGCTCTGTGCTGTTCATACATGTTTTTTTTTTTACCATGAAATTCCTTGTAACGCCAAGAGTCGCTGTTGTTGAATAAGCGGCAAAGATTTTCGCGCATCTGAGTGCACTAGCATGACCTTGAAACCATAGTTAAAGTTAATATTAACCCATTAGTTATTAGGTTGTGAAACACATTGTTCCCCCTTACATTAGCATTCAAATGTATCTCAACCTATTTCTGTAGTCATGTTTTTAACACATTCACATATCTATATATAAAGAGGTCTTAATGTCTGTGTTACTCTCTCTGGAATTACGTTGCCAAAAAGAATTACGCAACATAAACAAAAATATGTAAGAAATACATTTTAGCTTGTGTGTATGGTGCGGCTGAGCTTGTTATGTTTACGCTATTTTAACCTTTGCGATATCATAGGCGTATGTTAGCGTATTTTTAATGCAATTTAATCTTAATGCAAGGAGTGTCAGATTATTCTCAGTGTGTCACACACCCCGCTTCCCCTTTAATTCTGACGATAGGGTTATTCTCCAGCAGGAGGCGACGTTGCAGAGAGAAGTCTTGAAAACGAGCCCCTTCCGGCCTACATATACCTGGGACCTCCCACTCAACACCCAGTGTTTTCTCTCTGCAAGATGCGACAAGACAAAAGAAAGAAGTCTCCTGCTTGCAGGTAGCCGGGGTCAGTCCCTGGCACCCCCTTTTGGTCTATTTCTGCCCAGCTTCTTGTTTTGTTCACTTAGTTGATATTGGAAGCCTCTCAGCCTAGGCTGCTGGCTGGGCAATGGTAGACGGCACCTCATGGTGCCTAGGAGCTTATCTCCTCCGCTCGTCCCCACGCCGCAATGCGGTTATCCGGCCTGTGATCCGGATTTGGGATGCCCCTTCCCGGTCCCCCCTTTAGCCTGCCTTCTCCCGCTTGGTCCCTTCTCCCTTAGCGTGGGGGGGGGGGAGGGGGTGGCGTTTGTGGGGTGTCTATAATGATTTTTATTCTGACCAGGATGATGTGTGCGTTTTTTGTAGGCAGCTAAATAGGTCGGTCTGGTGAATATGTCCCCGGGCTGCGGGGGCTCCGTGTGCATTCTGTGTGGCGTGCTGAGTGTGTTTTTGCGGGCGGGGTGCCTGTTTCTGGCACCCGGCTCGCTCGTATGTGCGGCAGCGGTGCTCGTCTTCTAGGGGGCGGGCCAGCGTTTTTTCGCGGCCCGCGCTGTGCTGGCGCGAGCGGGGGGCGGGGCCGGAGCGCTTTGCGCGCTTTGCCGGCACGCCCTTCGTCTTCCTCGCTCCGGAGTTGTCCGCCTGCGGTCTGGGGTCTGCTGAGCTCTGTCTCGCAAGTTTGCTTTTTACTTTTATTTTCTGTGCTGCGCGGTGCTATTATGTCCATTATCAGATGGTTCTAGGACATGTTTTCATGCATATAAAGTATATTATCCCTATGGTGATGTGGCCAATTTGGAAGTATTTCCTCTATGATTGGTTGCACTAATTCATTACTGTGCTGGTGCACTTTTGATAATGCCGTTGGGAGTATAGAGGGCTGCATATTGATTTCTTTATATTTAGATATATATATATATATATATACACACACATATATGTATGTTATTGCCAGTATACCTTGTGTATTTAATGTTTTAGTGATTGTGTGTGTGTGCCTGTGTACGCTTGCTGCATACCTTTTGTATTTTCTGGGGGCTGATTGTGGTCTCTTTCTTACAGGTCCGGGGATTCCCGCGCTGCGGTGGGTCTCCCGGTCTGATATACCTGGCTAGTCTTATTGTTTAAAATCCTCCCACTCCCAGGACTTTCATTATAAAAGGGGCATCCCGGGTTGCTTAATGCGTAAATCCCTGGGTTGTTGCGAATACCATCATTTCACCATATGGAGGCTTCCGGAAACGGCTCTTCGGGGCTATCCAGGCTGTGTGGGGGTTGTGGGGCTCCGCTCCCAGGCGATGATGTCATAATATGTATTCCATGTGCACAGCGGAATATTGCGCGCCAGTCCGGCTCCTGGCTCCTCGCAACCTCCGTCATCTCCTACCCCTCCCCACCTATTCCGGACCCCGTGTGACGTTGCCAAAGTGGGGACTCGCAATCCGAGGTGTGTGCACGGTTGGCCAGCCTCGAGAAAATGTTCTCCGCCGCGGTGGCTCAGAAGGCTACGGCTAAGCGGAAGCACCTTTCTCCGGCATCGCCTGTTCCGAAGGATGAGGTGTTGGAAGTGTTGGATTGGTCCGATTGTCCCCCTGCTGATGAGGGGGAGCTCCTAGAGGAGTCGGACGAGCCTGCAGACCAGCAATTGGTTGGTACCGCTGGCGATCAGGCTGCGGGGGTGTTCCTTGACACTCCTTCCATTTTGGCTCAAATGTTTGAGATTTTGGCTTTGGATCCACCTGAGGCACCCCCCCCCCCCCCCGCCAAAGGGTGAGTTGTTTGATGTGCCCAAGCCGCGTTTGGTGTTTCCCAGACAACACTTTGTGAGGGTTGTCCTTAAGGAATGGGAACAACCTATGTGCCTTGTTGGAGTTCCTCCTAGTTGGGATAAGCGTTATCCTTTTCCGGAGGATTTGGTGAAGCTTTGGTCTGTTCCCCCTGACGTCGATGCCCCCGTGTTGGGGCTGTCTAACACGGCTGTGTTGCACTCCCCTGACACTACTACCATTAAGGATGGTGAGGATCGTCAGATTGATCAATTGGCTCGCCATGGTTTTATCAGTGCTGGATCGGCACTGCGGCCGGTTTGTGCTTCGGCGCTTCTTTTGATGGCCGTCAGGTCCATTTTTAGAGATTTGTACGCAGATCTTGATCCCACTTGTGATGAGTTATTTTCTCTCAAGCAGTGTGAGTCGTTTATTTCCTTTGTCAGGACGATGCGCTTGCGATGTGTAGCAGGCCAGCCGCCCTGTTGGTTGCTATTCGTCGGTTGGTGTGGCTGCGTCAGTGGAAGGCGGACTTTAGCTCTAAGAAGTCGCTTACAGCTCTTCCTTTTGTGGGTTTGCGCCTGTTTGGCGACAAATTGGATTCAGTTACCAAGGGTGGTAAGTTGCCTCAAAGCAAGAGGCCGCGTCGTTCCTTTCGGGGAGCGGCTTCTTTTAGTCCCTCCTTTCGGGGAGCCAGAGCGGGCAGAGGGGCCTCCTTTCCCGCTACCAGGGGTGCAGGTTGGACCCGGGGGAGGGGCCGTGGCCGTCCCGGTCAGTCCTGGGGCGCCAAGCCCAAGCCTGCTGGCAAGCCCGCTCAGCAATGAGGGGGTGCCCTTACCCGTGCGGGTGGGGGGACGATTGCGATACTTCTCCCAGGTTTGGGACCAGGCGGTTGCGGACAGATGGATCCGGGAGGTGGTGTCGTCCGGTTACAAGCTGGAGTTCGAGTCTTGCCCTCCTTTGCGGTTTTTCCGGTCTCGGGTGCCCACCGACCCTTTGGCCGCGCAGGGGCTCCTGGCACCGGTGAAGAATCTTCTAGAAATGGCGGTCATCCGGCCGGTGCCGCACTTGGAAGTGGGCCTCGGGTATTACTCCAATCTCTTCACAGTGCCCAAGAAGGACGGGTCGGTTCGCCCCGTTCTGGATCTGAAGTTCCTCAACAGGTTCATCAGTACACGGAAGTTTCGCATGGAAACTCTGCGATCGGCCATCAGTTCTCTTCGACAGGGGAACTTCATGACGTCCATAGACATCAAGGATGCTTACCTTCATGTTCCCATCTGCCAGGCTCATCAACGTTTTCTTCGGTTCGTGATGGAGGATGGGCATTTTCAATTCGTGGCACTTCCGTTTGGCCTTACCTCGGCTCCAAGAGTGTTCACCAAGGTGCTGGCAGGGGTGATGGCCATTCTCAGAACTCAAGGCATTCGCATCGTACCTTATCTGGACGACCTTCTCATCATGGCTCCTTCTCTCAATCAATCGGTGGTCTCCACGCTGGAAAGCTTCGGTTGGGTGATCAACTATCCCAAGTCCTCCCTCGCCCCGGCCAGGGTGGTGTCCTTTCTGGGAATGCGGTTGGATTCTTGTCAACACAGGGTGTTTCTGCCTCAATCCAAGATTTTTCTGATTCAGGAATTGGCTCGGCTCCTTCTTTCCAATCCTCGACCGTCCATCCGTCTGGGGATGAGACTGGTAGGGTTGATGGTTGCCTCTTTCGAGGCAGTTCCTTTTGCTCAATTTCACACAAGGACACTTCAGCTTCATCTGTTGGCGTCTTGGGACCGGCGACCACGGTCGTTGGATCGGCCCTTCCAGTTGTCCTCCCGGGATTCGGCAGTCCCTTCAATGGTGGTTGGTCTCGGCCAATCTCTTGAGTGGCAGGTCTTTTCTGACTCCTCTTTGGGAAATCGTCACCACGGACGCCAGTCTTTCGGGATGGGGGGGATTCTGGAAGGATCTTCAGTTTCGGGGGCAGTGGGGGCCTCGAGAGGCCCACTTGCCCATCAATGTTCTGGAACTGAGAGCCATCCGTGGTTCTTTTTCATTTGACTCAGCATGTTCTGGGCCTTCCGGTTCAGGTTCGCTCGGACAATCGGACAGCGGTTGCTTACATTAATCATCAGGGAGGGACTCGCAGTCTGGGTGCCCTCAGAGAGGTGTCCCTGATCCTGACCTGGGCGAAGGCCCATGTTCCTTGTCTCTCGGCAGTTTACATTCTGGGTGTGGAAAACAGGGAAGCGGATCTGTTGAGCAGGTGCTCTTCCTGTCTGGGGGAATGGTCTCTCCATCCTCAAGTTTTTCGGTCTCTGTGTCTCCGGTGGGGGACACCGGAGGTGGACCTGTTTGCCTCTCGTCACAATTGCAGGCTTCCGACCTTCATGTCGCTCTCTCAGGACCCTCTGGCTCTGGCGGTGGACACCATGTCTCTGAGCTGGGGGGAACTGGGGTTTCTGTACCTTTTTCCTCCGATACCCATGCTAGGCAAGGTGGTACGGAAGCTGGCTCCGGAAAGGGTGTCCGCCATTCTCGTAGCTCCAAGGTGGCCAAGGCAAGTATGGTTCGCAGACATCGTTCGGCTGGTGGTGGATCAGGTCGTTCTGCCTCTTCGGCCCGATCTGCTCACTCAGGGTCGGCTGTGTTACCCCAATTTACCAACGCTGGGTTTGACGGCTTGGCTGCTGAAACCTTTATCTTGAAGGAGGAGGGTCTTTCTGACTCGGTTGTTAAGACTCTTATCTGTGCCCGGAAGAGGTCTTCTTCTACCATCTACTATAGGACTGGGAGAGCCTATATTGCTTGGTGTGAGGTTAGATCTTTGCCTTGTAGGGTCTTTTCAGTTTCCAGTATTTTGGATTTCTTGCAATCAGGGCTGGACTCTGGTCTCCAGCTGAGTACTTTGAAAGGGAAGGTTTCTGCCTTGTCTATCTTTTTTCAGAAGCCTGTTGCACTTCATCCTTTAGTCAAAACTTTTTTCCAGGGGGTTATGCATGTGCGGCCTCCCAGGAAGTCATTGCTCCCTGTTTGGGACTGGAACTTGGTTCTTTCTGCTCTTCAGGCTCCTCCCTTTGAGCCCTTGCAGGATATTGCTCTTTCTACCTTGACTCAGAAGATTGCCTTCTTGGTGGCGATCACTTCGGTTCGGCGTGTTTCGGAGTTGGCGGCCTTGTCGATTCAGGCTCCCTACTTTGAGAGGCATCAGGACAAGGTGGTTTGTTTCTGCTTTTCATTTGAATCAGGATATTGTCCTTCCCTCCTTGTGTCCTAAGCCTAAGAATGACAAGGAGAAGGTTTTGCATTGTTTGGATGTGGTACGCTGTGTTAAGTACTATTTGCTTACTACTTCTCCTTTTCGTAAGACTGATGCCTTTTTTGTTGTGCCCTGTGGGCCTAGGAAGGGTTTGGCTCCGGCTAAGTCTTCCATTAGCAAATGGATTCGTCAGGCGGTTGTTGGGGCCTATTCGGCCAAGGGGAAGGTTCCCCCTTTTCGTATCACTGCTCATTCTACTCGTACTGTTGGAGTGTCTTGGGCTTTTCAGCACCAGGCTTCTGTTGAACAAGTTTGTAAGGCTGCTACTTGGTCTTCCGTTCATACTTTTTCTAAGTTTTACAAGGTTGATGTGCGGGCCTCAGCGGATGCTGTGTTTGGCCGCAAGGTTCTGCAGACCGCAGTCGTTTAAGTTATGCTTCATTTTGCTGTCGGATACCCACCCCTTGTGGACACTGCTTTTGGATGTCCCTATCGTCAGAATTAAAGGGGAAGCGGGGTGTGTGACACACTGAGAATAATACCATTTTGTGAGTACTCACCTGTAAAATGGATATTGTCAGTGTGTCACACACCCCGCTTCACCCGCCCTTTTTTGGTATCCTGGATCCTCTATATGGTGAAGCTTTCCTTTATTTTTATTTTGAGGGTTACCGTTGGTTTTCCTGGTACCTTGTCTTACTGCTGTTTGAATTCACTGGTTGCTAAGTTAGAGGTCCCAGGTATATGTAGGCCGGAAGGGGCTCGTTTTTCAAGACTTCTCTCTGCAACGTCGCCTCCTGCTGGAGGATAACCCTATCGTCAGAATTAAAGGGGAGCAAGCCTGTAAGGGCACCACCAAAATAATGACTTTATAAAAAAGTGGGTGCTCCCATTAATCCCAAACCCAAACCAAAGTAGCAAAAAAAATAAATTGGGGATTTATAAATGGGCACTCGCACTAGTGATATGAAAAAGATAATATAGAAAGTTTATTCAAGGTGCTATGTACACAAGTAAAAAACATATATACAACATACAAAAACAAGACAAAATTAAAAAGAGAATAAATGGGTCCCCGGGCTCTGCTTAATATCTAATCAATCCAACATATGCATATAAATTATAATGAGAAGCCAATATATATTTCATACATATCTGCAAATGTATACATGAGTGCATGGAATGATGCCGCCCCCTAGTGAGAAATAAATAGAAAGCAGGGAATCACATAAAAAGTAAGAATCCTAATTAATAAACTATATACAACAACCTAATCAGTGTATACACGACAAAAATTATTTACAATGTACAAGTAAGCGAAAGTGCAAAGTGCATCAAAACAATTATTTAAGACCATTTATAGAGAAACACTGAGCCTATATGAGACAAAAAGGGGTCTCATCTAGCTTATAAATGTGCAAATCAATATAATATATTCTCACTCGTACTCATATAACCCCAGTGAAAAGTAGTGAGAAGAGATAGTCAATAATAAGATATTAAGAAGAAATATATATAATTAGAAAATGCCTCTCTACAGTATTTAAACACTAAACTTCCCTGTGCTATGCATATGAGTCATAAGTAGCTCCCTCCCCAAATAGAGTCAGCCAACAATATTCAAGTGAAGTACTTAAGAGATAAAAGATGGCTAGCACAGAACCATTTACTACGGCTAAACAAGGGGGGACAAAGGGAGCAGGGAGGGCGCAGTAGCCATGCTTCTGATGATAATCAATCAAACATAATATTGGACAATACTACCGACAGCAGATCTGTTCCCGGGACCTCCGGCTTTTTGCTACCTTAGAATTAAAGGGGAAGCGGGGTGTGTGACACACTGACAATATCCATTTTACAGGTGAGTACTCACAAAATGGTATTTTTAGCTTTCACTTTCGTTTTTGCTACTTCCGGTTTACCACCTACGAGGATCCATCATGCGGCCCAGATGCCCTGCCAGACGTCTCCCCAGCTATTCCTCTGATTCTGGGGGTATGGGTTTGGCCGCTCTGCGGAATTTGCAATTGGCCATGTTGGCCTTTTTTTTTTTACAATAAAAATGTTACCCTTTTTAACATTTAATTGTGTGTTGACCTTGAAACCATAGTTAAAGTTAACATGAACCCATTAGTTATTTCATTCTGAAACACATTATTAGGCCTTACATTCTTGAAGCATTGTAATGTATCCAAAATTATTACTGTAGTAATTTTGCCCAAACATTCACATATATAGATATAGAGAGGTGTTAATGTCTGGGTTAGTAGCTATGTAATTAGGTACACATTAGTCAAGATATACAAGAATTTATTATAGTAAATAAAGTCAAACCAAATTATAACAGCATTTGATTTGACCCCCCCAAAAAAAAATTAGTCCCTGGGTGGCCTTGGTGGTGCCGACTCATTGTTAGGGGCGGTGTTGGGGGCCAACAGTGCAGTTAAAAAAATAGACTGCTACTGTATTAGCTGTATTAGCGTCCTGGCGCTCCATAGATTGTTGGATGCCATGCATCATTTGTTGGATGGCATGCATCATTTCTGCCTGTGGTTGGTTTCGTAAATCTCTAACTTCTTGCCTCAGTTCACAAATTTGTTGTTGGTCCACCAGCGATTGGGTTTCCAACGCCGCAATGCGCTCCTGAGTTCCATCACGCGGCTGTTGGCGACTGTAGGCCTCCAGCATCCGGCCCCCTAACTCATACAGGTCGGCACTTGTGGGGGCAGATCGGGCAGTTGGTTGTTGCGCAGGCTAAAACAGAAAGCAATATATTATTTTCCAGATTGTATTTAGCAGATAAAACAAAATCTAATACATCAATGGTTAGATTAACATGTACCGTTGGTACTGCCTCTGTAGCCTGGCCACATGGGACTTGTGAGGAGGGCACATCCTGGGTTGGCACCAAGGATTCCTGCTAAGATCAAAGTATGTTGTATGTTACATGGGTTTTACTGAGTGTCCCAAAAACATATAACCGTTGCTCAACGATAAACAATTCATCAATGGAACCTGCGTGTGCTCCTCCTCAAATAGTACAGGTGTCTGGCTGCCAGAAAGGGGCAAATCATCATCCGAGAGTGGCGGCAACATCACATATGCTAAAGAGAAAAGTCGTGTTATTTGTTTGGCTGTTGTTATTGTGTGTCCACATTTTCTAACCAGTATAGAGTCAATACCTGTCCAAAGTTACCCATTGGCAAATACACACACCCTTTACATTTAGTAGATATTAGGAAGAAAGATCTCTGTTAAACAAACACGCTAAACTCATTGTGTTCACACAGATCATAATCACATATCTAAAAACACACTTACCCGCCACCTCGGATATGTCCAGACTTAGGCCATCACTAGAGCTTTGCCCTAAAAATACATGGTTCAGAGCAAATGTCAAGAGGCACACAACATTTCATGAAAAACAACATCCTTACGTTAACAAATTCAAACACATTCTTACCCTCATTCCTAGCAGCCGCACGGTTAAGGGCCCTTTCAGGACCAGCACTTCCTGTATTTGGACCTAACATAAAGCAGAATTGGTATTACTTCAAATTTTCATCATTTGAGAACTCGGAAAAAGTATCCGTTTGCTGCACAAACATAACCTACTATCCAGCTTGGAATGTGGAGTATCATGGTTTGCCATTTTGACATAGTAAAATCTACACATTCGATAACAAAATACACAAAGGATACAGTGTGCTTTGCAATACACATCAACAGGGTCTTGTAGGCCTGCAACATAGGAAGTGGGGTCCAAAGATGAAGCAGGGACTTGGCCTACAATTAAAAAGCATGATTGAGATACATTCACACATTTAAATTACTTTAACAACAGCCAGGTTGCCACATGCACTTACTGGCATCCAAAGAGTAGGTAGCCTCATGAGGAGATGCTGGTGCAATTCTGAGGGCATCTATGTGAAACAAATTAAAATAATTATGCATTGTTAATGTGCGCTCGAAAAAATAAACAGCAACAACAATATCATAAATTCACATTATCAGACTGGGTTAAGGTTGAGGCTGGGGGAAGGGCAGGATTCTGGGACCCCTCATCACCCGACTCCTGCGAGTCCTCATGTGCCACTATGCATAAACCAAGAGAAATTTGATTCAAAAAATACATAGCTATAATATGATACTTATCCTGACCTACATTTAGTATGAGAAAGAGTTTTGTTACAGAAATGGGTCAACATTATTAACAACAATAATTTACAAGGTTAAATCAATGTACCTTCTCCCCAACCGGTGGTGTCCTCCCCAGCATCCACGCCCTGCAGCCGACAGAGTGGAATCTTGCACTTCAGCATCTCCTCATATGGCCTGTATTTACTCTTTGGACCCTGCTTCGTCCCACTGTCTACAAGTAGATCATTCTTTAGCATAAGGGCCCTTTGCAAAGTGCAGAAGCGTTTCTTGCAGGCTGGGCCACTACGTGGGTATTGAGCAGTGCTAGTAAGCTGCTCACCAATGGCATCCCACAATTTGCTCCTTTCTTGTTTGCCTAAACACTGACTTTGGGTGCCAAATAATAACTCCCATTTAGCCAGTGTCAGACGCACAAGGGAGTATTATTATCCGCCAAATTAAATTCTGGCTCCCTCTTGGCAAATGGACGCTTGGCCTTGGGTGGGGCTTCACCTTCAGGCTGTGCTCTTTTCCTTGAGGAAGGTCTGCGGCCACGACGCACACCACTGGTACTGGGCCCACCAGGAGACAGTAGTGGCCGGCTGATGTCCAGAATTTGGCTCCATCCTGTAGCTGCACACACCACCAAACAACAAACACACAAGGACGCATGCAAACTACAGAATGGCAACAACTGCTGAATGTGTCTGACAGTATTTATGTGCTTTATTACCCAATCACAAACAGGTCCAGTTAATTGATTGACACATACTGTGCAGATGTTTGGAGATACATCTTGACTACAATGACTGATTCAGCCAAACATGTGTTGCAGTCAATAAACTAATTAATTATCTACTTACTAAGCCAGATAAATATTAGTAAGTAATGGGATCCATGTCTCTTAACAACATTGGAAATGGTGTGCCAAAAACGGCTATTTGAAAAGCTTACCTTGGATTGGGCAAAAGATGTCTGTGCATCCAAATCCACACAAGTACGCTATTATGCAAGCGCTAGGCATTTCCGCAACACCTGTGGTAAGCTAATTACAGACCGGAAGCTGCTAACAAACACAAGAGGCGGCTAAGTGGACCAGTCCTTTGGATAAGTTAAGTATAAATTCCAAATACTTTAATCATTCTTTTCTTGATACACTGTGGCAAAGGCTGTGGTGTTTATTGTTACTTTGTTACTTTGCCCGAGCTTGCACAAAGTGACTTGCTGTGTTTAGTGATTACTGTCTGTGGCTTTGTTGAGCTTTTCTGGCATTAGTGCTGTTTCTTTGTGAGATTTGTTTTGGTGGCATCTGCAAATATTGTGTAGCATCCAGCAAGTGTGGATTGTTTTGGGGACCTTTTGTGGGTTGTGCAGCAACTCCCCTCTTGGTTGTGCCAAACTTTGAAAGCATATTTTCAGCAGCCGGATGGTTCTAACCACTATACATCTGGTTTTGTGGTGAGCTGCATTTGTGTGATTGTGTGAGGATGGTGATTGTGTCTGAGGACTGGTTGTGTGTGTGTTGAGATTGTGTATTTTTTTTGGCCCAGTGCATGAGCTATGGCCAGTGATTGTGAGATGGATGAGAGGGTGATGTTTGGGTTATGGATGTATTGTTATGGGAGCGTACAGGAAGGTCTGGAGTCAAGGAAGGAGGGTGCTGTGAGGCTTAGGGCACCCCCATCTATTGGCATTCACCTCTATTTATGGGATTTAAGTGACGAGCATATCAGAAGTCGATTTCGTCTGAATCGTGCAGCACTACAGTCCCTATATGATCAGATTAGGTCCAAAATTGATCCAAACGCACCCAATCCATCCCTGGCATAGTTCGCCTATGTGCCATGCTCAATATAGTGGCACGGGGGAATTTCCAGGCAACCTCTGCCCTCCTCAGCGGGATCAGCCAGGCTACAATGAGCCGCATATTTTACAAGGTAGTCCTGGCTATTTGCGACCTTATCCCCGTTTATGTAAAATTTCCTGAGGATGAGGTTGCCAATATAAAACGTGCGTTCTACCGCATGGGAGGGATCCCTAATGTCCTAGGGTGCGTGGATGGTACACATATCCCTTTCCGCCCTCCCCGTGCACAGGAGCTGCATTATAGGAACAGAAAACATTTCCATTCCATGAACGTCATGGTAGTATGTGACCATGACATGAAGCTGCGGGCCTTGAGATCTGGCTACCCCGGCTCATGCCATGATTTTTACGTGCTCCAGCAATCAGTCCTGTGCCGGAAGTTTGAGAACAATGAAATGCCATCTGGATGGCTACTGGGTAATTAATAATCCTTGACATAATTACAAGTTTAATATGTGGACAAGTACATTTGAAAACTAGATCACAGAAGCTTTAATGTATACATTATGTTCATGGTACTTTACTAATTGCTCTCTCTCAATTTGTTTATTCAACAGCGGACAAGGGATATGGGCAGAAAACGTGGCTAATGACTCCGGTCAGAAACCCACAGACCACTGCCCAGGTACGCTACAATGCAGCACATGGCAAAACCAGATGCATTGTGGAAAGAACCATCGGCCTGCTGAAAGCACGCTTTCTCTGTTTGGCACGCCCAGGAGGAGAGATGTTGTACAGTCCACAAAGGTCTCCAAAATCATCCTCGACTGCTGTGTCCTACACAATATTTGCATATGTCACCGAATCGAACCCCCCAGGAAACAGCACTGGTGCCAGAAGTCCCCAACATGGCCGCAGACAGGAACGAGGACACCCGGACTGGGTTTGAGCGACGGCAAAGCATGATTAGCTCTTTTTTTTCGGTAAGCTAGGTCACCTTAACTATACTACAACTACTGTACTACAGGGCCCTTCTAAACATTACTTTAAAAATATGGGGGTGGTCTAAAATTAGTAAACAGAAAAATGTGTAGCTTAAATTAATAAAAAAAAAATATATGTGGGTGGTAGTTTATATTGATAAATACAAAGTGGCTTGCTTTCATTCTATAAAGGTGTTTTGTATGTAATTAAAAACACCAAACAAAGGGGGTTTTGATAAATATATTTTTAAGCAACTACATTAACTAACTAGAATTTTCTCCATTTCAGGCACCATGAAGACGGCAACACCTGTGTTTTTGATTTTACAATTAAAATAAATAATCTGCTTCTTTAAATAAAATTAAAAAAAATTAAACAAATAATCTGGTTCCATGTGTTATTTGCATAATGTTATATCACATTTCCAAATTTAACAGATTGATTTCTATGCAACAGCGAAGAAACGCTCAGGCGCTGTATTGAATACGGTGTCACAACTCAACAGCGCCTCTAAAGCACATCTGAAACATCACATTCAACATTGGCAGCGTGATTACCAATAACGGCGGGTATCGACTGAGGAGCCCTGTAATAGCAACTGACAGCTGATCGTGGTGGCCACTAGCGGTCGCTCATAGCGTCGCTATACAGACGCTCATCTGTCGCTACATGACGTTAGTGATGAATCAGCCTGCCTGACAAACAGTATTTAATTGGTGAATCCAGCAGTTCACCCAAATAGTGCCAAATCACTGCACCCCCTCCACGGCAATCAATACATGTAACAAATATATATCATGAATTCATAAGTTATTTATTAGCCAATGCCCATAAAAATACACAAAATGATAGACAATTAAAAAACATATAACACTGTACATTCCTAGGGGTATCCCAATTAAATCCATAATCCTAATCCAACAAATCTTAAACATTAAATACAATAAAGTGCCAATATTGTAAACAATTTAAACCTGTAAAGTGCAAATATTGCTAAGTATAGTGCCATCAATGATCCTATCACTACCAGTATATAAATGTGGCAAGAGAAAAACGAGTGCAAGTGTACCAATTAAAACAGCAAACACACACATCACCTGGGTGCAAATGATCTGGGTGTCCCCCAAGGAATGCCGAGTGACAGTCCCCCCACTTAAATACTGTATACTGTATGGGCTCAATTTAGGGCATAAATAGTCTCCAATCACAGCACGGCCACAGGTATTGGGTTAAATTGTTTTCTATTATTGATTTGTGGTGCGGAATTTGCAATATAGGTCTTATTATTTAGACAAACTTGCCTCTTGTTTAAGGGTTAAAATAGTGTGGAATCATATTACTTGCTAAAACTTTTTTTTCCCCTTTCATAGGTATATACTGTAAATTATGAGCTGCGGAACTTATTTATACTTTTTTCTCCCTACAGCTTGCACAATGGAGCATTGCAGACTGTGGCAGTATGTCAGAAGGACAAGACTAATGCTGCTGGAGAAGAAGAACAAGCCATAGGGTGGGGGGAATTAGGGTTGCCGCTGTGCAGCATAGTTTTTTGCCCATGTTGGGCTTTTTTAAAAAGTTTTATTAAAACTTTGTATTTTTTTTTTAAAACATTTGTGTCTGATTTTTATTCTGTTAACTTAACATTCAATCAACACACACACAAAAAAAAAAGGAACTTATATTAACAATGTGATCATTGACAATATAACATTAAATCAAATTTAAGCGTAAAAGCAACATAAAAATGCCCAGACACCATTAGATTTGGGTGAGCGATTGTACGGCGGCTTCATAGCGACTGACAAACATCAGATTCATCAATGGGGCCAGGTTAATTTAGTGACTGAGGCGCTCTGTAATAGCGACTGACGGCCGATCAGATCGACCACTAGCGGTCGCTCTTAGCGCCGCAGTACAGATGCTCATCGGCTATTACCTGGCGCTAGTAATGAATCAGCCTCTTTTTTATATTATTTTATTAAATTTTATTATTATTTGTATTTACATATATATATATATTTTTTTTTCCTTTTTTTTATACTATTTTATTTATAGATTACTATTCTTTTATCTGATACATTCAATTTATGTATGCATTAATTTAATGTATTGCTTATTCTAGGTATTTATAATAACAGTACTCAATAATATTTTATTCATATTACTTTTATACAAATTTTTATCAGTTGCATTTGTTTATAACAAATATTTTATTTTAATATATACATTTTATACTGCTTTTAAATTTATAGATTACTCTTCTTTTATTTATTACATTCATTGATGTATGCATTAGTTTATTAATTTAATTCTGGGTATTTATATTATTAAAAGTAATCGTTCATTTTTTTTTTTACTTTTATATAAAATAACTTTTATACAATTTTTTATTAGTTGTATTTGCTTATAAATACATGTATTGATACAATGATTCTATTTATACTTTATGTTTAAAGTACTATTATTTTATATTTCACTTATATTTTATATATATATATATATATATATTTTTTTTTTTTTATACATTTATTCCATACCTTTATTTTATGTTTCAGATTACAATAATTTTATTTATATTTTATATATATATATATATATATATATATATTATACATTCATTGTTATACTTCTATTTTATGTTTAGATTACTATTGTTTTTTTATATTTAAATTTAATTTATATTTTATTTTTATATAAATATATATTTTTTATACATTAATTTTTATACTTCTATTTTATGTTTAGATTACTATTATTTTATTTATTGCATTAATTGATGTATGTAATAATTGTATTATTTTTATTATTATTATTATTTTATTATTTTTAGTCTAGGTATTTATAATAATTTATGTTTTCATATTGTTTTTTATTTTTTATGGTTTTTATTTAAAACAATTATTGATTTATTTTTTTGTAAACATTTTTTCAGTATTACTTTTATTGAAATGTTTCAGGAAATTTAGGAAACATTTATTTTTATTTATTTGATATCTTATTATCAGATACCTATCTCTCTAATGCAGGGTCACTGATCATGTGAGGTGGAGGTGCAGTAGTTTCCTGTCCCCCATCAGATGGAGCTCTGCTAGGAAAGGTGAGTATCTCTCTAATGCAGGGTCACTGATGGTGTGAGGTGCAGTAGTTTCCTGTCCCCCATCAGATGGAGCTCTGCTAGGAAAGGTGAGTTATCTCTCTAATGCAGGGTCACTGATGGTGTGAGGTGCAGTAGTTTCCTGTCCCCCATCAGATGGAGCTCTGCTGGGAAAGGTGAGTATCTAATGCAGGGTCACTGATGGTGTGAGGTGCAGTAGTTTCCTGTCCCCAATCAGATGGAGCTCTGCTAGGAAAGGTGAGTATCTCTCTTAAGCAGGGTCACTGATGATGTGAGGTGGGGGTGCAGTAGTTTCCTGTCCCCCATCAGATGGAGCTCTGCTATGAAAGGTGAGTATCTCTCTAATGCAGGGTCACTGATGGTGTGAGGTGCAGTAGTTTCCTGTCCCCCATCAGATGGAGCTCTGCTAGGAAAAGGTATCTCTCTAATAAATATATATCCAGTAAAGGGGAGGGGTCAGCCTGTCAATCACCCTGGCTCCGCCCCCGTCGCGCACATGTTGTGGAATCCGCTCCGTAACCCCGCCCCACGCCCCGCCGCGACCAATCGCCTTCCACTAACGCTGCTATTTTCGTAGCTTTTCCTTATATGTTCCTGTCCCCATAGCAACGCGGGTTCGTCCAATCAGCGCGCAGCCGTCACTCGCCCCCTTCTTCTCGCGGGTCCCAGCTGTCAGCGGCGCGCGCATGTAGCAAAACGCCCAATGCGCGTCCACCTCCCCGTCCCCGCAGCCAATCAGCGAGCGAAGCTGGGTTTCGTCACGTTGTTGATTTTCCTGCGAGGGGGGATTGGCACTGGGAGTGTTGCTTCAGCCAATGAGTGGCGGGGTCTTGAAACTTCCAGCCAATCAGGAGACGGGGAGAGCTTGCTGGCCGGCTGCCCGGTGCGAGGAGTGCGGAGCGGGATGGAGGGGATCGAGGTGGAAGTGAGAGCCGGTAACGGGGCCTTCTACACGGTAAGTGGCCGCCATCGATTCGCCCCGCCCACAGCGGACACCGGCCACGGGCTTCTAACCGGGAAGAGATTCCTCGCCTCATGCGCCCGGGGGAGCTCCCATCTGGGCGAGGACTACAACTCCCAGCATGCAACGCGTGTCCGATCCCTGCGCAGCCATGACTCCCAGGAGCGGCGCATGCTGGGAAATGTAGTGCCACACACGCTTGCCTTTATATGCCCTTATTACCCTCATAAATGCCCCTTTTATCCCAATAATTACCCCTTAAATAATCCTCTTGCCCAACAATTGCCCCTGTTATCCCCCTATTTGCCCTTCTAACACCCATAAATACCCCTTTTATCCCAATAATTACCCCCCTATAATTGCCCCTCTAAGCCTCATAAATGCCCCTCTTACCCCTATAAATACCCCTTTTATCCCAATAATTACCTACATTAATGCCCCTCTTATCCCCCATTAATGCCCATCTAATCCCCCATTAATGCCCATCTAATCCCCCATTAATGCCCATCTAATCCCCCATTAATGCCCATCTAATCCCCCATTAATGCCCATCTAATCCCCCATTAATGCCCATCTAATCCCCCATTAATGCCCCTCTTACCCCCAATTAATGCCCCTCTTATCCCCCACTAATGCCCCTCTAATCACCATATTTTAGCCCCATAAATGCCCCACTTATCCTCCATATCTTAGCCCCATAAATGCCCCTCTTATCCCCCATAAATGCCCATCTAATCCCCATATCTTAGACCCATAAATGCCCCTCTAATTCCCAAATCTTAGCCCCATAAATGCCCCTCTAATCCCCACATCTTAGCCCCATAAATGCCCCTCTAATCCCCACATCTTAGCCCCATACTCTATTACCCCCATACTACACACAGAAATATCCCAATAGTTACCCCTCTTGCCCCCATAATTGCCTCTTTTCTCGAAGTGTGTCCTTTATTACTCATCATACCCCCCCTGTTACCCCCGCACATACCCCTTCTAGCCACCAAAATACCCCTGTATCCTGCGTTACTCCACCCAGAGCACTGGCCCTCATTAATAACCCTTTACCCTACCCCTTAAAGAGGAACAGCACCACCGATTTTCAGCTTTTTTTGGGGGGGGGGGGGGGAGGGTTCCTCCCAAATACCCTAATAAATACCTCTACCTCCTCTTTATAGCCCCAAAAATACCCCCTGTGTGGGTGACCCTTGAACGGGCCCAGGCCTTTTTACCCCCATCATGCGCTTGTTGCCCCATAACTACCTCTACTATGTTATTCATCCCCAGTGTTATGGGGCTGGTGTGTGGCACTACAACTCCCAGCATGCCCTGGGGCAGATCGGACAGTTGTGTTAATCCTCCCCAGTGTTATGGGGCTGGTGTGTGGCACTACAACTCCCAGCATGCCCTGGGGCAGATCGGACAGTTGTGTTAATCCTCCCCAGTGTTATGGGGCTGGTGTGTGGGACTACAACTCCCAGCATGCCCTGGGGCAGATCGGACAACTGGCAGCGTGTGATGCGTGCGGCCACCTGCCAGCACGCCCCCGACAGCTGTCGCCGTCCCTTTATGCCGCACGTCGGGAGGGGGGGGGGAGACACCTGTCACCCCCTCACCCCCTCACCCGACTTCCCCCGGCAACTGCCCTATACCCGCACGCCCCCGCAGAGAAGTCGCTTAAACGCCTGTTTATGGCAAGTCTACGCTACGTTAAATATGCTGCTGCTGCTCCTTTAAGACTGGGCCGGCCCTGGAGTCTTTTAGAATTTGGGATGCCCCAGAGGAAGGCTGGCGACCGACCCTGGAGTCTTTTAGAATTTGGGATGTCCCAGGGGGAAGGCCAGCTGTCGGCCCTGGAGTCTTTTTAGAATTTTGCCCTGGGGTCTTTTTAGAATTTGGGATGCCCCAGTGAGAAGGCCGGCAGCCAGCCCTGGAGTCTTTTAGAATTTGGGATACCCCATAGGAAGGCTAGCGGCTGACCCTGTAGTCTTTTAGAATTTGGCCCTGGAGTCTTTTAGAATTTGGGATGCCCCAGTGAGAAGGCCGGCAGCCAGCCCTGGAGTCTTTTAGAATTTGGGATGCCCCATAGGAAGGCTAGCGGCTGGCCCTGGAGTCTTTTAGAATTTGGGATGCCCATCCTTTGGTGAAGGGCTCTGATTGACTTCAATGGGCCAATGGCACATGCGCGGGCTCTCGTCCAATCGGAGCCCTTTGCTGAGTTTACAGGGCTCTGATTGACTCCAGGGGGTCAATGGCGCATGCTCGGCCTCTCGTCCAATCAGAGCCCTTTGTTGTGTTTACATCCTTCGATGGAGGGCTCTTATTGACTTAAATGGGTCAATGGCACATGCTCGGGCTCTCGTCCAATCGGAGGCCTTTGCTGCGTTTACAGGGCTCTGATTGACTTCATTGGGTCAGTGGCACATGCTCGGGCTCTCATCCAATCAGAGCCCTTTGCTGTGTTTACAGGGCTCTGATTGACTTCAATGGGCGCTCCCCACTGACAACAATCAGAGGAGGCTTTGATTGGACGACAGCCCGCACATGTGCCATTGGACCCGAGAAATGGGGGGTTATTTTGGGATGCCCCTCTACGTGAAACCCTCCAGGGCGCCCCGTACACTTACCTTTGTGGATGGCCGGCGTGGGCACGCTCCCTGTTGCGGGGGATGCGGGCACCAGCGCACTCGGAGCCGCTGGCCTTAGACACAGGCTTAGACGGCGTGACATCAGCGGCTCCAAGCTTGCTGATTGGATGAGCGGCCGTGCATGCATCGCAGGACCAGGAAGATGTGAGTTGAGCTCAGCAACCTGGGGAGGGTTTCACACAGCAGGGCACCCCTGATTGGGGGCAAGGGCCAAAACCCAGGATAGTCAAAATCCTGGGGATTGGTGGATGCTGAACATACAGCCACGCCCCCCCTCCCTCCTGATTGTCATGGCTGACCTCTCTCCTCCGTCCTTTTTTTTTTTTTTTTTCCAGGCCTACGTGCAAGATGTCCAGGAGGAGACTGTCACCGTCGTCTTCCCCAACAAGTGAGTGTGTGGCGCCCCGCATACTCGTGTGCGCCCGGAGTTCTGCTTTAAGGGGGGGGGGGGGGAGCGGCCAGGTCACACCGACTCACTCGTGTCCCTTTCTGCTTCTTCCTCTGCAGCTCCTTCCCAGAAAGACAGGTCCCCTTCTGTGAGGTGCGACTGCCGCCCCCTGCTGGTGACCCCGCTGAGATATCGGAGGGCGACCAGGTGGAGGTAAGTACTTATGTCCCAGTGGGTCGTCCTACAAGGTTTAGACCGTGTACTGATGGGCACCCTCTGTGCTGGTCTTTCGGGGGGCTCAGTATACTGATGGTCAGGCCTCAGGTGCTGACGGGCACCCTCTGGTCAGCTGGTCTTTCACAGGTCTCAGTATACAAATTGGGAGGTCTGGGTGCTGACGGGCACCCTCTGCTGGTAGGCTGGTTTTTCGGAGGTCTCCGTATACAGATGGTGAGGCACCAGGTGCTGATGAGCACCCTCTGTGTTGGGCTCTTGGGTGCTAGTAGGCTGGTCGTTCGGTGGTCTCAGTATATAGGTGGGTTGGCACGGGTGCTGACAGGCACCCTATGTGCTGGTCTTTCTGAGGTTTCCTTATGCAGATGGTGAGGCCCCGGGTGCTGACGGTCACCCTCTGTGCTGGGCTCTTGGGTAAGAGGTAGGTTGGTCGTTCAGAGGTCTCGGTATACTGATGGTGGGGCCCTGAGTGCTGACGGGCACCCTCTGCTGGTAGGCTGGTCTTTCGGAGGTCTCAGTATACAGATGGTGAGGCACCAGGTGCTGACGAGCACCCTCTGTGTTGGGCTCTTGGGTGCTGGTAGGCTGGTCGTTCAGTGGTCTCAGTATATAGGTGGGTTGGCACGGGTGCTGGTCTTTCGGAGGTTTCCTTATGCAGATGGTGAGGCCTCGGGTGCTGACTGTCACCCTCTGTACTGGGCTCTTGGGTAGTGGTAGGTTGGTCGTTCAGAGGTCTCGGTATACTGATGGTGGGGCCCTGGGTGCTGACGGGCACCCTCTGTGCTGGTAGGTTGGTCTTTTGGTGCTTTCGCTATACAGATTGGGAGGCCTGGGTGCTGATGGGCACCCTCTGTGTTGGGCTCTTGGATGCTGGTAGGCTGTTTTTTTGGAGGTCTTAGTATACAGATGGTGAGGCATCAGGTGCTGACAGGCACCCTCTGTGGTTTGGTGTTGAAGGCCGGACTTTGGGGATGGATCACTGTACTGATACTGATGACCTGGGTGCTGACGGTAACCTTTCTGAAGGGGCCCTGGGTGCTGATGGGCCGGCCTTTGTCAGAGCTCAATGTACAGATCGAGAGACTTGGGTGCTGATGGGCACCCTCTGTGCTGGGCTCTTGGGTGCCAGTAGCCTGGTCTTTCGTAGGTCTCAGTATACAGATGGAGAGGCCCTGGGTGCTGACAGGCACCCTCTGTGTTGGGCTCTTGGGTGCCAGTAGCCTGGTCTTTCGTAGGTCTCAGTATACAGATGGAGAGACCCCAGGTGCTGACAGGCACCCCCTGTGCCGGTAGGCTGGTCTTTCAGTGGACTCAGTATACAGATGGGGAGGCTCCGGGTGCTGACAGGCACCCTCTGTGCTGGACTCTTGGGTGCTAGTAGGCTGATCTTTCGGTGGTCTCAGAATACAGATGGGGAGGCTCCGATTGCTTACGTGCGCCCTCTGTGCTGGGCTCTTGGGTGCTGGTCGTTTGGAGGCTCCAGGTGCTGACGGGCACCATATGTGCTGGGCTCTTGGGTGCTGGTAGGCTGGTATTCGAAGGTCTGAGTATACTGATGGTGAGGCCCCAGGTGCTAATGGGTACCTTCTGTGCTGGTCTTTAAGAGGTCTCAGTATACAGATGGGAAGGCCCTGGGTGCTGACGGGCACCCTCTGTGTTGGTAGGCTGGTCTTTCGGAGGTCTCTGTATACAGATGGGGAGGCCCCAGGTGCTGACAGGCACCCTCTGTGCTGGGCTCTGGGGTGCTGGTAGGCTGGTCTTTTGGAGGTCTCACTATACAGATGGTGAGGCCCCAGGTGTTGATAGGCACCCTCTGTTGGTAGGTTGGTCTTATGGAGGTCTCCGAATACAGATGGGGAGGCTCCGGGTGCTGACAGACTCCCTCTCTGCTGGGCTCTTGGGTGCTAGTACGCTGTTCTTTCGTAGATCTCAGTATACAGATGGGAAGGCCCTGGGTGCTGACAGGCACCCTCTTTGTTGGGCTCTTGGGTGCCTGTAGGCTGGTCTTTTGGAGGTCTCGGTATACAGATGGTGAGGCCCCAGGTGCTGACGGGCACCCTCTGTGGTTTGGTGTTGAAGGCCGGTCTTTGGGGATGGATCACTGTACTGATATTGTGGTCTGGATGCTGATGGCACCTTTTCTGAAGGGCTCCTGGGTGCTGATGGGCCGGCCTTGGTCAGAGCTCAATATACAGATCGAGAGACTTTGGTGCTGACGGGCACCCTCTGTACTGGGCTCTTGGGTGCTGGTAGGCTGGTCTTACTGAGTTCTCAGCATACAGATGGAGAGGCCCCGGGTGCTGACGGGCACCCTCTGTGGTTTGGTGTTGAAGGCCGGTCTTTGGGGATGGATCACTGTACTGATACTGTGGTCTGGATGCTGACGGCACCCTTTCTGAAGTGCCCCTGGGTGCTGATGGGCCGGCCTTTGTCAGAGCTCAATATACAGGTCGAGAGACTTGAGTGCTGACGGGCACCCTCTGTGCCGGGCTCTTGGGTGCTAGTAAGCTGGTATTTTGTAGGTCTCAGTATACAGATGGTGAGGCCCCAGGTGCTGACGGGCACCCACTGGGGTTTCAGATCGAGAGACTTGGGTGCTGACGGGCACCCTCTGTGCTGGGCTTTTGGGTGCTGGTCGTTTGGAGGCTCCGGGTGCTGACGGGCACCCTCTGTGCTGGTAGGCTGGTCTTTCGATGGTTTCGGTATACAGATGGTGAGGCCCCAGGTGCTGATGGGCACCCTCTGTGCTGGTCTTTCAGAGGTCTCCGAATACAGATGGGGAGGCCCCGGGTGCTGACGGGCACCCTTTGTGCTGGGCTCTTGGGTGCTGGTAGGCTGGTAATTCGAAGGTCTCAGTATACTGATGGTGAGGCCCCAGGTGCTGATGGGTAACTTCTGTGCTGGTCTTTCAGAGGTCTCATTATACAGATGGGGAGGCCTGGGTGCTGACAGGCACCCTCTGTGCTGGGCTCTTGGGTGCTGGTAGGCTGGTCTTTGGGATGGATCACTGTACTGATACCGTGGCCTGGGTGCTGACACCCTTTCTTAAGAGCTCCTGGTTGCTGATGGGGCCAGCCTTAGTCAAAGCTCAATATACAGATTGAGAGACTTTGGTGCTCACGGGTACCCTGGGTGCTGGTAGGCTGGTTGCTCGGTGGTGTCAGTATACAGATGGGGAGACCTGGGTGCTGACGGGCACCCTATGTGCTGGTAGGCTGGTCTTTTGGGGGTCTCCGTATACAGATGTCGAGGCTTGGGTGCTGACGGGCACCCTCTGTGCTGGACTCTTGGGTGCTAGTAGGCTGATCTTTCGGTGGTCTCAGAATACAGATGGGGAGGCTCCGATTGCTTACGTGCGCCCTCTGTGCTGGGCTCTTGGGTGCTGGTCGTTTGGAGGCTCCAGGTGCTGACGGGCACCATATGTGCTGGGCTCTTGGGTGCTGGTAGGCTGGTATTCGAAGGTCTGAGTATACTGATGGTGAGGCCCCAGGTGCTAATGGGTACCTTCTGTGCTGGTCTTTAAGAGGTCTCAGTATACAGATGGGAAGGCCCTGGGTGCTGACGGGCACCCTCTGTGTTGGTAGGCTGGTCTTTCGGAGGTCTCTGTATACAGATGGGGAGGCCCCAGGTGCTGACAGGCACCCTCTGTGCTGGGCTCTGGGGTGCTGGTAGGCTGGTCTTTTGGAGGTCTCACTATACAGATGGTGAGGCCCCAGGTGTTGATAGGCACCCTCTGTTGGTAGGTTGGTCTTATGGAGGTCTCCGAATACAGATGGGGAGGCTCCGGGTGCTGACAGACTCCCTCTCTGCTGGGCTCTTGGGTGCTAGTACGCTGTTCTTTCGTAGATCTCAGTATACAGATGGGAAGGCCCTGGGTGCTGACAGGCACCCTCTTTGTTGGGCTCTTGGGTGCCTGTAGGCTGGTCTTTTGGAGGTCTCGGTATACAGATGGTGAGGCCCCAGGTGCTGACGGGCACCCTCTGTGGTTTGGTGTTGAAGGCCGGTCTTTGGGGATGGATCACTGTACTGATATTGTGGTCTGGATGCTGATGGCACCTTTTCTGAAGGGCTCCTGGGTGCTGATGGGCCGGCCTTGGTCAGAGCTCAATATACAGATCGAGAGACTTTGGTGCTGACGGGCACCCTCTGTACTGGGCTCTTGGGTGCTGGTAGGCTGGTCTTACTGAGTTCTCAGCATACAGATGGAGAGGCCCCGGGTGCTGACGGGCACCCTCTGTGGTTTGGTGTTGAAGGCCGGTCTTTGGGGATGGATCACTGTACTGATACTGTGGTCTGGATGCTGACGGCACCCTTTCTGAAGTGCCCCTGGGTGCTGATGGGCCGGCCTTTGTCAGAGCTCAATATACAGGTCGAGAGACTTGAGTGCTGACGGGCACCCTCTGTGCCGGGCTCTTGGGTGCTAGTAAGCTGGTATTTTGTAGGTCTCAGTATACAGATGGTGAGGCCCCAGGTGCTGACGGGCACCCACTGGGGTTTCAGATCGAGAGACTTGGGTGCTGACGGGCACCCTCTGTGCTGGGCTTTTGGGTGCTGGTCGTTTGGAGGCTCCGGGTGCTGACGGGCACCCTCTGTGCTGGTAGGCTGGTCTTTCGATGGTTTCGGTATACAGATGGTGAGGCCCCAGGTGCTGATGGGCACCCTCTGTGCTGGTCTTTCAGAGGTCTCCGAATACAGATGGGGAGGCCCCGGGTGCTGACGGGCACCCTTTGTGCTGGGCTCTTGGGTGCTGGTAGGCTGGTAATTCGAAGGTCTCAGTATACTGATGGTGAGGCCCCAGGTGCTGATGGGTAACTTCTGTGCTGGTCTTTCAGAGGTCTCATTATACAGATGGGGAGGCCTGGGTGCTGACAGGCACCCTCTGTGCTGGGCTCTTGGGTGCTGGTAGGCTGGTCTTTGGGATGGATCACTGTACTGATACCGTGGCCTGGGTGCTGACACCCTTTCTTAAGAGCTCCTGGTTGCTGATGGGGCCAGCCTTAGTCAAAGCTCAATATACAGATTGAGAGACTTTGGTGCTCACGGGTACCCTGGGTGCTGGTAGGCTGGTTGCTCGGTGGTGTCAGTATACAGATGGGGAGACCTGGGTGCTGACGGGCACCCTATGTGCTGGTAGGCTGGTCTTTTGGGGGTCTCCGTATACAGATGTCGAGGCTTGGGTGCTGACGGGCACCCTCTGTGCTGGGCTCATGGGTGCTGGTAGGCTGGTTTTTGGGATGGATGACTGTACTGATACTGTGGCCTGGGTGCTGACACCATTTCTTAAGAGCTCCTGGGTGCTTATGGGCACCCTCTGCTGGTAGGCTGGTCTTTCGGAGGTCTCAATATACAGATGGTGAGGCCCCGGGTGCTGATGGGCACCCTCTGCTGGTAGGCTGGTCTTTCGGAGGTCTCAATATACAGATGGTGAGGCCCCGGGTGCTGACGGGCACCCTCTGCTGGTAGGCTGGTCTTTCAGAGGTCTCAGTATACAGATGGGGAGGCCCGGGTGCTGACGGGCACCCTCTGTGCTGGGCTCTTGGGTGCTGGTAGGCTGGTCTTTCGGTGGTCTCACTATACAGATGGTGAGACCCCAGGTGCTGACGGCACCCTCTGCTTGTAGGTTGGTCTTTCGGGGGTTTTCCTATAAAGATGATGAGGCCCCAGGTGCTGAGGGGCACCCTCTGCTGGTAGGCTGGTCTTTCGGAGGTCTCTGTATACAGATGGGGAGGCCCCAGGTGCTGACAGGCACCCTCTGTGCTGGGCTCTGGGGTGCTGGTAGGCTGGTCTTTTGGAGGTCTCACTATACAGATGGTGAGGCCCCAGGTGTTGATAGGCACCCTCTGTTGGTAGGTTGGTCTTATGGAGGTCTCCGAATACAGATGGGGAGGCTCCGGGTGCTGACAGACTCCCTCTCTGCTGGGCTCTTGGGTGCTAGTACGCTGTTCTTTCGTAGATCTCAGTATACAGATGGGAAGGCCCTGGGTGCTGACAGGCACCCTCTTTGTTGGGCTCTTGGGTGCCTGTAGGCTGGTCTTTTGGAGGTCTCGGTATACAGATGGTGAGGCCCCAGGTGCTGACGGGCACCCTCTGTGGTTTGGTGTTGAAGGCCGGTCTTTGGGGATGGATCACTGTACTGATATTGTGGTCTGGATGCTGATGGCACCTTTTCTGAAGGGCTCCTGGGTGCTGATGGGCCGGCCTTGGTCAGAGCTCAATATACAGATCGAGAGACTTTGGTGCTGACGGGCACCCTCTGTACTGGGCTCTTGGGTGCTGGTAGGCTGGTCTTACTGAGTTCTCAGCATACAGATGGAGAGGCCCCGGGTGCTGACGGGCACCCTCTGTGGTTTGGTGTTGAAGGCCGGTCTTTGGGGATGGATCACTGTACTGATACTGTGGTCTGGATGCTGACGGCACCCTTTCTGAAGTGCCCCTGGGTGCTGATGGGCCGGCCTTTGTCAGAGCTCAATATACAGGTCGAGAGACTTGAGTGCTGACGGGCACCCTCTGTGCCGGGCTCTTGGGTGCTAGTAAGCTGGTATTTTGTAGGTCTCAGTATACAGATGGTGAGGCCCCAGGTGCTGACGGGCACCCACTGGGGTTTCAGATCGAGAGACTTGGGTGCTGACGGGCACCCTCTGTGCTGGGCTTTTGGGTGCTGGTCGTTTGGAGGCTCCGGGTGCTGACGGGCACCCTCTGTGCTGGTAGGCTGGTCTTTCGATGGTTTCGGTATACAGATGGTGAGGCCCCAGGTGCTGATGGGCACCCTCTGTGCTGGTCTTTCAGAGGTCTCCGAATACAGATGGGGAGGCCCCGGGTGCTGACGGGCACCCTTTGTGCTGGGCTCTTGGGTGCTGGTAGGCTGGTAATTCGAAGGTCTCAGTATACTGATGGTGAGGCCCCAGGTGCTGATGGGTAACTTCTGTGCTGGTCTTTCAGAGGTCTCATTATACAGATGGGGAGGCCTGGGTGCTGACAGGCACCCTCTGTGCTGGGCTCTTGGGTGCTGGTAGGCTGGTCTTTGGGATG
Organism: Gastrophryne carolinensis; assembly: GCA_027917425.1. Classification (NCBI taxonomy): domain Eukaryota; kingdom Metazoa; phylum Chordata; class Amphibia; order Anura; family Microhylidae; genus Gastrophryne; species Gastrophryne carolinensis. The sequence continues at coordinate 456,209,855 of CM051238.1, forward strand.
GATCACTGTACTGATACCGTGGCCTGGGTGCTGACACCCTTTCTTAAGAGCTCCTGGTTGCTGATGGGGCCAGCCTTAGTCAAAGCTCAATATACAGATTGAGAGACTTTGGTGCTCACGGGTACCCTGGGTGCTGGTAGGCTGGTTGCTCGGTGGTGTCAGTATACAGATGGGGAGACCTGGGTGCTGACGGGCACCCTATGTGCTGGTAGGCTGGTCTTTTGGGGGTCTCCGTATACAGATGTCGAGGCTTGGGTGCTGACGGGCACCCTCTGTGCTGGGCTCATGGGTGCTGGTAGGCTGGTTTTTGGGATGGATGACTGTACTGATACTGTGGCCTGGGTGCTGACACCATTTCTTAAGAGCTCCTGGGTGCTTATGGGCACCCTCTGCTGGTAGGCTGGTCTTTCGGAGGTCTCAATATACAGATGGTGAGGCCCCGGGTGCTGATGGGCACCCTCTGCTGGTAGGCTGGTCTTTCGGAGGTCTCAATATACAGATGGTGAGGCCCCGGGTGCTGACAGGCACCCTCTGCTGGTAGGCTGGTCTTTCAGAGGTCTCAGTATACAGATGGGGAGGCCCGGGTGCTGACGGGCACCCTCTGTGCTGGGCTCTTGGGTGCTGGTAGGCTGGTCTTTCGGTGGTCTCACTATACAGATGGTGAGACCCCAGGTGCTGACGGCACCCTCTGCTTGTAGGTTGGTCTTTCGGGGGTTTTCCTATAAAGATGATGAGGCCCCAGGTGCTGAGGGGCACCCTCTGTGCTGGGCTCTTGGGTGCTGGTCGGTTGGTCTTTCGGGGGTCTCCCTATACAGATGGTGAGGCCCCAGGTGCTGACGGGCACCCTCTGCTGGTAGGCTGGTCTTTCGGAGGTCTCAGAATACAGATGGTGAGGCCCCGTGTCCTGACGAGCACCCTCTGTGTTGGGCTCTTGGGTATTGGTAGGTTGGTCTTTCGGAGGTCTCCCTATACAGATGGTGAGGCCCCAGGTGCTGACAGGGCGCCCCCTGTGGTAGCCTGGTCTAATGAGATAGGTCAGTCATTACTGGTACTAAAGCCCGGGTGCTGACAGGGCGCCCCCTGTGGTAGGCTCTCGGTATTGCTACAACCTAACCCTGCACTCCACATTTCAGGTCCTTTCCCGCACGAATGAGCAGGAGGCTTCTGGTTGGTGGACGGCTCAGGTCCGAATGATCAAGGGCGATGTGAGTATAAGAGTGGGGGGCGTGGCTAATGGCTTATGGGGGGCGGGGTTTAGAGCACCCCGACAGCATTCTTACACTCCCCCCAGTTTTATGTCATAGAATATTCCGTCAGCAACTCCCCGTTCAACGAGATCGTCACCCTGGACCGGCTGCGGCCAATCAACCGGAGCCCGATGGCCACCAAGGACAGCTTCTACAAATACAGCCTGGCCGTGCCGGAGGACCTCCACAAGATGTGAGTGCAGCCGTCTGATTGGTCGGTGTGTAGAGGCCAGCCGGGGGGTGTCAGAGCTATTTATAGAAAAATTGAGTGACCTAAGAATAGACCTGAGGGCTGGTCAGGTGACTTGGGCTGGAAGGAGGGGGCTCGGCTGGCTGGTCAGGTGACTCAGGCTGGGAGGAGGGGTCAGGGCTGGTTGGGTGACTCAGGCTAGTAGGTGGGGATGGGGCTGGCTGGGTGATTGGATGACCCAGGCTGGAAGGAAGGGGTGGGGCTGGATAATTGGGTGACCCAGGCTGGAAGGAGGGGCTGGGGCTGGGTGATTGGGTGACCCAGGCTGGAAGCAAGGGGTGGGGCAGGGTGATTGGGTGACCCAGGCTGTAAGCAAGGGGTGGGGCAGGGTGATTGGGTGACCCAGGCTGGAAGGAGGGGTGGGGCTGGGTGATTGGATGACTCAGGCTGGAAGGAGGGGGTGGGGCAGGGTGATTGGGTGACCCAGGCTGGAAGGAGGGGTGAGGCTGGGTGATTGGATGACTCAGGCTGGAAGGAGGGGGCGGGGCTGGGTGATTGGGTGACCCAGGCTGGAAGGAGGGGTGAGGCTGGGTGATTGGATGACTCAGGCTGGAAGGAGGGGGTGGGGCAGGGTGATTGGGTGACCCAGGCTGGAAGGAGGGGTGAGGCTGGGTGATTGGATGACTCAGGCTGGAAGGAGGGGGCGGGGCTGGGTGATTGGGTGACTCAGGCTGGAAGGAGGGGTGGAGCTGGCTGGTCAGGTGACTTGAGGCTGGAAGGAGGAGGCGGAGCTGGGTGGTCACAGAAAGCTCCCTCCTGCCAATACCAATATATATAATATGGCAATAACCTCATTAATATGCGTGGAGAAGTCACATGACCTTTCCCCGCCTCAGTTCCGCCAGCATAGACGTCCACAAGGAGTTCACGCGAGTGGTGGGGGCGAGCTGCGTCTTCCTGGACAAAACTGGAACAGAGCTTGTAATACTGGTGAGTCGGGTGACAACACCCAGAAGGGGGGCGGGGCCATGTGAGGACCCTCCTACAACTTTTTTTATATCCCATCTTCCAGTCTACGGACGAATCGGTCATCAAGAAATCCTCCCTGCTGGGCGACTTCCACCTGCGCGCCCTGCGCACCAAGCTCCGCCTCATCACCCGCAACGAGGAGGCCACCAAACAGCTCGAGGTAGGATGCCCCTCCCCCTGCAGGGTGACCCAGACAGAAGAGAGCTACGAGTCCGCCCCTCCCCCTCCTGTGGGGTGACGCCCCTCCCCCTCCTGTGGGGTGACGCCCCTGCCCCTCCTGTGGGGTGACGCCCCTGCCCCTCCTGTGGGGTGACGCCCCTGCCCCTCCTGTGGGGTGACGCCCCTGCCCCCTCCTGTGGGGTGACGCCCCTGCCCCCTCCTGTGGGGTGACGCCCCTGCCCCCTCCTGTGGGGTGACGCCCCTGCCCCCTCCTGTGGGGTGACGCCCCTGCCCCCTCCTGTGGGGTGACGCCCCTGCCCCCTCCTGTGGGGTGACGCCCCTGCCCCCTCCTGTGGGGTGACGCCCCTGCCCCCTCCTGTGGGGTGACGCCCCTGCCCCCTCCTGTGGGGTGACGCCCCTGCCCCCTCCTGTGGGGTGACGCCCCTGCCCCCTCCTGTGGGGTGACGCCCCTGCCCCCTCCTGTGGGGCGACGCCCCTCTCCCCCGGGTAACCCTTGCCACCCCCCGCAGTGTGACGCCCCTCTCCCCCGGGTAACCCTTGCCACCCCCCGCAGTGTGACGCCCCACTCCCCCGGGTAACCCTTGCCACCCCCCGCAGTGTGATGCCCCTCCCCCCCCCCTGATGGGTAACGATTGCCGCCCTGTTCCAGGTCAGTAGGCAGATTGCGGTGGCGTGTCGGGAGGAGTTCGTGGTGCAGGAGGACCTCATGGGCCTGGCGATCGGGGCGCACGGGGCCAACATCCAGCAGGCCCGGAAGGTTCCGGGGGTGACGGCGGTGGAGCTGGACGAGGAGACCTCCACCTTCAGGATATACGGAGAGGTAAGGGGGCGTAGCTTTGGTGGTGGGGGCGGGGCTTTGGTGGGGCATGCCGCCGTCGGCTCAGTAACGGTCTCTCTCTCCCACAGACGCAGGAAGCCGTGCAGAAAGCTCGGAGTTTCCTGGAGTTCTCTGAGTTCTCCATGCAGGTGCCCAGGTCCTACGTGGGTAGGTAGAGCCGCCACGTTCCTGCTACATGCTGGTAAAGCTCCGCCCTCTTCTTCATGCTTGTCTGCCTTCCTCCAGGGAAGCTGATCGGGAAAAACGGAAGCGTCATCCAGGAGATCGTAGACAAATCCGGGGTGGTGCGAGCGAGGGTGGAGGCCGATGGCGACAAGGCGGAGCAGAGCAAAGAGGTACCGCCTACAACGGGGGCGTGGGTAAATAGGACACCTCCAAGTGCGGGTGCATGGCTGGATAGGACGTGTGTGCGTGCGCTGGTCTATGGCCAAGCTCTATGATTTGTGGTCTATGGCCAAGCTCTATGATTTGTGGTCTATGGCCAAGCCCTATGATTTGTGGTCTATGGCCAAACCCTATGATTGTGGTGTATGGCCAAACCCTATGATTGTGGTGTATGAACAAGTCTTTTGATTGGTGTTGTATGGCCAAGCTCTATGATTGGTGGTGTATGGCCAAGCCTTTTGATTGGTGGTGTTTGGCCAAGCCTTTTGATTGGTGGTGTATGGCCAAGCCTTTTGATTGGTGTTGTATGGCCAAGCTCTATGATTGGTGGTGTATGGCCAAGCCTTTTGATTGGTGGTGTTTGGCCAAGCCTTTTGATTGGTGGTGTATGGCCAAGCCTTTTGATTGGTGGTGTATGGCCAAGCTCTATGATTGGTGGTGTATGGCCAAGCTCTATGGTTGGTGGCCTATGGCCAAGCTCTATGATTGGTGGTGTATGGCCAAGCTCTATGATTGGTGGTGTATGGCCAAGCCCTATGGTTGGTGGCCTATGGCCAAGCCCTATGGTTGGTGGCCTATGGCCAAGCCCTATGGTTGGTGGCCTATGGCCAAGCCCTATGGTTGGTGGCCTATGGCCAAGCCCTATGGTTGGTGGCCTATGGCCAAGCCCTATGGTTGGTGGCCTATGGCCAAGCCCTATGGTTGGTGGCCTATGGCCAAGCCCTATGGTTGGTGGCCTATGGCCAAGCTCTATGATTGGTGGCCTATGGCCAAGCCCTATGGTTGGTGGCCTATGGCCAAGCCCTATGGTTGGTGGCCTACGGCCAAGCCCTATGGTTGGTGGCCTACGGCCAAGCCCTATGGTTGGTGGCCTACGGCCAAGCCCTATGGTTGGTGGCCTACGGCCAAGCCCTATGGTTGGTGGCCTACGGCCAAGCCCTATGGTTGGTGGCCTACGGCCAAGCCCTATGGTTGGTGGCCTACGGCCAAGCCCTATGGTTGGTGGCCTACGGCCAAGCCCTATGGTTGGTGGCCTACGGCCAAGCCCTATGGTTGGTGGCCTACGGCCAAGCCCTATGGTTGGTGGCCTACGGCCAAGCCCTATGGTTGGTGGCCTACGGCCAAGCCCTATGGTTGGTGGCCTACGGCCAAGCCCTATGGTTGGTGGCCTACGGCAAAGAAAGTCAGACGGTTTGCCGCTGAGCAGCTGCATTCTGACAGGAAGGGAGCGCGCAGCCATGATGAGGGTAACCTCCGGATGACCTCCTGGAAGGAGGGGGTGGGGGCTGGGTGATTGGGTGACTCAGGCTGGAAGGAGGGGTGGAGCTGGCTGGTCAGGTGACCTGAGGCTGGAAGGAGGAGGCGGAGCTGGGTGGTCACAGAAAGCTCCCTCCTGCCAATACCAATATATACATTATGGTAATAACCTCATTTAATATGTGTGGAGAAGTCACATGAAGTCACAGGTCGTCCAAACTCGCCTCTTCCCGGTCCTACGGCGCATGCGCAGCCACTGGTCCGATCGGCACGCTCAGATCCGCTCACGTCGGCTCGTCTAAGACCCGCCGTTCTGAGTGCGCTGACGGCCGCATCCCCCGCTACCCTCTAACGGGGAGCGCGCCCTTGTTGGGCATTCACAAATGCGCACCCTGCTAGAGGGATAGCGGGGATGCGGCCGCAGCTCGCACATGCGCCGTTGGACTGGTAAAGAAGTGTCCGGGGCGACCTGGGCGGGGCATCCCAATTTTTGTATGGAATCGATTGGCCTGGGAATCTATCGCCGTGGGTTTTGGTCCGCTTTAAAGTGAACCAAAACCCATCTAGATTGGCCCGGGAATCTTATAGATTCCCGGGCCGATCCATTCCCCCCCCCCCCCTCCGGGGCATCCAAAATCAGGATGCCCCTCTGTGTGTGTGAAACCCCCCCCAGGTCGCCCCCTACACTTTGAAGAGGTCCGCACTCCTTAAAATATTCAAAGCTTTAATTCTCCAAATCGATAAAACCATCTCCATAATGATCACACAGCCTAAAAGCGGTAAAGGTCCCTGGCGTAGCCGGGCCAGCGTCTTATCTTGTGACCAGGGGTCTCTTCCCCCTTCTCTCATTGGTCCTCAGTTCTGGCCTTTGATTGGAGCACGGTCCCGGTGACGTCACGTGACTTCCGGCGGCTGCGGGGACGGACGCGCTCGCTGTGTTTCTGCGGCTACGAGTGAGTTTTCGTTTTACTATATAAATGCTTTAGATCCGCCACATCACTATCTATGACTAAGGTTTTCCGCGTCCGAAACGCGTTAGAATGCATGGCGAATTCTGATCTGCAGGCTGTGTGATCGTTATGGAGATGGTTTTATCGATTTGAAGAAATAAAAGCTTTGAATATTTTAAGGAGTGCGGACCTCTTCAAAGTTTGTATTGGATTCCTTGTGGGGTTGGGGACGGCCCTAGGTCTTGCACCCGCTTACCAGTGTGCGTTTACACCTCTTCTTTCTTCAATTCGCCCGCTACACTTACCTTACTTCCCGGTCCAACGCCGCATGAGAGGCCGCATCCCCGCTATCCCTCCAGCGGGGCTTCCTGTTAGAGGGAGGCGGGGGATGCGGCCGCCAGCGGGCTCGAGGACGTCGGCTTAGACGTCCATAGCTCGGCGGCTCCGAGCGCGCTGGTTGGACGAGCGGCCGCGCATGCACCGTAGGACCGGGATGAGGCGAGTCGATATATACATATGCTTGTGTTGCAGGTGACGGTGCCGTTCGTCTTTGTCGGGACTCAGGACAGCATCAGCACGGCTCAGGCTCTTCTAGAATATCAAGTCTCCTACATTCAGGTTTGTCTGACCCTTCACCCGGACTGCAGTATCCATCCCGGGGGTGGGGCTTCCCTCCTGGGGGGGCGGGGCAAACATTCGGAGAGGCTCATTTCTGAGTTGTAGGGGGTGAAAGAGGGTAAAATATGATTTAAATTATTTGCTGCACATTATTCTCCCATATTTCTAATTAGAGATTAATATAAATATGGCAAATACTGTTAATCCTATATTTCTAATTAGAGATTCATATTATAAATATGGCAAATACTAATAATCTTATATTTCTAATTAGAGATTAATATTATAAATATGGCAAATACTAATAATCTTATATTTCTAATTAGAGATTAATATTATAAATATGGCAGAGGGGGGCGTGGCCGGCGATGAGCGTGTGAGGACGTGTACCTTGTGAGCTCCCTCCGGCCGACCTGCCTTATTAAAGTTTTCTGGGCTACTAGCCACCTATACCCATTGCCAGGTGCTATGGCAAGGGGTCGGAAGCCGAGGAACAAATCATCCCCCCCACTCAGGAAAATCAGCTCCTACCTGGCCCCGGATCGCTCGAGGGGAGGAGGTGAGGGGTCCTCCAAAATGGCGGCGTCGGAGAGCGGAGGGGCCGCACCCTGCGGCGGACATGCTGATCCTCGGGTGCGGGCGAGGAGGTCGTCGGCCCCAGCGCCGGTGAGTGTGCCGGAGGAGGAGGGGAGCGCCCGGCCCTCGACGGGGGGGTCCGGTCCCCGCAGCGGAGCTGGTGGCGGCGGGGTGGAGAACGCCGGCTCTCAGAGATGGCCCGCGCTGTCTCGTGGAAATGGAGGGGGCGGCGGCAGCCGTGCAGCAGCACCAGCCACAGAGGAGGACGGAGAGCGGTGCCGACGAGAGTGGCGCTCCTCAGGCAGCAGCAGCTGCTCTGACAAGGTGAGCCTCTGCGGGATCTGTGCTCCCCCGCCGGCTGGGAGGGGAGACACGCCTGGCAGCCCAGCATGTGAAACCGCACGGAGGGGGGGACACCCACCATTAACCCCGGTGCCACATATTATCACAGGGGACCAGGGGCAGAAGAGCCCACCCCCTTCGGGCCACATCCCGACTGGGGGGCAGTTGGGGGACACTTACACTGCGCCCTCTGCATCTATCTGCCATAGCCCTGACCTCCCACCCTCACCTCAGCAATTGGAGCTCCTGGCTGGGTCGGGGCACACGGCCGTTTCCCCGAACGTCTCACCCATGGATACCCCCTCCCCGTTAACATGGAAGGGGCCCCCTCAGATGGAGTTTAGCCCTGGCCCAGTTCTGGGGTCCGTGATGGAGATCCCTCAGCACCGGTGCACGTCGGCCCCTGCTGGAGCTTCGCCGGGAACAGCTGCAGCACCTGCTTCCCCAGATTTATCAGGTGCCTGGTTTGATCGGGGGGCCTCGCCCGGGTTGCCCTCTTCCCCTGCGTGGCAACAAAGAAATGACTCCTCGTCCTCCACCTGGCCTCGCGGCCATGCCCCGATGGAGGGGAGGGGAGTTGCCGTGGCCCCTTGTGGCGACAATGAGCCTGCGCTGGACCATGTTATTACCCGCCCGGCCCGTCCCCCCATGCCTGCGAGTTTGGGATGCCCTCGTGACCGGACGCCGTTCAGCTCTTCGGCCGTGGAGAGGGCGTTGACATCTCCAGAGATTACCCCGCGAGCCCTGCACGTTCCCTCAACGATGACGCACCCTCCTCTTGACCCTATCCTCACAGCCTTGAAGGCGGAACTGAAGATGCTGCCCACCAGGGACGATCTTGAATCCTTCATTCACAGGGTTGAAAGCACGTTTAAGAAGGACATTTCTGATCTGCAGCAGTCGGTGGGCGGTCTTGATGCCAGAGTCGACTCACTGGAGCGGTCCCGCGCCACGACTGCCCAGAGACTGGAGACGCTGGAACGGGATCTGGCCCAGCAGAAGGCTGTCGCACAGATGACGGTCCTGCACCTGGACGACCTCGAAAACAGAAGCCGTCGCAATAACATCCGTATCAGGGGCCTCCCCGAGGCAACGGGCCCGGACCAGCTCCGGCCTACCATCACCGGCATTTTCAACGAATTGCTTTGTCGTCCCCCGGATACAGAGATAGTGATCGACCGGGTCCACAGGGCCCTGGGCCCCAGATCCCCCGACCCTGCTCGCCCGCGTGACGTTGTGTGCCGCCTGCATTACTACACCGTGAAGGAGGACATCCTGGCGAAAGCTTGGGCGCATGGTCAGATTCACTTTGATGGAGCACCCCTGCAGTTGTACCCTGATGTCTCGCGCAGGTCCCTTTTGATGAGATGGGTCATGAGGCCCTTGTTGTCCAGGATCCGGGAGTGTGGCGGTTCGTATCGCTGGGGGTATCCCTTTCATCTAGTAGTCCGCAAGAATCAGCGTACTTTCACTGTAAAAACCCAAGCGGACCTCCCGGACCTTTTCATCTTCCTGGATTCCCCCCCGGTGGAGATCCCGGATTGGCGTGATGTTTCTCTCTCCTTCGGCCCCCCTCGGTCTCTCGGGGGTCGACCACAAAGGCTCCGTCGGGCGAGGGGCGGAGCCGAGGCCCGCGGGGAACGTGGCGGTGGACCGGCAAGGGATCCCCGCCGCTTGAACAGTGAGGACTAGACGAGCTCCATGGTTACCAGCGGTACTTCCAATCACTGACCTTGTTTGCTGTTTGTTGATTGCTCTTTAAACTATGCGAGATTTATTGCTGCGATTGGGACTCGCCAGGCTGATCCTTCCGTACTTTACTTTACTCGGTCTGCCTGCTGAGTCTGTGCTCCGAAGGCTTCCGCCGAGATACTCTGTGCCTCTCTTCTTGACTGGCCCCCCGCACTGAGCTCCCGCTCCCGCGTGAGGGGGCTTGTCACCTGGGATCAGCCTTCGGCGAGTTCCGAATCCTGTTACTTACTTGTTATAACTGTTTATAACATCTCTTTTGACTGTTACATACATATTTGCTTAGAGTGATAGCTGGTTACACACATGACGTTGTCACCCGCTCTCCTGCCCGCATTGATTGACCGTTGGCTTGTAGACCCTAGAGGCCGCCGCCGGGCCCATCTCTTTGCGTGGCGGGTCGGCGGGCCCGGGCCTGCACCAAATTCCTCACACCAACATCCCTACGGGCGCTGCCCTATGTTGAGGCACTTTTCTGATATTACAATTCTGGGTGGTTGCCCTATAGCTAACCTAACCTAGGGTCGGCCGGGGGGACCTCCTCTGTCTCTCGGACCCGTTTCGCCCCCGCTGTAGGCCAAGACCCTGTGGCCCTCTGGGCTGGCCTTTTGCTAGCCTCGGGCGCCCAGGGTTCTTTCTTGGGACAGGATAACTCCTTCCCCACTTAGATCCCCTTGAATTTCAGTTTCCCTTTCACATTAGGTTTTATCTTGTAAGTTTTAGTTCATTGTGAGTTTATCCCTCTTGTACTGCCCTCCCCCTTTCGTGGCTCTCTTCCTTTGCTGTCTGGTGTCTTCTCGGTCTCCTCCCTCCCTCCCTCCCTCCCTCTCCTACTGGTCCTTCCCACACTCTCCTTCTTTGTCCTCTCCTTGGCCTGAGAACCCACGCCTTTTCGTATCCTCTATCCCTGAGATAGGAGCCGCTGACCCCGCATAGCTATGTCCAGAGTCCAGTGCACTTCGCTAAATGTTAAGGGCTTGAACTCCCCTGTGAAGCGCGCTTCTGTACTGGCTGAGTTGAAGCGCCTGGGAGCGGGGATTGCCTTTCTCCAAGAAACCCATTTTAAGGGGGGACGGGTGCACAACTTGTCGAGCCGTTACTTCAGACACCAGTACCATGGCCTCTCCCCTGACTCTAAGTCGCGGGGGGTGTCCATCGTCTTGGCGGGCTATCTCCCCTGGACGTTGGAAGAGGTGATCCACGATTGCGAGGGTAGGTATCTTTTTGTCAGGGGAACCCTCTATACACAGAGGGTGACGCTCGCGACCTGCTACTGCCCGAGTACGAACCAGGCTAGCTTCTTGAGATCTACCTTGGAGAAGCTGGCTGAGTTTACTGCTGGCATTCTTCTTTTGGGAGGGGATTTTAATTGTGTGCTTGACCCTCAAATTGACACCTCCAGGGGGACTTCTAGCGTTCCTTACTCGGCTATTAGGCGGATTAAGGCTCTCCTGTTTGACCACCAACTCTTGGATGTGTGGAGGATAGCTAATCCCCGGGGGAGGGATTACACTTACTTTTCCCCTCCTCACAACACATATTCACGTATAGACTGGTTCTTGATCCCCCACAGGTACGCACATCTCATCTCACGACCGCACATAGGCTCGATCTCGATCTCTGACCATGCCCCCATTTCCGTCACCTTATTGATTCCGGACTCTCCCCCCCCCCCTTCAGGGCATTGGAGGCTCAATAGCTCCCTCCTGCAGGACCCGGCGTTTAAGGCGGAAATTCAGTCGGCAATCACTGCGTTCTTCTCAGAGAACAATACCCCTGACGTGACACGTATGACTCAGTGGGAGGCTCACAAATGTGTGGTCCGAGGCCTCTTAATCAGACGAGGTGCTTACCTCAAGAAAGAAAGGGAAAAACAAGTGGCCCTCTTGCTCCAGGAGCTCCGAAGTTTGGAGACCAGACACAAACAGTCCCTGGACCCCGCGCCATCTGCCAAGCTGATTAAACTGCGTGAGACCCTCCGAGACATAAGCTTTGTAAAGGTCAGGGGCCAGATTGCGAGAAGTCGTAGGTTTTTCTACGAGTTTAGCAATAAAAGCGGTAGGGCCCTAGCTAGAGCCCTGAGGGGGCAGCGATCGCGGAATTATATTCCCAGCATCCTCGACCCCGGAGGCACAAGGCACTATAAACTAGGGGATATAGGCAAAACCTTTAGGGACTTTTATGACACCCTGTACAATTTACCGCTGAATAGGTCTCAGGCGCATCGGCAGAAGGTAAGGGCCTACATACAGAGATCGGACCTTCCCCGGCTTGGGCGGAACGTGGTGGAGGCCTTGGAGGAGGAGATAGACGTGGGGGAGTTTACAAGGGCCATCAAGAGCATGAAACCCGGAAGGGCACCTGGCCCGGATGGATATAGCTTGGAATACTATAAGGAACTTGCGGGCACCCTGGGCCCGCACTTTGTCTCCTCTTTCGGCTCTTTGAGTGATGGCCTTCCGCCCCCCCCCGGGACACCTTGCGGGCTAGCATTACCGTGATTCCCAAGCCGGGCAAGGACCTAGCGCAGTGCGGGAGCTATAGGCCCATCTCTTTGCTGAACTGTGATCTCAAGATATACAACAAAATTCTGGCGGACAGAATTGCCCCCCTCCTCCCGGACCTCATTCATTGGGATCAAGTGGGCTTCGTTCCGAACCGCGAAGGGAGGGATAATACCACTAGAGTCTTGAACGTAATTCACCACGCCCGACAGATGGGGGAGGCTGCGTTGCTCCTCTCCACGGACGCCGAGAAGGCATTTGACAGGGTGAGCTGGGTCTTCCTTGAGGAGGCCCTGCGCCACATAGGCTTAGGCGATAGGATGCTTAACAGGGTCCTGGCCTCATACACCTGCCCCTCGGCGTCCGTGGTGGTGAATGGCCTGCCTTCCCAGGCCTTTAACTTATTCAATGGGACGCGACAGGGCTGCCCGCTCTCCCCCCTTATCTTTATCCTCTCGCTGGAGCCATTCCTACGCTTGATTAGGCGGAACACGGACGTTTCGGGAGTGAGGGTGGGTGGGATTGAGCACAAGGTGGCGGCTTACGCTGACGATTTGATGTTTTTCGTGTCAAAGCCGGAGATCACTTTACCTAATCTCCTCGCCGAGCTCAGGAGCTTTCAGGAGGTCTCTAATTATAAAATCAATTACCAGAAGTCCTCTGCCTTAAATATTAATATCCCTGCGGAACGCCTGAGACACGCTATGGAGAATTTCCATTTTAAATGGGAGCAGGAGGCCATTACCTACCTGGGCACGCGTATCCCTTCTAGACTGCCGGGAACGTACGCCTTAAATTTTCCCCCACTATTGAAGAGGTTAGAGGAGGACCTCCTTAAGTGGAACAAAGGGGTTTATTCTTGGTTTGGAAGGGTCAGCGTCATCAAGATGAACGTCCTCCCTAGGGTGCTCTACCTATTTCAGGCCCTCCCAATAGATATCCCTCGCACCTTCTTCAAACAGCTCACAGGACTATGTACTAGATTCGTTTGGGCTGGTCGCTCCCATCGTATGGCGGCCTCCCTACTGACGGTCCCTAAATCTAGGGGGGGATTGGGTCTCCCAGACTGGAGGCGTTACCATGCCGCTGCCCATTTGAGCCGAGTAATTGATTGGTGTCGACACTCTGATATGAAGCAGTGGGTTCGAATGGAGCGGGCTGCTTCTCCGTGCCCTCTCCCTGGACTGCCATGGATACCACTGAATAGACTCCCACAGTTGAATACGCACCCTACGGTCGGCCCATCCAGGAGGGTGGTGGACGGGTTACTGGCTGGGACGAGCCTCTCCCCCTCCCCGTCCCCTCTGACACCTGTTCTGGGGCACCCTGATTTCCCGGTGGAGATAGCGGGAGGCCCCTTCAGAGCTTGGATCAGGCAGAACTGCTATAGGAGACTTCACATGCAGAGCGGGGACGCGTGGGGGAGGCCGGAGACTCTGGTTGCAGAACTTGCACTCAGACCCATTACGCAGTTGCAATCTCTTCAACTTTTGCATTATCAGCGATCCCTGGGATGTACGGCACCCAGGCAGTTAACGCAATTTGAACAGACCTGCCTGGGCTCTGGCCATCTTAGGGGTGCCCTGTCGTACTCCTACTCGCTGCTGACGGAGCCTCCGGAGGACTTTGTCCCTCCGTATGTGAGGGGATGGGAGAGGGAACTCTGTAGGACCTTCACAGATGAGCAACAACTGGCTATGATCCAGTTGGCCCATAAGAGCTCTATCTCCTGCAAGTATCAGGAGACTAACTTCAAAATCCTGACACGCTGGTATCGGGTCCCAGCGGTGCTGGCGAAAATGTTTCCCTCTTCCTCCCCCCTCTGCTGGAGGTGCCTGCGGGCCAGGGGGACTATGACACATATCTTTTGGGAGTGCGAGAAACTCTCCAGCTTTTGGGCAGGAGTGAGAGAGATTGTCAGGAAACTGACAGATGTTGACCTGGGTGAAGACCCTGTATGCTATCTGCTTAACCTCGCACCGGTTTCCGTGAGATCTAGGCGCAAGTCCCTTCTCGCCCCCCTCTTGAGTGCAGCTAGAACTTGCGTCCCGGCGAGGTGGAGATCTCCTGAGCCCCCCACAATAGCACAGTGGCTGGCCGTTGTCCGGGACATATGTAGGATGGAGGAGCTCACCGCCTCGCTAAGGGGCACTTTGGAAAAGCACAGGAGAACCTGGCAGATATGGGATAGTTTCACTTTTTCTCCGGATTTCCTTCTCTATACGTAGCCTGGTTTTCTCAGACCCCTCGAGGATTGGACCTTCCATCTGGCCCTCCCTCGTCCCTTACCATTCCTTCTCCTCCCTTTCCTTCCCTCTGTACTTTCCCCCTGATGTGTCTGTCCTGTCTTCCCTCCCCCTCCCCCCTCCCCTGCGTTACTTGTTGCCCAATAGTTTATTTTCCGTTTCTCCCAGTTCTTTCACCCGCTCATAAAATTTGGGAACATGGGACGCAGCTGCTGCATCAGGTGGTTAAATGGAATTGCAGTCCAAAACACTTGGAGCAAGGCTCTATGCAGCCGCACCCTTCATCTCGCCACCCTCTTGTATGGTTTCTGATTGATGGTGATTGATTTTACAGATTGTTATTCTATGTAGTGGCTGTAATTCATGCTCTTCTTCTTTCTGGCACTGCGTTGCCACACGCTGTAACCATTGTTTCCCTCAATAAAAACTTTTAATTATAAAAAAAATAAATATGGCAAATACTAATAATCTTATATTTCTAATTAGAGATTAATATTATAAATATGGCAAATACTAATAATCTTATATTTCTAATTAGAGATTAATATTATAAATATGGCAAATACTAATAATCCTATATTTCTAATTAGAGATTAATATTATAAATATGGCAAATACTAATAATCCTATATTTATAATTAGAGATTAATATTATAAATATGGCAAATACTAATAATCAGCCCAGCGGCCATAAATCTGATACAAACCAATGGTGGCTGAGCCTCATCATACATCCAGTGATGTGTCATTTGCTGCACATTAATCTCCCATATTTCTAATTAGAGATTAATATTATAAATATGGCAAATACTAATAATCCTATATTTCTAATTAGAGATTAATATTATAAATATGGCAAATACTAATAATCCTATATTTCTAATTAGAGATTAATATTATAAATATGGCAAATACTAATAATCCTATATTTCTAATTAGAGATTAATATTATAAATATGGCAAATACTAATAATCTTATATTTCTAATTAGAGATTAATATTATAAATATGGCAAATACTAATAATCCTATATTTCTAATTAGAGATTAATATTATAAATATGGCAAATACTAATAATCCTATATTTCTAATTAGAGATTAATATTATAAATATGGCAAATACTAATAATCCTATAGTTCTAATTAGAGATTAATATTATAAATATGGCAAATACTGATAATCCTATATTTCTAATTAGAGATTAATATAAATATGGCAAATACTAATAATCCTATATTTCTAATTAGAGATTCATATTATAAATATGGCAAATACTAATAATCCTATATTTCTAATTAGAGATTAATATTATAAATATGGCAAATACTAATAATCTTATATTTCTAATTAGAGATTAATATTATAAATATGGCAAATACTAATAATCCTATATTTCTAATTAGAGATTAATATTATAAATATGGCAAATACTAATAATCCTATATTTCTAATTAGAGATTAATATTATAAATATGGCAAATACTAATAATCCTGTATTTCTAATTAGAGATTAATATTATAAATATGGCAAATACTAATAATCCTGTATTTCTAATTAGAGATTAATATTATAAATATGGCAAATACTAATAATCTTATATTTCTAATTAGAGATTAATATTATAAATATGGCAAATACTAATAATCTTATATTTCTAATTAGAGATTAATATTATAAATATGGCAAATACTAATAATCCTATATTTCTAATTAGAGATTAATATTATAAATATGGCAAATACTAATAATCCTATATTTCTAATTAGAGATTAATATTATAAATATGGCAAATACTAATAATCCTATATTTCTAATTAGAGATTAATATTATAAATATGGCAAATACTAATAATCTTATATTTCTAATTAGAGATTAATATTATAAATATGGCAAATACTAATAATCTTATATTTCTAATTAGAGATTAATATTATAAATATGGCAAATACTAATAATCCTATATTTCTAATTAGAGATTAATATTATAAATATGGCAAATACTAATAATCTTATATTTCTAATTAGAGATTAATATTATAAATATGGCAAATACTAATAATCCTATCAGTCCAGCGACCATCAATCTGATACAAACCAATGGTGGCTGCGCCTCGTCATACATCCAGTGATGTGTCATTTCCTGCACATTAATCTCCCATATAATTCTATAATTCTAATGCGAACACAATTTGTGTCGCTGCACCGGCAAAACCTATAGAACTCCAAAGACTAATTAAGCGCGCGGTGATATGGCGGAACAATGTAACACTAAAGAAACCAAACAAACGCAAATTGGAGCTAAATTAAAGGGCACTACAACCCCAAAAAATATAAGAACCTTTTTTGTTTTATTATTAATTGTTAGAGCCACAAACAACTTTAAAAACATAAACACATAAGACAACTTAAAAACCCCCCAAAAAAGCCAGTCTAGCCTGACCCATATCATCAAATATATATACAAATAGCGGGTGTAATACCCCGGGCGGATTAATAATGTATTTGTTTAGAGACTCCTCACGAATTCCTTACCGTAAATGTAAAATAAAACGGCTATAAATAATCAACCCCCTTAATAGGAATAAATGAATAACTTACATACTTATGAATACGTTAGACTACCTCCGTAACAATCGCCAATAACACCCAAATAAGCACCAATAGAGTAAATTAATTAATTACAAATCCATTGATCAAGGGGGTTGATTATTTATAGCTGTTTTATTTTACATTTACGGTAAGGAATTCGTGAGGAGTCTCTAAATAAACACATTATTAATCCGCCTGGGGTATTACACCCGCTATTTGTATATATATTCGATGATACGGGTCCAGGCTAGACTGGCTTTTTTTGTTCTTTTGGGGATTTTAAGTTGCCTTATGTGTTTGTTTTTAAAGTTGTTTGTGGCTCCAACAATAATAAAAATGTGTGTGTGTGTATGTAATATATATATATATATATATATATATATATATATATATATATATATATATATATATATATACAAAGTATCACACACCCCGCTTCAGATAGTTATTACACTTGGGTTATACCGACCTGTAGAGGGCGATCTTGCAGAGATGTCATGAAAAAAAGGGAGCCCCTCCCGGTCCATAAATACCTGGTACTTCCCACTCATACCCCAGTCTTTCATCTCTTGCAGACGGCGAGCAAGTCAGAAGATGGATGTCTCCTCCTTGCAGGTAGCTGGGGTAACTCCCGGCCCCCCTCTTTTGATCTATTTCTGCCTGGACCTACTGTTATCCCCTTTTTTAATAAAGAGCCTCCCAGCCTAGGCTGCGGGTCCGGGCAAGGGTAGACGGCACCTTATGGTGCCTTAGGAGCTATGCTCCACCGTGAGACCCCATACTAAGGGGTAGGCGGTATTCCGGGTTGGTGATCCCGGTTGGGATGCCCTGTCCTTGCCCTTACACCTTGGTGGTGTTATTTCCCCCCTTCCCCGGTCACCCATTGTTCCCTTCAGCTGGGGGGGGGGGGGTGGGAGGGCGCCTTTCCCGTTAGTTTTCTTTTACCCTCAGAGTGCATGCTTGTGCTACTTGTGTGTATGTGGTACACTTTCTTGGCCGGGCCAGCGGTTTGCGGCGCCGCCGGCCGTTACTGTCAGTCTCCGGGGGAGCTTCTCCCCCTCCGGCGCGGTTTCGGAGGGCGGGAGGGGGCGGGCCGCAGGATGACACCCCACGCCCGGCCCCGCCCCCTCCCGCCCTCCGTGCTGCTGGTGCCGCTGCGGAGCCCGGTCACTGGCCGGGAGCCACGTTGTGTCAGGGGAGAGGGGCGCGGTCTGCGCCGGCCCGCCCCACTTCTGCTTCCTTGCTGCAAGTTCCCTTCGCCTCGTGCAGGACGCCATTACCGTAAGGGCCCAGTGGGCTCCACTCTCTTCTTGGCTGTGATTCTGCTTGTTAGCACGAGATTGATATATGTCTATTATATGTATGTGTGCCTTGGCATATGTTTGTGCACAGCATCTGTGTGTTTGTGTGTGATAGTCCCTCTTTTTGTATTCCAGGCGGACCCTTCTTGGATCTTAAAGGGTCCTCCCGGGCCTAGGGTACCTGGTTTAGTTTAAGAACTCCCTGCAAATCCTCCCACACGGGACACAGAAGCGGCATCCCGGGACGCTTATATTGCGTAATTCCCATGGGCATTGCGACTACCGATAAAATCACCATATGGAGGCTCCCCAGGATACCGGGCTCGGGCTCCCCTTGGGGCAACCCCGGCAGTGTTTGGGGTGTGGGGTATCCCTTACTGTTGATGATGTATTCCTTTGCATACCATGTGCGCAGCAAACTATTACGCGGCAGTCCGGATCCCATGTGTCTGGTTCTGCGTCGCCTGTCTCTTCACCTACCCCTCCCCGCCTGACCCGTACCCCATGTGACGCTGTCATGTGTGGGGAGTCGCAATCTGAGGTGTGTACCAGATTGGCCAATCTTGAAAAATTATTTTCTAGCGTTGTTGCCAGAAAGGCCCCGGCTAAGAGAAAGCACTTGTCCCCAGCCACGCAGGCTTCTGATATTGAGGAGTTTGATTCACTGGACTGGTCTGATTACCCCCCCCGCTAGAGGAAGGGGAGCTTTTTGAGGAGTCGGATGGTTCTGACGATCAGCAGTTTGTGGGCGCTGATGCCGAGCAGGGTCAGGGGGATTCTTTGGATACCCCTAAGGTCCTGGCTCATATGTTTGAGGTTCTGGCAATTTCTCCTCCTGAAGTGGCTCTTCCGCAGAAGGGGGAGTTCTTTGAGGCGGCTAAGCCGCGCTTGGAATTCCCTAATCAAAAGTATTTCGATGGCAATATTCTTAAGGAATGGGAGAGGCCTACTCGGCTTCCAGGTGTTCCTGCGGGTTGGGATAAGAAATATCCCTTTCCGGCGGATGCGGTGAAGCGATGGTCGTCCCCTCCCTAGATGGACGCCCCTGTTTTGCATTCTCCTGATTGTTCTACTCTCAAGGATGGTGAGGATAAACGCATTGACCAGATGGCTTGTCATGGTTTTGCCAGTGTCTGGTCGGCCTTGAGGCCTGTTTGTGCTTCCGCGCTTCTAATAGTGGCTTCTAGGTCGGTTGTCAGGGACCTGTTGTCTACTTCCAGGCTTGACCCGGCTAGTGATGAGTTCACCGCCCTTAAGCGGTGCGAGTTGTTTTTGTCATTTGTGCTAGCCGCCCTGGATGACACCATGGTGATGTGTAGTAGAACTTCGGCCTTGCTGGTGGCTATTTAACGGTCGGTTTGGTTGCGCCAGTGGGCGGCTGATTTTGTGTCCAAAAAGTCGCTTACGGCTCTTCCCGTTTTGGGGTTGCGGCTCTTTGGAGAAAAATTGGATTCGGTCGCAAAAGGGGGTAAGTTATCTCAGCGAAAGAAGCAACGTTGTCCCTTTCGGGGGGCGGCTTCCTTTGCTCCTTCCTTTCGTGGGGCCAGAGCTGGCAGGGGATCGGCTGTCTTCTCCTCCAGAAGTGATTCCTGGAACAGGGGCAGAGGACGTGCCCGTCCAGGTCACAGCTGGGGCTCTAAGCCCAAAGCCGCTGCCAAGCCGGCTCAGCAATGAGGGGGCGCCCTCACCCTTGCAGGTGGGGGGACGGCTGCGTCACTTCTCCCAGGTCTGGGACCAGGAGGTCTCGGACAGATGGATCCGGGAAATGGTGTCTTCCGGTTACAAGCTGGAGTTCGAGATCCGGCCTCCTCCCAGATTCTTCCGGTCTCGGGTGCCCTTGGATCCTCCGGTAGTGCAAGGACAGTATCTGTCCCAGGAAGTTCCGCATGGAAACTCTGCGTTCAGCCATAAATTCGCTTCGCCAGGAGGACTTCATGACGTCCATAGACATCAACGATGCTTATCTGCACGTTCCGATCTTCCCGGCACATCAGAAATTTCTCAGGTTTGTGGTGGAAGATCAGCATTTTCAGTTTGTGGCTCTTCCGTTTGGCCTTACCTCGACTCCAAGGGTTTTCACCAAGGTGCTGGCAGGGGTGATGGCCCTCCTCAGAGCCCAGGGCATCCACATCGTGCCTTATCTGGACGATCTTCTCATTATGGCATCCTCTCTCAGCCGGGTGGAGCTGGATACCAGGACTGTGGTATCCACTCTGGAGAGATTCGGCTGGGTGATCTACTACCCCAAGTCCTCCCTCTCTCCGTCCAGGGTGGTGTCGTTTCTGGGAATGTCTCTGGATACTTCTCAGGCCAGGGTGTTCCTTCCTCGGCCCAAGGTTCTTTTGATTCAGGAATTGACTCAGCTTCTTCTGTCCGTCCATCCGGCTGGGGATGAGACTGGTGGGATTGATGGTGGCCTCTTTCAAGGCGGTTCCCTTTGCTCAGTTTCACACAAGGCAGCTCCAGCTCCATCTCTTGGCAGCCTGGGACAGGTCTCCGCTGTCATTGGATCAGTCGTTTCTGGAACCAAGCAATCTGATGAGGGGCAGATCCTTTCTGACCCCTCGTTGGGAGACGGATGCCAGCCTGTCAGGTTGGGGGGGTTTTGGAAGTATCTTCAGTTTCAGGGACTGTGGGGGCCTCAGGAGGCTCACGATCCCATCAATGTTCTGGACCTGAGAGCCATCAGGTTGGTTCTGGCTCTTGACTCATCAGTTACAGGGCTTACCGGTTCAAGTTTGGTCCGACAATTGGACGGCGGTCGCCTACATCAATCACCAGGGAGGGACTCGCAGCAGGCGTGCCCTCAGTGAAGTGTCCTTGATCCTTGCTTGGGCAGAGAGCAATGTCCCATGCATCTCGGCAGTGTACATTCCGGGAGTGGAGAACACGGAGGCGGACTCCCTGAGCAGGTGCTCATCGCGCCAGGTGGAATGGTCTCTCAGTCCCAAGGTGTTTCGGTCACTTTGCTACAGGTGGGGGACTCCGGAGTTGGACCTCTTTGCCTCTCGTCACAATCACAAGCTTCCGCCATTTGTCTCTCTCGCGGGATCCGCTGCCTCTGGCAATGGATGCCATGTCTCTGAGCTGGAGGGATCTGGGGTTTCTGTACCTGTTCCCTCCGTTCCCTATGGTAGGCAAGGTGGTGCGCAAGCTGGCTCTAGAGGGCGCGTCAGCAATCTTGGTGGCTCCAAGATGGCCAAGGCAGGTTTGGTTCGCAGACGTGGTGCGGTTGGCAGCGGATCAGTTAGATCTGCCCCTTCTGCCGGATCTGCTCACTCAGGGTCCACTGCTCTACCCCAATTTACCAACGCTGGCTTTGACGGCGTGGCTGCTGAAACCTCCATCTTGAAGGAGGAAGGTCTTTCTGATGTTGTCATTCAGACTCTGGTTAGGGCTACAAAGAAGTCTTCCTCTACCATCTACTATAGGACTTGGAGGTCTTATATTGATTGGTGTGAGGTCCGGGCCTTGCCTTGCAGGGTGTTTTCTATCCCTAGGGTTTTGGAATTTCTGCAACAGTACGTTGAAAGGGCACGTTTCTGCCCTGGCGGTTTTCTTTCAAAGGTCTTTTGCTCTTCATCCTCTGGTTAAGACTTTTTTTCAGGGGGTTACGCATGTGCGGCCTCCTAGGAAGCCTTTGGCCCCAGTTTGGGATTTGAATTTGGTTCTTTCTGCTCTTCAGGCTCCTCCTTTTGAGCCTTTGCAGGATATTGCTCTTTCTACGCTTACTCAGAAGGTTGCTTTTTTTGGTTGCCATCACTTCCGTTCGGCGTGTATCGGAGTTGGCGGCTTTGTCCATTCAGGCCCCGTATTTTGAGAGGCATCAGGACAAGGTTGTTTTCCGCTTCAAGCCAGATTTCCTCCCTAAGGTGGTCTCTGCTTTTCATCTTAATCTACCCTCCTTGTGTCCTAAGCCCAGCAATGACAAGGAGAGGGTTTTGCATTCTCTGGATGTGGTTCGCTGTGTGAAATATTATTTGGTGGCTACTTCCTCTTTTCGTAAGACTGACGCCTTTTTCGTGGTGCCCTCCGGACCTAGGAAGGGTTTGGCACCCGCCAGGTCTTCCATTAGTAAATGGATTCACCAGGCCATTGTTGGGGCCTATTCTGCCAAGGGGAAGATTCCCCCTTATTCTAAGTATGTCACACAACCCACTTCATTTATTAAACATTACACTAGGGTTTACTCACCGCTAGGTGGCAGTGTTGCAGAGATCTCCAAAAAAGCAAGCAAGCCCCTCCCGGTCTATACATACCTGGTACCTCCCAACAATTCCCCAGTGTTGTTCTCTGCAAGGTGGCGACAAGACAGAAGAAAGAAGTCTCCTGCTTGCAGGTAGCCAGGGTATTACCCCGCCCCCCCCCCCCCCATGGTCTATTTCTGCCCGGCTCTTGTTTGTTTTTCCCCCTGTTTACTGGTAGCCTCCCAGCTTAGGCTGGAGGCCGGGCAAAGGTACCTGGCACCTTAGGTGCCTAGGAGATTAGCTCCTCTGCTCGACCCCATACTGTGGGGCATAGCGGGATTCCGGAGTGGTGATCCGGACGTGGGATGCCCTTACACTTAATCTAGGTAGTTGACACATCAGGCACAGAGGCTTTATTCCCTCCCAACTCAGAAGGCGTTTTTACACTGTGTGTGTGTGTGGTGGGAGGGTGTGCTGGGAACGGGTGGCTGGTGCGCGCTGGACTGCCCGTTCTTCAGGTGGCTCGGTGTGGCTCGGCCTGGCGTCACTGATGGCGGGTCGGGCGGGGTTCCGCCGACCCGCTGATTTAGGTTGGCTCAGTGGTTGGCGCTGCGACAATGGCGCCCGTGCTCTCTGGGGTCCCTGTGAGAAATGGCGGTGGGCGGGGCCGGGCGGTGCGCCTGGCGGGGGAGCGCTAGGCTCCCGGCGCTCGCGGCGTGTAGTTTCACTGGGGGCCTTTTCACCCTGCCTTGCCGTCTTGTGTATGTGTGGTGTGACTTTTCAGGATGGCCGAGCGGCGGTGTATGCGGGCCCCATTGTCGCTGGCGCCCGCTGCGCGGCGGCGTAGGGGAGGCGGGACCGCGCCCGGCCAGTGTGTTGGTTGGCCGGTTGGAGGGGGCGGGGCTACCTTGGCTCCCGCGTCTTCTGTGGGCACGCCCCTCTTCCTCCTCCTTCCTTGGCGGTGCGGTGTCTGTGTGATGGCGGGGGGCCGCCATCTTCTCGTCTCGCATGTCATAAAGGTAGGCTCCGCGGTAGTTGGGTCGGGGCCTAGTGCCTGCCGCGGTCACTGTTTTTGATGCCTCCTCTGCCACCCCCATCCCCCCCCCATCCTTGCCCGTTTGCCCCCGTTAGTTGGGGGGATGTTGGCAGAGCTGTTATTAATGTTGGGGGCTTGGGGTTAAAAGGGGGGATCGGCTTTTGTTTTAAGCGCTGTGTGTGTGTGTGTATGTGCCTGTATTGATTTTTGTGTCTTTTTCAGATCCTGGGACCCCTTTCCGCAGGGCTCTCCCGGTCTTATATACCTGGCTAGCTGGGGGCTGGTGGCGTTACATTCTTATTAGGATATCTTCCCGCCAAATTTTCTATATATATATATATTTACATATATAGTAGATATATATATATATATATATATATATATTTACATATATAGTAGATAAAGGGGCATCCCGGGTCGCTTACTGCGTAAATCCCTGGGATCTGCGAATACCATAAATTTCACCATATGGAGGCTGCCAGAGATTCCGGAAACGGTCCTTCGGGACAATCCAGGCTATGTGGGGGGTGTGGGACTCCGCTCCCGGGGGATGATGTCATTTTATGCATTCCATGTGCACAGCGGAACATTGAGCGCCAGTCCGGCACCCCGGTGCCTGGTACTTCATCGGCTGAGCCATCTCCCTCTCCTCCACGGCTGTTCCGGACCCCGTGTGACGCTGTCACGAGTGGGGATTCGCAATCTGAGGCCTGTGCCCGCTTGGCCAGCCTCGAGAAGAAGTTCTCCGCCATGGCCGCTCAGAAGGTGTCGGCTGAGCGAAAACACATATCTCCACCTCCGCCGGACTCCGATGAGGAGGTTGTTGAGGATTTGGATTGGCCGATTCGTCCCCTTGAAGAGGGCGAGCTGGTCGAGGAATTAGATGATTCAGAGGGCCAGCAGTTGCTGGGCGCTGAGGGGGACCAGGTTGAAGGTCCCGCTCCTGATACTTCTTCCATTTTGACTCAGATGTTTGAGGTTTTGGATTTGGACCCTCCCGAGGTTGCTCCTCGGCCTAGGGGCCAGCTTTTTGGGGGATCCAAGCAGCGTTTGGAGCTCCCCAGTCAACAGCATTTCGAGGACGTTGTCCTTAGGCAATGGGAGCAACCTACACGGCTCGTCGGGGTACCGCCTAGCTGGGATAAGAAATGTCCCTTTCCGGCGGACTTGTTGAAGCGTTGGTCTGTCCCTCCCGAGGTGGATGCTCCGGTGTTGGGACTGTCTAATACGGCGACTGTTCTTCTTCCTGACACTACTTCTCTCAAGGACGGCGAGGATCGCCTGATTGAGCAGCTGGCCCGTCATGGTTTGTCTGTGCGGGTTCGGTTTTGAGGCCTGTTGTGCTTCGGCTCTTTTGGCCTTGGCGGTTAGGTCTATTGTCAGGGATTTAGGTGTGGATTTGGATCCTTCTGGGGAGGAGTTTCTTGCGCTTATGCGTTATGGCTCCTTCTTGTCGTTTATCCTGGCCGCTCAGGATGATGCCATGTTAATGTGTGGCAGGGCTTCTGCTCTGTTGGTGGCTATTCGTCGTTCTGTGTGGTTGAGACAGTGGACGGTTCACTTTAATTCTAAGAGATCGCTCACGGCTCTTCCCTTTGTGGGTTTGAGGCTTTTTGGCGAAAAGCTGGATTCTGTTGCCAAAGGTGGTAGGTTGCCTCAGCGCAAAAAATTTCGCCGTTCCTTTCGGGGGCGGCCCCCCTTCAATCTGTCCTTTCGGGGAGCCAGAGCCGGCAGGGGTGCGGGCTTCTCGGCTTCCAGGGGTGCAGGTTGGAACAGGGGTAGAGGCCGTGGCCGTTCCGCTCACGTCTGGGGCGCCAAGCCCAAGTCAGCTGCCAAGCCCGCTCAGCAATAAGGGGCGCCCTCACCCGTACGGGTGGGGGGGACGGTTGCGATTCTTCTCCCGGGTATGGGACCAGGAGGTCTTGGACAGGTGGATCCGGGAGGTGGTGTCGGCCGGTTACAAGCTGGAGTTTGTGTCTCGCCCTCCCCCAAGGATTTTCAGGTCTCGGGTACCTTCAGACCCTTTGGCCGCGCAGGGGCTCCTGGTGGCGGTACGGAATCTCCTGGAATTGGCAGTCATATGCCCGGTCTCTTCTTCGGAGGTGGGGCGAGGGTATTATTCCAATCTATTCACTGTACCCTAGAAGGATGGGTCGTTCCGTCCGATCCTGGATTTGAAGTTTCTCAATCGGTTTATTCGTCCCCGGAAGTTTCGCATGGAGACCCTGCGGTCTGCGATCGGCTCGCTTCGACAGGGGGACTTTATGACGTCCATAGACATCAAGGATGCGTACCTTCACATTCCGATTTTTCCGGCTCATCAGAGGTTTCTTCGCTTTGTGGTGGAGGATCGGCATTTTCAGTTCGTAGCTCTTCCATTCGGTCTCACCTCGGCTCCGAGAGTGTTCACCAAGGTGTTGGCAGGGGTGATGGCCCTGCTCAGAGCTCAAGGGATTCGCATTGTACCTTATCTGGACGATCTTTTCATCATGGCACCTTCCCTCAGTCAAGCGGAAGGGGACACCGGCATGGTGGTGTCTATGCTGGAGAGGTTCGGCTGGGTGATCAATTACCCCAAGTCCTCTCTGGTTCCGGCCAGGGGGGGATGTCCTTGGACTCTTGCCAGCACGGAGTTTTTCTCCCTCAGGCCAAGGTTCTTTTGATTCAGGAATTGGCTCAGCTGCTTCTTTCCAATCCTCGCCCGTCCATCCGGCTGGGGATGAGACTGGTGGGGTTGATGGTGGCCTCGTTCGAGGCAGTTCCCTTCGCACAGTTTCACACGAGGACGCTGCAGCTTCATCTTTTGGCGTCTTGGGACCGGCGACCGCGGTCGTTGGATCGGTCCTTCCGGATGTCCCCTCGGGTCCGGCAGTCCCTTCGGTGGTGGTTGGTCCCGGACAATCTTCTGAAGGGCAGGTCGTTTCTGACCCCGCTTTGGGAAACTGTCACTACGGATGCCAGTTTGTCAGGATGGGGAGGTTTCTGGAAGGATCTTCAGTTTCAGGGGCAGTGGGGACCCTCAGGAAGCTCACTTGCCCATCAATGTTCTGGAGTTACGAGCCATCAGGTTGGTTCTGTCTCACTTGACGCATCATTTACAGGGCCTGCCGGTTCAGGGTCGATCAGACAATCAGACGGCGGTTGCTTACATCAATCACCAAGGAGGGACTCGCAGTCTGGGAGCCCACAGAGAAGTGTCTCTGATTCTAGTTTGGGCAGAGACTTATGTCCCTTGCATCTTGGCAGTTTACATTCCAGGAGTGGAGAACACGGAGGCAGACTGCCTGAGCCGGTGTTCGTCCCGCCTGGGGGAATGGTCTCTCCATTCCCAAGTGTTTCGGTCTATGTGTCTTCGGTGGGGGACGCCGGAGGTGGATCTGGTTGCCTCTCGTCACAATCACAAGCTTTCGACATTCGTGTCACTGTCTTGGGATCCTCTGGCTCTGGCGGCGGATGCCATGGCCCTGAGCTGGAGGGACCTGGGGTTTCTTTATATGTTTCCTCCGATTCCCATGCTAGGCAGGGTGCTGCGAAAGCTGGTTCAGGAAGGAGTTCCCGCCATTCTCGTGGCCCCAAGGTGGCCAAGGCGGGTGTGGTTTGCAGACATCGTTCGTCTGGCAGTCGATCAGTTCGATCTGCCTCTTCGGCCAGATCTTCTCACTCCGGGTCATCTGTGTTACCCCAGTTTACCAACGCTGGATTTGACGGCTTGGCTGCTGAAACCTCCATCTTGAAGGAGGAGGGTCTTTCGGATTCGGTCATTCGGACTCTTGTTAGTGCTAGGAAGAGGTCGTCCTCTTCCATCTATTATAGGGTCTGGAGGTCTTATATTGATTGGTGTGAGGCTAGGTCTTTGCCCTGCCGGGTCTTTTCTATTTCTCGGATTTTGGAATTTCTTCAATCGGGGCTGGACTCTGGTCTTCAGCTGAGTACCTTGAAGGGGCAGGTTTCTGCCTTGTCTGTCTTTTTTCAGAGGTCTTTTGCAAGCCAGTCTTTGGTCAAGACCTTTTTCCAGGGGGTTTCGCATCTGCGGCCTCCTAGGAAGCCTTTGCTCCCAGTTTGGGATTTGAATTTGGTGCTCTCTGCTTTTCAGGCTCCTCCTTTTGAGCCTCTGCAGGATATTGCTCTGTCCACTCTGACTCAGAAGGTTGCCTTTCTGGTGGCCATCACTTCGGTTCGGCGTTTTTCAGAGTTGGCAGCTTTGTCGATTCAGGTTCCTTATTTTGAGAAGCATCAGGACAAAGTGGTTTTTCGTTTTAAGCCGGACTTTCTCCCTAAAGTGGTCTCTGCTTTTCATTTTAACCAGGACATTGTTCTTCCTTCCTTGTGTCCTAAGCCTAGGAATGACAAGGAGAGTGCGTTGCACTGTTTGGATGTTGTACGTTGTGTCAGGTACTATTTGCGTACTACGGCTTCCTTTCGTAAGACTGATGCCTTTTTCGTAGTGCCCTGTGGGCCTAAGAAGGGCTTGGCTCCGGCTAAGTCTTCCATTAGCAAATGGATTCGTCAGGCGATTGTTGGAGCCTATTCTGCCAAGGGGAAGGATCCCCCTTTTCGTGTTACTGCGCATTCTACTCGTGCGGTTGGTGCGTCCTGGGCTTTTCAGCACCAGGCTTCTGTTGAACAAGTTTGTAAGGCTGCTACCTGGTCTTCGGTTCACACTTTCTCTAAGTTTTATAAGTTTGATGTGCGGGCCTCAGCGGATGCTGTTTTTGGCCGCAAGGTTCTGCAGGCTGCAGTGGTTTGAGTTTTATCTGCGTTATTGCCTGGTTGGATACCCGCCCTTTTTGGACACTGCTGTTGGATGTCCCTAGTGTAATGTTTAATAAATGAAGTGGGGTGTGTGACATACTTAGAATAATACCATTTTGTGAATACTCACCTGTAAAATGGGTATTATAAGTATGTCACACACCCCACTTCACCCGCCCTTTTTGGTACCTTGTCTTACTGCTGTTTGAACACTGGGGAATTGTTGGGAGGTACCAGGTATGTATAGACCGGGAGGGGCTTGCTTGCTTTTTTGGAGATCTCTGCAACACTGCCACCTAGCGGTGAGTAAACCCTAGTGTAATGTTTAATAAATGAAGTGGGGTGTGTGACATACTTATAATACCCATTTTACAGGTGAGTATTCACAAAATGGTATTTTCGTGTTACTGCTCATTCTACTCGTGCTGTTGGGGCGTCCTGGGCCTTCCAGCACCAGGCCTCTGTTGAGCAGGTTTGTAAGGCTGCTACTTGGTCTTCGGTTCACGCTTTTTCCAAGTTTTACAAGGTTGATGTGCGGGCCTCAGTGGATGCTGTTTTTGGCCGCAAAGTTCTGCAAGCTGCAGTGGTTTAAAGTTTGTGCCTTGTTTTGGATCCCCGCCCTTTATGGACACTGCTATTGGATGTCCCAAGTGTAATGACTATCTGAAGCGGGGTGTGTGACATACTTAGAATAATACCATTTTGTGATTACTCACCTGTAAAATGGGTATTATAAGTATGTCACACACCCCGCTTCACCCCGCCCTTTGGTATTTTGGATCCTTTATATGGTGAACCTTTCTTACTGTTACTGGTTATTTTGGCTCTTCCTGGTCCCTTTGTTTCCTTACTGCTGTCTTAATACTGGGGAATGAGTGGGAGGTCCCAGGTATTTATGGACCGGGAGGGGCTCCCTTTTTTTCATGACATCTCTGCGAGATCGCCCTCTACAGGTCGGTATAACCCAAGTGTAATGACTATCTTAAGCGGTGTGTGTGACATATACTACCCATTTTACAGGTGAGTATTCACAAAATGGTATTTTTTTGGGGTTGTAGTGCCTCTTAATTTAGCTCCAATTTGTGTTTTTTTCGTTATACATTGTGTTTTGGAGCCATCGGTGCGCCCCCTGTTGTGTAAATTATTTGTGGTGCTCATCCTATTGGTATAATACCAAAGAAAACGTGGGGGTAGCCCCAAAACCTCCACACAACCACGCCAGGAACCTCTGGCCAGCCGCCCCAGGAACCTCTGGCCAGCCGCCCCAGGAACCTCTGGCCAGCCGCCCCAGGAACCTCTGGCCAGCCGCACTGCTATGTATATTCCGAAACTATACAAAGGTTATTGTTTAAATTGGGCAAGGACAAAAGACACGATTAAAAACCATTAAAATACATATAACACATGACTGACGCCATAAATTCTCTAGGGCCCTGCAATACAATAAAGTGCAATTGCTGATAAGCAGAAACTAAATGGTCCCTCTTAGTAAACTCTCACAATTCCCCAATAAAGTGCATGACATGTAAATAATAAACCCTGTGCAAAAAAAGCGATGTGCAATATGCAATGGGGCACCCCCTCCCATCTAATTAGGATTATTAGTATTTGCCATAGAGATTAATATTATAAATATCAGCCCAGCAACCATCAACCTGTTACAAACTAATGGTGGCTGAGCCTCTCCTCATACATCCAGTGATGCGGCATTTGCTGCGCATTAATCTCCAATATTTCTAATCCGAGATTAATATTATAAATATGGCAAATACTAATAATCAGCCCAGCGACCATCAACCTGTTACAAACCAATGTGACTGAGGCTCCTCATACATCCAGTGAAATGTCCTAATTATAAATATTTCCCTCAATTAAATTGCACATACAATCTATTGTGTGAGAAATTATTCACCACACACAGTAAGATGTATAAATGAAAACGTCACCAGCACAGTAACCTTTACTAACCCAATACGTTTCCACCATTTCCCCAGATCACCTTAAATGTTACAGGCAGTTATTACAATATCATAGTAAGTTATACGTTAGTTACTGTACAATAAATGTTATAATAGAGAGAGAGATACTTACCATCCATTGACTGAATAGTTCTGCATACATACAATAGTTCTGAACGCTAGGGGGTGTGGCCAGCATTCCCCGCCTCCTGGGTGTGTCTTCATTGCACCGCCTACATCCTGCCTCTGTGAGATTAGATAAATATTCTATAAAGTAATATAACTCCCACAATATGCAGGTTATCATATTGTAACCAAGAAATTCACAATTCCCATTAATGTCTTAGGTAAATGAACTTAAACATTAAATACACATCATACAGAGTCTGATACTATGTGGACTATCAGGCTCTGGCCAATACACACATGCCATATTTGATATGAAATGAAAGGTCTCAAAATTCTGAATAAGACTCTCTCACTAATATAGTCATAACTGTCATATTTCAGGAGTTAAATCCACAAATAACATCCAATGCCCGTGTCTAATGTGTATTTGAATGTCTCGTCTGTGTCCAACCTAATTAGGAATTC
This sequence comes from Gastrophryne carolinensis, assembly GCA_027917425.1. Taxonomy (NCBI): domain Eukaryota; kingdom Metazoa; phylum Chordata; class Amphibia; order Anura; family Microhylidae; genus Gastrophryne; species Gastrophryne carolinensis. The sequence continues at coordinate 456,240,385 of CM051238.1, forward strand.
AAGGATTCCTTTTCAAGAGGAAATGAGCTGCAGCCCAGAAAACACCTGAGCTGTTGATGTCAGTTAGGTGTGACTATAGCCTATTGTATTCATGGGGCATATACAGGTGGCAGAATATCAGACTCGCCTACTATTTGAGTGTTAATCTGGGGGACATCTGTAATCAGATCCTTTAACAAGGGGCGTGCAAGATGGAGTTGGAGGGAGGGTACAGAAGCTGCCTTTTGGCGCCACCTTACTGCTTGCTATAACCGCGTCTGCCCTTCTGCAGGAGCTGGAGCAGCTGCGCCTGGAGCGAATGCGCATCGAGGATCAGCTGAAGAGCGTGGGCGGCGGCAGCAGCATCCGCATTGGGCCGCCCCGGGCAGAGAAGGATCGGAGCGGGGGAGGACAGCTGGACAGCGGCACCACCTTCGCCTCCGTCGCCGGGAGAGGCCGAGGAGGTCATGGTGAGATATAAACCCGTCTCCGTAATGTGGGATGGAGCATTATGGGTAAATTAGCCATGCTGGGGCTTGTAGTGGACCGCGCATGATTCCTGAACTCTTGTTGGCAGGTCAGGGGGACTCGCTTCCGACGCGGGGCGGGAACCGCCCGAGGGGACCCCGCAGGAGAGTGACCGATGAGGAGGCAACGGTCTTGGACGGCCACGAAGAGGAGGAGAGAAGCCACCCTGTACAGAATGGAATAGGTGAGTGCAGGGGTCTGTAGAGCTAATCTTTAAGCAACCGTTTGGTCTTTGGTATGCCCCTTCTGAAGATTCTTCAATGCATGTTGAAAGGGTTGGCATGATGCTTGGGTGCGAGGTTCTCCAGGCGGGCGTTTTTCTCTGTGACAAGGTTATCCTAACATAGTTTGTGTAGGGAATTTGCTTCTTTCCCAGCCATCGTTGTGACTGCTTCAAGACATCCACTTAGCTTGTGGCTAAGGTGTAATCCTACAGAGAAAGGGAGCCACGCTTTAAGGTCCTAGATCGCTCTCCAAGGAACGTCCGGTCCGTTATTGAGACAATCTGACGTTTCGTGTGAAAGGTGGTTCAACTTTAATAACCATTGCTGGGACTGCTTTAGGACATCGTCTCAGCTTGTAGCCAAATCATTTTCCTCACAGTGGTAAAGAGCTCTGCTTGAAGGTCACATATCACTCGACATGGGCAGTCTGGTCCCCGGGGGGCTTTCCACCGTCAGGCATCTGTAGATCCAATCTTCAAGCACCCGCTTGATCTCTGCTATGCCTCTTTTGCAGATACTTCACTGCTTGAGTGAGCGGGTTGGCTGACCCTTGGGCGCAAGGTTCTACAGACAGCCGTTTCAGACTTTTTTTTCGCTGTGACAAGGTTACCCTAATGTAAGTTCTGCAGCCACTGCGTTGTTGGGGGGAGTTTTCTTCTTTCCCGAACTGTTGTTGGGACTGCCCTCAGCTTGTGGCCATGGTGTATTGCCCCAGAGACGAGGAGCCACCCTTTAAAGTTCTAGATCACAGAGCATGCGTACAGCAAATCTGACGTTTGGGACGCAAGGTTCTTCTTTCCTGACCGTTGTTCTTTCCCCCAACTAAGGAGAGCATGTTGGTGAGTCCAATACTACTTTAATGTAAGTTTTGTGGACACTTTATTGTTGGGACTGTTTTAGGACATCCCCCCCCCCCCCCCCCTCAGCTTGTAGCCAAGGAGTATTGCTCCAGAGATGAGGAGCCACACTTTGAGGTCATAGAGCACCTCACAAGGAACGTGGGGTCCTCCTGGGCTTACAGAGAATGCATACAGCAAATCTGACGTTTGGGAAGCAAGGTTCTATTTCTTTCCTGACCATTGTTGGGGCTGCTTTAGGACATCCTCTCGGCTTGTGTTTAAAACTGGTAACAAGGTTACCCTAATGTAAGTTTTGTGGACAATGCATTGTTGGGACTGTTTTAGGACCCCCCCCCCCCCCAGGTTGTGGCCAGGGTGTATTCTCACAGAGACCAGGAGCCACACTTTAAGGTCAAGACCACTACCGAGCATGCGTAAAGCCAATTTGACATTTGGGCCGCAAGTTTTTTTTCTTTTTTCTTGACCATTTTTGCGACTGCTTTAGGACCTCCTCTTAGCTTGTGGCCTTAATGTATCCCTTCAGAGGGAGGGAGCCAGGGCCATCGGTAAATGTAGAGTTTCTTCTTCTTTGCCAACTGTTGTTGGGACTGCTTTAGGACATCTACTCGGCTTGTGGTCAAAGCTACTAACAAGGTTACCTTAATGTAAGTTTTGTGGACACTGCGTTGTTGAGACTGTTTTAGGAAATTCCCCTCGGCGTGTGGCCAAGGTGTATTCTCACAGAGACCAGGTGCCATGCTTTAAGGTCATAGATCACTCCACAAGAACTGTCGGGTCCACTACTGAACATCTGTAGAGGCAATTTGATGTTTGGGCTGCAAGGTTCTTCTTTTTCCTTGATCATGTTGTGACTGCTTTAGCACCTCCTCTCAGCTTGTGGCCTAAGTGTATTCCTTCAAAAGTATGGAGCAGGGCCATCGGTAGATGTAGAGTTTCTTCTTCTTTCTTGACCATTGTTGGAACTGCTTTAGGACGCCCCGTCTACTTGTGGCCTAAGTATTCCTTTAGAGGCATGGAGCCAGGGCCCTCAGTAGATGTAGAGTTTATTCTTCTTCTTTCTTGACCATTGTTGGGTCTGCTTTAGGACCTCCTCTCATCTTGTGGCCTAAGTGTATTCCTTCAAAGGGATGGAGCTAGGGCCATCGGTAGATGTAGAGTTTCTTCTTGACCATTGTTGGGAACTGCTTTAGAAAGTCCCTTCTACTTGTGGTCAAAGCAGGTAACTGCTTTAGGACCTCCTCTCAGCTTGCGGCCTAAGTGTATTCCTTCAGAGGGAGGCAACCAGGGCCATCGGTAGATGTAGAGTTTCTTCTTCTTTCTTAATCATTGTTGGGACTGCTTAAGGCATCCCGTCTACTTGTGGTCAAACAAGGTTGCCCTAATATAAGTTCCACGGATGAAGCGCTGTTGGTACTATTTTAGGACATCCCTCTTAGCTTGTGGTCAGGGTGTATTTTTTCAGAGACAAGAAGCCACACTTTAAGGCTATAGTTCACTGTAGGATCCACTACTGAACATGCGTAGAGCCAATTTGACTTTTGGGCCGCAAGGTTCTTCTTTTTTCTTGATCATGTTGTGACTGCTTTATGACTTCCTCTCAGCTTGTGTCCTAAGCGTATTCCTTCAGGGAGGGAGCCAAGGCCATCAGTAGATGTAGAGTTTCTTCTTCCTTCTTGACTGTTGTTGCGACTGCTTTAGAACGTCCCGTCTACTTGTGGTCAAAGCAAGTAACGAGGTTACCCGAATTTAAGTTCCACAGATGAAGCGTTGTTGGCACTGTTTTAGGACATCCCTCTCAGCTTGTGGTCAAGGTGTATTCTCACAGAGGAACCACAATTTAAGGTCAGAGATCACTCCACAAGAACTGTCGGGTCAACTACTGAACATGCGTAGAGCCAATTTGACGTTTGGGCCGCAATGTTCTTCTTTCTTGACCATTATTGGGACTTCTTTAGGACGTCCCGCCTGCTTGTGGCCTAAGTGTATCCCTTCAGAGGGAGGGAGCCAAGGCCATTGGTATATGTAGAGTTTCTTCTTCTTTCTTAAGCGTTGTTGGGACTGCTTTAGGGTGTCCTGTCTACTTGTGGTCAAACAAAGTTACCTTAACGTAAGTTCCATGGATGAAGTGTTCTTGGGACTGTTTTAGGACCCTCTCAGCTTGTGGTCAAGGTGTATTCTCACAGAGACAAAGAACCACAATTTAACGTCATAGATCACGTCACAAGAACTATCGGGTCCACTACCGAGCATGCGTAGAGCCAATCTGACGTTTGGGCCGCAAAGTTTTTCCCTCTTTCTTGACGATTTATGCGACTGCTTTAGGACCTCCCCTCAGCTTGTGGCCTAAGTGTATATTCCTTCAGATGGAGGGAGCCAGGGCCATTGATCAATGTAGGGTTTTATTCTTCTTTGCCAACCATTGTTGGGATTGCTTTAGGATGTCCCGTCTGCTTGTGGCCTAAGTGTATTCCTTCAGAGGGAGGGAGCCAAGGCCATCGGTAGGTGTAGAGTTTTTTCTTATTTCTTGACCATTGTTGGGACTGCTTTAGGACGTGCCATCTACCTGTGGTCAAAGCAGGTAACTAGGTTACCTTAATGTAGGTTCTGCGGACACTGCGTTGTTGGGACTGTTTTAGGACTTCCCCCCCCCCGGCTTGTGGCCAAGTGTAGTCTTACAGAGACAAAGAACCAAAGTTTTAAGGTCTTAGCTCACCCCACGCTTTAGGACCTCCTTTCAACTTGCGGCCTAAGTGTATTCCTTCAGAGGAAGGAAGCCAGGGCTATTGGTCAATGTAGGGTTTTATTCTTCTTTGCCAACCATTGTTCGGACTGCTTTAGGACGTCCCGTCTGCTTGTGGCCTAAGTGTATTCCTTGAGAGGGAGAGAGCTAGGGCCATTAGTAGATGTAGAGTTATTCCTTCTTTCTTGACCATTGTTGGGACTGCTTTAGGATGTCCCATCTACTTGTGGTCAAAACAGGTAACCAGATTACCCTAATGTAAGTTCCACGAATGAAGCGTTGTTGGGACTGTTTTAGGACATCCCTCTGGGCTTGTGGCCAAGGTGTATTCTCTCAGAGACCAGGAGCCACACTTTTTAAGGTCGGAGATCACTCTACAAGAACTGTCGGGTCCACTACTGAACATGAGTAGAGCCAATTTGATGCTTGGGCTGCAAGGTTCATCTTCTTTTTTGACCATTATTGGGACTGCTTTAGGACGTCCCGTCTACTTGTGATCAAACAAGGTTACCCTAATGTAAGTTCCCCAGATGAAGCATTGTTAGGACTGCTTTAGCACATCCTCTCAGCTTGTGGTCAAGGTGTATTCGCACGGACCCACACTTTTTAAGGTGAAAGATCACTCTTTAAGAACTATCAGGTGCACTACCGATCATGCATAGAGCCAATCTGGCGTTTGGGCCGCAAGGTTCTTCTTCCTTCTTGACCATTGTTGTTTGCTTTAGGACCTCCCTGCTTGTGGCCTAAGTTCCACCAGCGGAATGGATCTCTCCACAAGGGTCATATGTAGATATAGAGTTTTCTCCTTTCTCGTCCATTGCTTGGACTGCTTTAGGACATCCCCCTACTGAAGAGTTTACTACTACTTTACGATGTTGCCAGGGAGACGTACAGCTAAAAGAAGCTTTAGCTCTGCCCCCAATAGCAATCCCTCATCAGCAGAAAATCCAAAAACGAAGTGAATCTACACATTTTCTGGAGAGTTAGTAAAATCCTCCTTGTTATAGTGACGGGTGGGGACTGGGCTATAGACCTGCTGATGGATCTGAGGTGTCTGATGGGTGGTGTCCTTCTTCTGTCCTCGCAGGGAATGGAACGAAAGCTCCACACAAGAACCACACAGAACCGGACGCCGGGGAAGCCCCCAGCCAACCGCGCAACAGGAATGCCGGTGAGTGTGTGTGTATGTGTAGGACAGGAGGGGGGACCTTACAGCTTACACTGTAATAGTGGACAGGACGAGGTTCTTGCACTGTAATAGGGAACAGGACAAGGTCCTTACACTGTAATATGGGGGACGGGACAGGGTCCTTGCACTGTAATATGGGGGACGGGACGGGGTCCTTACACTGTAATATGGGGGACGGGACGGGGTCCTTGCGTTGTAATATGGGTGTCGGGGCGCGCTCCTTGCACTGTAATGGGGGACATTAAGGGTTGGGGTCCTGCAGGATGAGGTGAAGGTGCAGCGGAGGAGAATCTCTGCCTACTCCTGCTATTGGTTGGAGGTGGGAGTGCTGCAGAGAGGTCCATAGGTCGCCGGACGGCTCAGTCACATGACTTATCTTTTCTCCATTGCAGATCAAAATTCAAGAACAGATCCTCTGACGCCAAAGAGAGACTCCAGAGCGAAACGCACGCAGGGCAGCAACACAAAGGTGAGGTCACAGGAGCTTACACTCCACGGGAATAAGGGAAGGAGTCAGGAGAGGACATAGGAGCTTACACTCTACAGGAATAAGGAGAGGACATAGGAGCTTACACTCTACAGGAATAAGGGGAGGAAATAGGAGCTTACACTCTATAGGAATAAGGGGAGGACATAGGAGCTTACACTCTATAGGAATAAGGAGAGGACATAGGAGCTTACACTCTATAGGAATAAGGGGAGGACATAGGAGCTTACACTCTATAGGAATAAGGGGAGGACATAGGAGCTTACACTCTATAGGAATAAGGGGAGGACATAGGAGCTTACACTCTATAGGAATAAGGGGAGGACATAGGAGCTTACACTCTACAGGAATAAGGGGAGGACATAGGAGCTTACACTCTATAGGAATAAGGGGAGGACATAGGAGCTTACACTCTATAGGAATAAGGGGAGGACATAGGAGCTTACACTCTACAGGAATAAGGGGAGGACATAGGAGCTTACACTCTACAGGAATAAGGGGAGGACATAGGAGCTTACACTCTATAGGAATAAGGGGAGGACATAGGAGCTTACACTCTACAGGAATAAGGAGAGGACATAGGAGCTTACACTCTATAGGAATAAGGGGAGGACATAGGAGCTTACACTCTACAGGAATAAGGGGAGGACATAGGAGCTTACACTCTACAGGAATAAGGGGAGGAGTCAGGGGAGGACATAGGAGCTTACACTCTACAGGAATAAGGAGAGGACATAGGAGCTTACACTCTACAGGAATAAGGAGAGGACATAGGAGCTTACACTCTACAGGAATAAGGGGAGGACATAGGAGCTTACACTCTACAGGAATAAGGGGAGGAGTCAGGAGAGGACATAGGAGCTTACACTCTACAGGAATAAGGGGAGGAGTCAGGGGAGGACATAGGAGCTTACACTCTACAGGAATAAGGGGAGGAGTCAGGAGAGGACATAGGAGCTTACACTCTACAGGAATAAGGGGAGGAGTCAGGAGAGGACATAGGAGCTTACACTCTACAGGAATAAAGGGAGGATATAGTAGGGTGCCCAGTAGCGGTCACATGATCTGTAACTCCGCCTTCTTTCTCTCCATAGGATGTCACCGGATGATGGACGCTGCGATTGGACGATGCTGGAGCACCAACCTACTGACCTCAGCTGTATCTAGCTATGTATAGATCTGTGTATGCAGCCAATACAGCGGAATACTCCCAAACCCCGCCTCCTGTGTCCTCATTCTGCCAGCCAATTGCTGCTGTCCAGGGAACAAAGCCATGCCCACTTTGCACTATGTATATAAATGATGCGCTCAGTGTAACCCTGTGTGTACTGCCGATGATAATCAGACCTTCCCCTTATATAGGGATTAATGAAGTAAAGCCCCGCCCCCCAGGAGGGACAGAGCCGTGATTGGAGGAAGTTACAGAAGACTCCTCCTCTTAGGGTGGGGCTGCCCAGTCCTCCCCCCAATAATGTTTCCAGCCTTTAAGTAGAGCAGATATCTCTATTGCCTTTCTTTTGGCTGAAAAAGATTTTTATTCTAAGTATGTCACACACCCCGCTTCAAATATTAAATAGTTAGACTTGGGTATACTCACCGCTAGGTGGCGACGTTGCAGAGAAGTCCAGAAAAAACAAGCCCCTCCCGGTCTATACATACCTGGTACCTCCCAACTATTCCCCAGTGTTCTTCTCTGCAAGATGGCGACAAGACAGAAGAAAGAAGTCTCCTGCTTGCAGGTAGCCGGGGTAACCCCCCGCCCCCCCCCCCCCCCATGGTCTATTTCTGCCCGGCTTTTTTTGTTATTAACCCCCTGTTGAATTGGTAGCCTCCCAGCTTAGGCTGTCGGCCGGGCAAGGGTAGACGGCACTTATGGTGCCTAGGAGATTAGCTCCTCCGCTAGACCCCATATTATGGGGCAATGCGGTTATCCGGCTTGGTGATCCGGATGTGGGATGCCCCAGCCCTTATGTCACTTTCACATTCCCCTTCCCGTTTGGCTTTCTCCCTGCCCTTGTTGGGCTTGTATGTGTGCCTGTGTGTGTGGATGATTGTGCTTTTTGTGCGTGTGGCAGGGACGGGTGGCTTGAGTGTTGCGCCGGCCCGTCCGTCTGCCTGGTCACTTTTTGCTTGGGGGCTCCCTGAGCCCCCTGGACTACTTTTTAGTTGGTGCAGGGGGCGGGTCGGGCGGCGTGTGTGCTGCCGGCCGGCCGCTCGTTTCACTTCTGAGGGCAGGCGCCATGTTCTGGCGCCCGCCTCTCGGCTGCATCTCCAGGGTCGACGGTGGGCGGGGCCGGGCGGCGCGCTGCGCCGTATCTGGCTGGTTAGGGAGGGGCGGGGCCACAGCGTCTCCCGCGTTCTGCTGGGCCCGCCCCTCTTCTCTCTTTCCCTCCTCGCGCTGGCCACCATTTCACGCTGCGGGGTTTCAGGTAGGCCTGTTATACTGCTTTTGGTACTGGGCTGGGGGCCTCTACTGTCTTCTGACCCCCCCTCGCTGGGGGGTGGCGGCAGGGTCCTTTTAGCCTGGCTCTAGGCAAGTTATCTGGGAGTCTTATTGGGCTTCCCTGGCTCCCACATCTGTTTAAGTATATATATATATATATATATATATATATATATGTCTTTAGTCATTTTTTATGCTGCCCCATTGGGGTTCTTGCCTGACCCGCTTTTGTGTCTCAGTACTGTGTTATATGTGTGTTCACCAGTTTTTATTGTTGTGCTTGGAGTGACTGTTGTCTCTTGTTTTTCAGATCCTGGGATCCCATGCTACAGGGCTCTCCCGGTCTTAGATACCTAGCTAGTTGGGGTTGGCCGTTAACTTCCTTATTGGGTTTTTGCAAATTTCCCCATTTCAGGGATATATATATATATATATATATATATATAATTAGAGGGGCATCCCGGGTCGCTTACTGCGTAAATCCCTGGGTTACTGCGAATACCATAAATTCACCATATGGAGGCTACCAAAGATTCCGGAAACGGTCCTTCGGGGCAGTCCAGGCTCTGTGGGGGGTGTGGGACTCCGCTCCCAGGGGATGATGTCATTATATGTATTCCATGTGCACAGCGGAACATTGAGCGCCAGTCCGGCACCCCGGTGCCTGGTCCTTCTTCGGCCGCGCCATCTCCCTCCCCTCCTCGCCTGTTCCGGACCCCGTGTGACGTTGTCATTGGGGGTGATTCGCAATCTGAGGTATGCGCCCGATTGGCCAGCCTCGAGAAAATGTTTTCCGCTGTGGTCGCTCAGAAGGCTCCGGCTAAGCGGAAACACTTGTCTCCGCCTCCGCCGGACTCAGACGATGAGGTTGTTGAGGCTCTGGATTGGTCAGATCGTCCCCTTGAAGAGGGTGAGCTTATTGAGGAATTAGATGATCCTGAGGTTCAGCAGCTGCTGGATGCTGAGGGTGACCAGGCCACGGGGTCGGTCCCCGACACGCCTTCCATTCTGGCCCAAATGTTTGAGGTTTTGGATTTGGATCCTCCTGAAGCGGCTCCTCGGCCAAAGGGTCAGCTTTTTGGGGTAACCAAGCTGCGCTTGGAGTTTCCCAGTCAACAGCATTTCGAGGATGTTGTCCTTAAGGAATGGGAGCAACCTACGCGTCTCGTTGGGGTGCCGCCTAGCTGGGATAGGAAGTATCCCTTTCCGGCGGACTTGGTTAAGCGTTGGTCTGTCCCTCCCGAGGTTGATGCTCCGGTTTTGGGACTATCTAATACGGCGGTTTTGCATTCTCCTGACACGACTTCTCTTAAGGACGGCGAGGATCGCCGGATTGATCAGCTGGCCCGACATGGTTTTGTCTGTGCGGGTTCGGTTTTGAGGCCTGTTTGTGCTTCGGCACTTTTATTGTTGGCGGTTAGGTCTATTGTCAGGGATTTATGTGTGGATCTTGATCCTTCTTGTGAGGAGTTTCTTGCCCTTAAGCGTTGCGAGTCCTTCATTTCATTTATCCTTGCTGCTCAGGATGATGCCATGTTGATGTGTGGCAGGGCTACGGCTCTGTTGGTTGCTATCCGCCGCTCAGTGTGGTTGAGGCAATGGACTGCTGATTTTAATTCCAAGAGATCGCTCACGGCTCTTCCCTTTCTGGGTTTGAGACTTTTCGTTGAGAAGCTTGATTCTGTTGCCAGGGGAGGTAAGTTACCTCAGCGCAAGAAATTTCGTCGTTCCTTTCGGGGGGCGGCCCCCTTCAATCCTTCCTTTCGGGGAGCCAGAGCCGGCAGGGGTGCGGGCTTTTCGGCTTCCAGGGGTGCCAGCTGGAACAGGGGTAGAGGCCGTGGCCGTCCCGTTCACGTCTGGGGCGCTAAGCCCAAACCAGCTGCCAAGCCCACTCAGCAATGAGGGGGCGCCCTCACCCTTACGGGTGGGGGGACGGTTACGACTCTTCTCCCGGGTATGGGACCAGGAGGTCACGGACAGGTGGATCCGGGAGGTGGTGTCGGCCGGTTACAAGCTGGAGTTCGAGTCCCGCCCTCCTCCAAGATTTTTCAGGTCTCGTGTCCCCTCAGATCCTTTGGCCGCGCAGGGGCTCCTGGCGGCGGTAAGGAATATTCTGGAAATGGCAGTCTTCTGCCCGGTCCCTCCTTCGGAGGTAGGGTGCGGGTATTATTCCAATCTCTTCACAAAAAGGATGGGTCGTTCCGTCCCATCCTGGATTTGAAGTTTCTCAACCTGTTTATTCGTCCCCGGAAGTTTCGCATGGAAACTCTGCGGTCTGCAGCTGCGTCTCGCTTCGGCAGGGGGACTTTGACGTCCATAGACATCAAGGATGCTTACCTTCACATTCCGATCTTTCCGGCTCACCAGAGGTTTCTTCGCTTTGTGGTGGAAGATCAGCATTTTCAGTTTGTGGCTCTTCCATTCGGCCTCACCTCGGCTCTGAGAGTGTTCACCAAGGTGTTGGCGGGCGTGATGGCCCTTCTCAGAGCTCAGGGGATTCGCATTGTGCCTTATCTGGACGATCTTCTCATCATGGCTCCTTCCTTCAGTCAAGCGGAAGTGGACACCAGCACGGTGGTGTCCACTCTGGAGAGGTTCGGCTGGGTGATCAACTACCCCAAGTCCTCTCTGGTTCCGGCCAGGGTGGTGACCTTTCTGGGGATGTCCTTGGACTCTTGCCAGCACAGAGTTTTTCTCCCTCAGGCCAAGGTTCTTTTGATTCAGGAATTGGCTCAGCTTCTTCTTTCCAATCCTCGCCGTCCATCCGTCTAGGGATGAGACTGGTGGGGCTGATGGTAGCTTCTTTCGAGGCAGTTCCCTTCGCTCAGTTTCACACGCAGACGCTTCAGCTTCATCTGTTGGCGTCTTGGGACTGGGGACCGCGGTCGTTGGATCGGTCCTTCCGGATGTCCCCCCGGGTTCGGCAGTCTCTCCTGTGGTGGATGGTCTCGGACAATCTCTTGAAGGGCAGGTCATTCCTGACCCCGCTTTGGGAAACTGTTACCACGGATGCCAGTTTGTCAGGATGGGGAGGTTTCTGGAAGGATCTTCGGTTCCGGGGGCGGTGGGGTCCTCAGGAGGCCCACTTGCCCATCAATGTTCTGGAGTTGAGAGCCATCAGGTTGGTTCTGTTTCACTTGACGCAGCAGTTACAGGGCCTGCCGGTTCAGGTTCGATCGGACAATCGGACGGCAGTTGCTTACATCAATCACCAAGGAGGGACTCGCAGTCTGGGTGCCCTCAGGGAGGTGTCTCTGATCCTAGTTTGGGCAGAGACTCATGTCCCTTGCATCTCGGCGGTGGGAATGGTCTCTCCACCCCCAGGTGTTTCGGTCGCTTTGTCTCCGGTGGGGGACGCTGGAGGTGGATCTGTTTGCCTCTCGTCACAATCACAAGCTTCCGACATTCGTGTCGCTTTCTCAGGATCCTCTGGCTCTGGCGGCGGATGCCATGGCGCTGAGCTGGGGGGACCTGGGGTTTCTTTATCTGTTTCCTCCGATTCCCATGCTAGGCAAGGTGTTGCGAAAGCTGGCCCTGGAAGGGGTTCCCGCCATTCTCGTGGCTCCAAGGTGGCCAAGGCGGGTGTGGTTCGCAGACATCGTTCGTCTGGCAGTGGATCAGTTCGCTCTGCCTCTTCTGCCGGATCTTCTCACTCAGGGTCAACTATGTTACCCCAATTTACCAACGCTGGCTTTGACGGCTTGGCTGCTGAAACCTCCATCTTAAAGGAGGAAGGTCTTTCGGATTCGGTTATTCGGACTCTTATTAGTGCCAGGAAGAGGTCCTCTTCTACCATCTATTATAGGGCTTGGAGATCTTATATTGATTGGTGTGAGGCTAGATCTTTGCCCTGTCGGGTCTTCTCTGTTTCTAGGATTTTGGAATTTCTTCACTCTGGGCTGGACTCTGGTCTTCAGCTGAGTACTTTGAAGGGGCAGGTTTCTGCCTTGTCTATCTTTTTTCAAAGGTCATTTGCACTCCATCCTTTGGTCAAGACTTTTTTCCAGGGGGTTTCGCATCTGCGGCCCCCTAGGAAGCCTTTGCTCCCTGTTTGGGATTTGAATTTGGTTCTCTCTGCTCTTCAGGCTCCTCCTTTTGAGCCTTTGCAGGATATTGCTCTGTCTACTCTGACTCAGAAGGTTGCCTTTTTGGTGGCCATCACTTCGGTTCAGCGTGTTTCGGAGTTGGCAGCCTTGTCGATTCAGGCTCCTTATTTTGAGAAACATCAGGACAAAGTGGTTTTTCGCTTCAAACCAGACTTTCTTCCTAAAGTGGTCTCGGCTTTTCATCTTAACCAGGACATTGTTCTTCCTTCTTTGTGTCCTAAGCCTAGGAATGACAAGGAAAGCGCTTTGCATTGTTTGGATGTGGTGCGTTGTGTTAAGTGCTATCTGCGTACTACATCTCCTTTTCGTAAGACTGATGCTTTTTTCGTGGTGCCCTGTGGGCCTAGGAAGGGCTTGGCTCCGGCTAAGTCTTCCATTAGCAAGTGGATTCGTCAGGCGGTTGTTGGGGCCTACTCTGCCAAAGGGAAGGATCCCCCTTTTCGTGTTACTGCTCATTCTACTCGTGCGGTTGGTGCATCTTGGGCTTTTCAGCACCAGGCTTCTGTTGAACAAGTTTGTAAGGCTGCTACTTGGTCTTCTGTTCACACTTTTTCTAAGTTTTACAAGGTTGATGTGCGGGCTTCAGCGGATGCTGTTTTTGGCCGCAAGGTTCTGCAGGCTGCAGTGGTTTGAGTTTCTGCATTATTGCCTGGTTGGATACCCGCCCTTTTTGGACACTGCTGTTGGATGTCCCAAGTCTAACTATTTAATACTTGAAGCGGGGTGTGTGACATACTTAGAATAATACCATTTTGTGAATACTCACCTGTAAAATGGGTATTATAAGTATGTCACACACCCCGCTTCACCCGCCCTTTTTGGTATCCTGGTTCTTTTATATGGTGAAGCTTTTTCGTTTACAGTTGAGGGTTACCTTTGTTTTTTCCCTGGTACCTTGTCTTTATTGCTGTTTGAATACTGGGGAATAGTTGGGAGGTACCAGGTATGTATAGACCGGGAGGGGCTTGTTTTTTCTGGACTTCTCTGCAACGTCGCCACCTAGCGGTGAGTATACCCAAGTCTAACTATTTAATATTTGAAGCGGGGTGTGTGACATACTTATAATACCCATTTTACAGGTGAGTATTCACAAAATGGTATTATTTCTATTATTTTCCTCCCAATGCTTCTACTTCTGCTGCTTCTTTCTCTTTTGCTGCTTCCTTCTCTTCTGCTGCTTCTTTCTCTTTTGCTGCTTCCTTCTCTTCTGCTGCTTCTTTGCTGTTTTTCTTCTGCTGTTTCTTCTTTTTCTTCTTCTGTTGTTTCTGCTGCTGTTTTTTGTTTCTTCTTTGTCTGCCGTTGCTGTTTGTTGCTTTTGATGCTATTTATTCTGCTTCTTCTTCTGTTTGTTTTTTTTTCTTCTGCTGCTGCTGCTGTTTCTTCTCCTTATTTTTCTTCTACTGCTGCTGTTCGCTTCTTTTTCTTCCTCTTCGGCTGCCGCTGTTTGTTGCTTCTGCTGCTGCTTCTTCCTCTGTTTTGTTTTTCTTCTTCTGCTGTTTCTTTTGCTTCTTCTTCTTCTGCTGCTGTTTGCTGAATATTATACAGTGATGAGATGGTTAGACTGGGCTGTAAATGGTTTCCCAGGCCCTGAAAGATCCTGTATAAATAATAGTGATGGAGCATCTCCCCCTTTACTCATGTGGATAAGTCCCTATATCATTCAGCAGGGCCTGATAGACTTACCCGGCGACATGTTAGTGATCAAGCCTGTCACCCATTACTGCGCAGAGGACCTATTGGTCTGCGGTCACTGTTGCGTGGAACACCCGGGTACACGTTGTGACAGGCAGATATGGAGGCCTTGAACCCTTATTTACACCCTCCACTAGGTCACGGGCCAATATGGAGGCCTCGAACCCTTATTTACACCCTCCACTAGGTGACAGGCAGATATGGAGGCCTCGAACCCTTATTTACACCCTCCACTAGGTCACGGGCCGATATGGAGGCCTCGAACCCTTATTTACACCCTCCACTAGGTCCCGGGCAGATATGGAGGCCTCAAACCCTTATTTACACCCTCCACTAGGTCACGGGCCGATATGGAGGCCTCAAACCCTTATTTACACCCTCCACTAGGTCACGGGCAGATATGGAGGCCTTGAACCCTTATTTACACCCTCCACTAGGTCACGGGCAGATATGGAGGCCTCGAACCCTTATTTACACCCTCCACTAGGTCACGGGCAGATATGGAGTCCTCGAACCCTTAATTACACCCTCCACTAGGTCACGGGCCGATATGGAGGCCTCAAACCCTTATTTACACCCTCCACTAGGTCACGGGCAGATATGGAGGCCTCGAACCCTTATTTACACCCTCCACTAGGTGACAGGCAGATATGGAGGCCTCGAACCCTTATTTACACCCTCCACTAGGTGACAGGCAGATATGGAGGCCTCGAACCCTTATTTACACCCTCCACTAGGTGACAGGCAGATATGGAGGCCTCGAACCCTTATTTACACCCTCCACTAGGTCACGGGCCGATATGGAGGCCTCGAACCCTTATTTACATCCTCCACTAGGTCACGGGCAGATATGGAGGCCTCAAACCCTTATTTACACCCTCCACTAGGTGACAGGCAGATATGGAGGCCTCGAACCCTTATTTACACCCTCCACTAGGTCACGGGCCGATATGGAGGCCTCGAACCCTTATTTACACCCTCCACTAGGTCACGGGCCGATATGGAGGCCTCGAACCCTTATTTACACCCTCCACTAGGTCACGGGCCGATACGGAGGCCTCGAACCCTTATTTACACCCTCCACTAGGTCACGGGCCGATATGGAGGCCTCGAACCCTTATTTACACCCTCCACTAGGTCACGGGCAGATATGGAGGCCTCGAACCCTTATTTACACCCTCCACTAGGTGACAGGCAGATATGGAGGCCTCAAACCCTTATTTACACCCTCCACTAGGTCACGGGCAGATATGGAGGCCTCGAACCCTTATTTACACCCTCCACTAGGTCACGGGCAGATATGGAGGCCTCGAACCCTTATTTACACCCTCCACTAGGTCACGGGCAGATATGGAGGCCTCGAACCCTTATTTACACCCTCCACTAGGTCACGGGCCAATATGGAGGCCTCGAACCCTTATTTACACCCTCCACTAGGTCACGGGCAGATATGGAGGCCTCGAACCCTTATTTACACCCTCCACTAGGTCACGGGCAGATATGGAGGCCTCGAACCCTTATTTACATCCTCCACTAGGTCACGGGCAGATATGGAGGCCTCGAACCCTTATTTACATCCTCCACTAGGTCACGGGCAGATATGGAGGCCTCGAACCCTTATTTACACCCTCCACTAGGTCACGGGCAGATATGGAGGCCTCGAACCCTTATTTACACCCTCCACTATGTCACGGGCAGATATGGAGGCCTCGAACCCTTATTTACACCCTCCACTAGGTGACAGGTAGATATGGAGGCCTCGAACCCTTATTTACACCCTCCACTAGCTGACAGGCAGATATGGAGGCCTCGAACCCATATTTACATCCTCCACTAGGTCACGGGCAGATATGGAGGCCTCGAACCCTTATTTACATCCTCCACTAGGTCACGGGCAGATATGGAGGCCTCAAACCCTTATTTACACCCTCCACTAGGTCACAGGCAGATATGGAGGCCTCGAACCCTTATTTACACCCTCCACTAGGTCACGGGCAGATATGGAGGCCTCGAACCCTTATTTACACCCTCCACTAGGTCACGGGCAGATATGGAGGCCTCGAACCCTTATTTACACCCTCCACTAGGTGACAGGCAGATATGGAGGCCTCGAACCCTTATTTACACCCTCCACTAGGTGACGGGCAGATATGGAGGCCTCGAACCCTTATTTACACCCTCCACTAGGTCACGGGCCAATATGGAGGCCTCGAACCCTTATTTACATCCTCCACTAGGTCACGGGCAGATATGGAGGCCTCGAAAATACATTGTTCCCTGGAGGACGCCAAGCAGACCCTATCAACACGGTGTAAATGGAGAGTATACGAGACGTCGGCACCATAGGTGCCTTCGCAGGAGGTGGGTGTCTCCCCACCAGAAGGTGCATCCACCTGTCCACAGGCTTGAAGGAAACCATAGATCAGGGCTACTCAACCACTTCCTGTAAAGGTCCACTTAAAGACATCCAGTGAGAGGTCCGGGTGTTGGCAGGAAGGGGCGGGGCTTTCAACCTCTGTTTCCTCCCAGGGGGCGGGGCGGGGCCTCTCCGTGTGGTCATGCTGATGGATGATTTGGAAAAAAGGCTGCTTGTCCTGACCCCACCTGAACGTTGCTGTGTTTGGGCCCCATCCAACCTTCATGCTGCTTGAACCCCTTCCATTCCAAAAAGAAGAATTAACACTCGGGGGATTTGGTCTAAGTCCTACTTTAGTGTCACAAGACGCAGACACTTATTGTGGTGCTTGTGCCTTTGAAGTCCTCAATCAGCAAGTAGAGTAGCCTGCTCAATGAAGTCTCCAAGAAGGTGGACACTTGGTCTTCCATTCTCACCTTTTTCCAAATTCCTTTGTCTAACCTTCATACTGTTTACTGATGGTGGACTTTGAAACTACAAGCACCACAAGTGACTGTCCTACCACAAGAGGTGGTCGCTGGTTGGTAACATTACAGCAGGTTTCGGGCCCAAGGTGTTATCTTCCTATGGGAAAAGTCTCCAAAGATCTTTGTGGTCTGTCCACCACCAAGCTTCCTTGCAGCAAGTCTGCAAAGTGGCCACTTGTCTTCTGTTGGCACCTTTTCCAGGTTCTACTAGATGGATGTGAGCTTCGGTGGATTTTGTCTTTGGCCTCCTCCAACCTTGATACTGCTTGAACTCATCCTATCGCTAGAAGAATTCACGCTCTCGGGACCTACTCGAGCCCTACTCTAGTGTTACTGACTGCGTCTCGTCACAAGATGCAGTGACTTATTCGAAGTATGTCACACACCCCACTTCAACTTTAATAATTACGCTTGGGTTAACCCACCTGCAGATGGCGATTATTGCAGAGAAGTCTAGAAAAAAACGAGCCCCTCCCGGTCCATAAATACCTGGGACCTCCCACTTATATCCCAGTGTTCTTCTCTGCAAGATGGCGACAAGTCAGAAGAATGAAGTCTCCTGCTTGCAGGTAGCCGGGGTAAACCCCCGGCCCCACCCTTCGGTCTATTTCTGCCCGGCTTTTTTGTTATGCCCTTAAGTGAAGCCTCCCAGCCTAGGCTGCTGGGCCGGGCGACGGTAGATGGCACCTTGCGGTGCCTAGGAGTCTAGCTCCTCAGCAGGCCTCATATCAGGGGGCAACGCTGATATCCGGTCTGGTGATTCCGGATTGGGATGCCCCGTCCCTTGTACCACCCTCCGGGTGATTTCTCTCTCCCCCGCTTGGTCCCTATTCTCCCTGCGCTAGGGGGGAGGGGGGCCTCCTTGCTCTTGTGTGAGTGTTGTGTGTGTGTTCTTTGTTACACATGTGGTGCCCCTCTGGGGGCCTTTTGAGTGCCTTTTACCGAGTTGGGGAGCTTCCCCACCTCGGGCACTCGGCAGCTGCTGCCGCTCTGTGCCTGGGTAAGCTTTGCTACTTAATGGGGCGGGGCCGGCTCGACGTGCGAGCCGGCTCCCGCCTGCTACTGTTGGCGCATTGGTGGGAGCCTAGTCAGTGGCCGGGCTCCTTGTCTCTTCTGGTGGGGAGCCGGGCCGGACGCATTGTGCCTCCCTTGTTAGTGCGGCGGCGTGCTGAAGAGGGGGGCGGCCCGCGCTGCTCTCTGTGAATGGAGGGGGGCGGGGCCGGGGCACTTCGCGTGTCTTGGGCGGCCCGCCCCCTCTTCTCCTTCCTCCTTGCTGCCTCGTGTGCTGCTGCTTCTGCTGCTGCTGATCGTCTGCCGCCATCTTGTGAGGCGGTTCCTGTGTGTTGGCCAGGGCGCAGGTCATTCCTGTCTCTGGCCACTGTGCATGTGCTTTTTACATTACGCATAAGTCACAATTCAGTGGTCAATTGGTATAAATAACCTTAGTATGTGTTGCTAGTTGACGGCGAATAATTCTATATATAATATATATATTCTAAGTATGTCACACACCCCGCTTCAAGATATCCATAACATGTGGGTAATACCGACCTGAAGGGGCGTTCCTGCAGAGATGATAGCAAAAAAGAAAGCTCCTCCCTGATCCATAAATACCTGGGACCTCCCACTCATCACCCAGTTTTCCATCTCTGCAGACGGCGAGCAAGTCAGAAGATGATGGCTCCTCCTTGCACAGGGGGATTTCAGGTAGCCGGGATGACTCCCGGCCCGCTACTTATTTATTTCCGTTTGGACCCTTTTTTCCCTAGAATACATATGCCTCCCAGCCGTGGCTGAGGGTCCAGGCGAGGGTATATTAGCACCTCAGGTGCTCAGGAGCAACGCTCCACCGTGAGACCCTATACAAGAGGGTAGGCGGTTACACCGGGTTGGTGACCCCGGCTTGGGATGCCCTGTCCCTTAGTTTTAACATTGGAATGGCCCTCCCAGGATCCCTTTCCACAGTGGGGATGGGGGGTGTGGGTCCCCTCTTTATTATTCTCTTTATCATGAGGGGAATCTTCTGTGTCTTTTACTACAGTTATGTGTGTGTGTCTCTTTAACTGTCATTCTTGTCAGCGCCGCGGCCGCTCTTGAGGAGGCCTCTGTGCGGTGCTGGGCTTTTTCTCCTTCCTTCATAATGGCGGAGGTAGTTTACCTCACGCACTGTATGGAATGTAGTGGGGGGGGGCGGGGCCGGTCCTTCGGCGCGGGGGCCGGGGTCCATCCCTCCTTGTATTGTGTGTGTGTGTGATTGGAACAGAAGGGTGAGTTGTTTGAGCAGGATGACATGTTTTACTTTTCTTCACTTTAATGGGCCAAGCGCCGCGGCCGCACATTCGCTGCGGCGCCGGCCGGTTTTGGCGTCTCTTTTCCTGAGGGGAATCTTCCCTCACGACTATCCTCTTGGGGGCGGGGCCGGTCTTGCGGCGCGTCACCGCAGCCCGCCCCCATCTATCTCTGGCGCCGCTGAGGAGCTAATGCTTTGCATAGGAGGGGGGGTGGAGCTTGGCGTCACGCACGTCCCGCGCTGACCACGCCCCCTTCTCTTCTCAGTCAGAAAAGCCTCTTCCTCACGGTCTGGTCGCCATTACAATTTCCTGCGGTACTGTGAGTGGCCTGTGGCCCCCTCTCCCCCATCCTGCTTAGTCTGCTTTGTTTGCATGTGTGTGTTTTGTCCCTTGTCGCCTCATAAGTTCTTTCTGTGTCTTTCAGGCGGAGGTTTATCAGGAGGATCTCCAGTAGTATTTAGGGGGTTTCCTGGGGACGATGTACTTCTGTGTATACCATGTGCACAGCAAACTATTACGCGGCAGTCCGAACCCCAGGCGTCTGGGTCAGCACCGCCGGTCGCTTCATCTCCCCCTCCCACCTTGACACGCACCCCGTGTGACGTCGTCATGGGCAGGGAGCTGCAATCTGAGATGTGCGCCAGATTGGCTAACCTTGAAAAAATTATCTCCAGCTCGGTTGCCCGTAAGGCTCCGGCTAAGAGAAAGCATTTGTCGCCGGCTCCGCCGGTGGATGACCATGATGACGTTAATAATCTGGATTGGTCTGATTATTCCCCGCTAGAGGAAGGGGAGGTTTATGAGGATTCAGATATTTCGGACGATGAGCAGTCTTTTGGCGCTGATGCCGAGCTTGGTGACTTGGGGAGATCCTCGGATACTCCTCACGCTCTGGCTCTGATGTTGGAGGTTCTGAATATTTCCCCTCCCGAGGAGGCGTCACAGCAGAAGGGTGAATTATTTGAGGAATCCAGGCCGCGCTTGGAGTTTCCTACGCAAAGGTATTTTGACAAAATTATTGCTAAGGAATGGGACAGGCCGGCTCGGCTCCCTGGCATCCCTCAGGGGTGGGATAAGAAATATCCCTTCCCTTCGGAGGCGGTTAAGCGCTGGGCATCTCCCCCCGAGGTGGATGCACCGGTTTTGGGGTTGTCCAACTCCTCGGTTTTAAATAGACCTGATTGTTCCACCCTCAAGGATGGAGAGGATAAACGTATTGACCAAATGGCTTGTCATGGTTTTGCTAGCGTTGGGTCAGCCATGCGGCCTGTTTGCGCTTCGGCGCTCATGGTGTTGGCTGCCAGGTCTGTGGTCAGGGACCTGTTGACTTCTTCCGGGCTTCGTCCTGGTAGTAACGAGTTCCTTAGCCTTAAACGGTGTGAGTTGTTTTTATCTTTTGTGTTAACAGCCTTGGATGACACCTTGATGATGTGTGGTAGGAAGTCGGCTCTGCTGGTGACTATTCGGCGGTCGGTGTGGCTGCGCCAGTGGGCGGCCGATTTTATGTCCAAGAAGTCACTGACGGCTCTACCTTTTGTCGGACTACGGCTCTTCGGAGAGACTTTGGACTCTGTCACCAAGGGTGGTAGGTTACCTCAACGCAAGAAACAACGCCGTCCCTTTCGGGGGGCGCCTTCTTTTACCCCCTCCTTTAGTGGGGCCAGATCTGGCAGGGGATTTGCATTCCCCTCTTCCAGAGGAGATTCTGGGAGCAGGGGCAGAGGACGTGCCCGTCCAGGATACAGTTGGGGCTCTAAGCCCAAACCGGCTACTAAGCCAGCTCAGCAATGAGGGGGCGCCCTCACCCATGCGGGTGGGGGGACGGCTGCGACACTTCTCCCAGATCTGGGATCAAGAGGTCTCGGACAGGTGGATCCGGGAAGTGGTGTCTTCCGGTTACAAGCTGGAGTTCGAGCTCCGCCCCCTTCCAGATTTTTCAGGTCTCGGATGCCTTCGGAGCCTCTGGCGGCGCAGGGGCTCCTGGTGGCAGTAGAGAATCTTCTGGACATGGCTGTCATTTGCCCAGTGCCCCCTTCGGATCAGGGCAGGGGCTTTTATTCCAATCTGTTTACGGTTCCCAAGAAGGACGGATCGGTCCGACCCATCTTGGATCTGGAGTTTCTCAACAGGTTCATCCGGCCGCGGAAATTCCGCATGGAAACGCTGCGTTCGGCTATTCACTCTCTTCGTCGGGGAGACTTTCTGACGTCCATAGACATCAAGGATGCTTATGTACACGTTCCGATTTTTCCAGCACACCAGAGGTTTCTCAGGTTCGTGGTGGAGGATCGGCATTTTCAGTTTGTGGCACTCCCTTTCGGTCTCACCTCGGCTCCTCGGGTGTTCACCAAGGTGCTAGCAGGGGTGATGGCTCTGCTCAGGGTATCCGCATTGTGCCCTATTTGGACGATCTTCTGATCATGGCCTCTTCTTTCAACCAAGCGGAGTTGGACACCAGAGTGGTGGTGTCCACTCTGGAGAGGTTCGGTTGGGTGATCAACCACCCCAAGTCTTCTCTTTCTCCGTCCAGAGTAGTGACCTTTCTGGGAATGTCTCTGGACACTTCGCAGGCCAGGGTGTTTCTGCCCCAGGCCAAGATTCTTTTGATTCAGGAATTAGTTCGGCTTCTCTTGTCGGCCCCTCGTCCGGCCATCCGGCTAGGGATGAGGCTGGTGGGGTTAATGGTGGCCTCATTCGAGGCAGTTCCCTTTGCACAGTTTCATACAAGGACGCTTCAGCTTCATCTGTTGAAGGTTTGGGACAAGTCTCCTCTATCGTTGGATCAGTCCTTCCTGATGACTCCCCGAGTTCGTCGATCCCTGCAATGGTGGCTGGGGTCGGTCAATCTGTTGAGGGGCAGATCTTTTCTGGCTCCGTGTTGGGAAACAGTCACCACGGATGCCAGTCTGTCAGGTTGGGGGGGTGTTTGGAAGGACCTCCAGTTTCAGGGTCTGTGGGGCCCGCAGGAGGCTCACGAGCCCATCAATGTTCTGGAGTTGAGAGCCATCAGGTTGGTTCTGTTTCGCTTGACTCATCAGTTGCGGGGCCTGCCAGTTCAGGTCCGGTCGGACAACCGGACGGCGGTTGCTTACATCAATCACCAGGGGGGGACTCGCAGCAGGAGTGCCCTCAGGGAAGTGTCTTTGATTCTGGACTGGGCGGAGAGCCACGTCCCGTGCATCTCAGCAGTCTACATTCCGGGAGTGGAGAACACGGAGGCGGACTCTCTGAGCAGGGCCTCCTCTCGTCAGGGGGAGTGGTCTCTCAGTCCTCAGGTGTTTCGCTCGATTTGCCTCAGGTGGGGGTTCCTGGCGGTGGACCTCTTTGCCTCTCGTGACAATCACAAGCTTCCAATATTTGTTTCTCTCTCGCAGGATCCACTGGCCCTGGCGGTGGATGCCATGTCCCTGACCTGGAGGGATCTGGGGTTTCTTTACCTGTTCCCTCCGTTTCCAATGGTAGCCAGAGTGGTGCGCAAACTGGCCATGGAGGGCGCGTCGGCGATTCTGGTGGCACCAAGGTGGCCAAGGCAGGTTTGGTTCGCAGACCTGGTAAGACTGGCAGAGGATCAGTTCGTTCTGCCTCTACTGCCGGACCTGCTCACCCAGGGTCGGCTACGCTATCCCAATTTACCTTCGCTGGCTTTGACGGCGTGGCTGCTGAAACCGCCATCTTGAAGGAGGAAGGTCTTTCTGACGCGGTGATTCAGACTCTTATTAGCGCCAGGAAGCGCTCTTCCTCTACTATTTACTATAGGACTTGGAGGTCCTATATTGACTGGTGTGAAGGTAGGTCTTTCTCTTGTCGGGAGTTTTCCATTTCCAGAGTCCTGGAGTTTCTTCAACATGGTCTGGATCTGGGGCTTCAACTTAGTACCTTGAAGGGGCAGGTTTCTGCCCTGGCGGTGTTCTTTCAAAGGTCCTTTGCACTTCATCCCTTAGTCAAGACCTTTTTCCAAGGAGTTACGCATGTACGGCCTCCTAGGAAGCCTTTTGTTCCAGTTTGGGATTTGAACCTGGTTCTTTCTGCCCTTCAGGGTCCTCCGTTTGAGCCCTTGAATGAGGTTGCTTTGTCTTCACTTACTCAAAAGGTGGCCTTTTTGGTGGCTATCACTTCTGTTAGGCGTGTTTCTGAGTTGGCAGCTTTGTCCATTAAAGCTCCGTACTTCGAAAGGCATCAGGACAAGGTTGTCTTTCGTTTCAAGCCGGATTTTCTTCCTAAGGTGGTTTCTGCCTTTCATATGAATCAGGACATTGTTCTGCCTTCTCTATGTCCTAATCCCAGCAACGACAAGGAAAGGGCGCTGCATTCCTTGGATGTAGTTCGTGTTGTGAAATATTATCTGGTGGTTACGTCTTCCTTTCGTAAGACTGATGCCTTTTTTGTGGTGCCCTTTGGGCCTAGGAAAGGTTTGGCTCCGGCTAAGTCTTCCATTAGTAAATGGATTCGTCAGGCCATCATTGGGGCCTATTCTGCTAAGGGGAGGAGTCCCCCTTTTCGTGTTACTGCTCATTCTACTCGTGCGGTTGGGGCGTCCTGGGCTTTTCAGCTCCAGGCCTCTGTTGAGCAAGTTTGTAAGGCTGCTACTTGGTCCTCTGTTCACACTTTTTCCAAGTTTTACAAGGTTGATGTTCGGGCCTCAGCGGATGCTGTTTTTGGCCGCAAAGTTCTGCAAGCTGTTGTGGTTTAATATGTGCCTTGTTGCCTTGTTTTGGATCCCCGCCCTTTTATGGACACTGCTATTGGATGTCCCACATGTTATGGATATCTTGAAGCGGGGTGTGTGACATACTTAGAATAATACCATTTTGTGAAATACTCACCTGTAAAATGGGTATTATAAGTATGTCACACACCCCGCTTCACCCGCCCCTTTTTGTATTCTGGATCCTTTATATTGTGAACTTTGCGTTGCTTTGGTTTATATTTGCCTCTTCCTGGTCCCTTACCTTACTGCTTCTATATACTGGGTAATGAGTGGGAGGTCCCAGGTATTTATGGATCAGGGAGGGGCTTTCTTTTTGCTATCATCTCTGCAGGAACGCCCTCTTCAGGTCGGTATTACCCACATGTTATGGATATCTTGAAGCGGGGTGTGTTACATACTTATAATACCCATTTTACAGGTGAGTATTTCACAAAATGGTATTTTTTTTTCTGTATATCTATATGTAGGTCCTTGTATTGGAGTTTGCTGTATGCTTGAGGAAACCCATGGCCTCTGGAGTGACTGTTGTCCTTTCCTTTCAGATTCCGGGATCCCATGCTGAAGGGGTCTCCCGGTCTTAATTACCTGGCTAGTTGGGTTTTTTCCCTAAAAATGTTTTATTCCATTTAATTCTCCCACGTGGGACATTAAAAGGGGCATCCTGGGTCGCTTATTGCATAAATCCCTGGGTAATTGCGAATGCCACAATTTCACCATATGGAGGCTTCCAGCGATTCCGGATACGGCCCTTCGGGGCAATCCAGGCAATGTGTGGGTTGTGGGGTTCCTCTTACAGGGGATGATGTCATACTCTGTATTTCATGTGCACAGCGGAACATTATGCGGCAGTCCGGTACCCCGGCTTCCGCCTCCTGTGTCATCTCCTACCCCTCCCTGCCTGTTCCGGACCCCATGTGACGTTGTCATGGGAGAGGATTCGCTATCTGAGGTGTGCGCCAGGTTGGCCAGCCTTGAGAATTTGTTTTCCGCGGTGGTTGCCCAGAAGGCTCTGGCTAAGCGGAAGCATCTTTCCCCGGCTCCGCCGGCCTTTGAGGTTGATGAATTTGAGTCGTTAGACTGGTCCGATTGTCCCCCGCTTGAAGAGGGGGAGCTCTTCGAGGAGTTGGATGAGCCTGATGACCAGCAATTGTTTGGTGCTGCTAGTGAGCAGGCGACGGGGGCGGTCTTTGACACCCCTTCGATCCTGGCTCAAATGTTTGAGGTCTTGGCTATCGCCCCTCCTGAGGTGGCTCCCCCGCCAAAGGGTGAGTTATTTGAGGTGGCCAAGCCGCGCCTTGCGTTTCCCCGTCAAAGACATTTTGATGATGTCATTCTTAAGGAGTGAGAGAGGCCTACTCGCCTTCCGGGTGTGCCGCCGGGTTGGGATAAGAAGTGTCCTTTTCCGGTGGACCTGGTTAAGCGATGATCTTCTCCACCTGAGGTGGAAGCTCCGGTTTTGGGGTTGTCTGACACGGCCCCGTGTTGCACTCGCCTGATTGTACTACCATCAAGGATGGTGAGGATAGGCGTATTGAATGGCTGGCTTGCCATGGTTTTGCTAGCGCGGGATCGGCCTTGTGGCCTGTTTGCGCTTCATCACTTTTGCTTTTGGCCTCCAGGTCCATTGTCAGGGACTTGTTGTCAGACCTTGTTTCAGCTTGTGAGTTTTTTTGCTCTCAAGCGTTGAGTCCTTTTTTTTTTTTTTTGTCTTTTGCGCTTGCTCAGGATGACGCCATGGTGATGTGTGGTAGGACCACGGCCTTGTTGGTGGCTGTCCGGCACTCGGTGTGGCTGCGCCAATGGACTGCGGATTTTAATTCCAAAAAGTCTTTCAGCTCTTCCCTTTGTGGGCCTGCGCCTGTTTGGTGAAACATTGGATTCTGTTGTCAAGGGAGGTAAGTTACCTCAGCGCAAGAAGCAACGCCGGCCCTTTCGGGGGGCGGCTTCTTTTAACTCCTCCTTTCGGGGAGCCAGAGCTGGCAGGGGTTCGGCTTTCTCCGTCACCAGAGGTGCAGCTTGGAACAGGGGCAGAGGTCGTGCCCCTCCTGGTCACTCCTGGGGCTCTAAGCCCAAGCCTGTAGCCAAGCCCGCTCAGCCCGCTGTAGCCAAGCCCGCAGGGGCTCCTCGCGGCGGTGAAGAATCTTCTGGACATGGCGGCCATCTGTCAGGTTCCTCCCTCGGATGTGGGCCTTGGGTATTATTCCAATCTCTTCACAGTGCCCAAGAAAGACGGTTCTGTTCGTCCCATTCTGGATCTGAAGTTCCTCAACAGGTTTATCCGTCTCCGGAAATTCCGCATGGAAATTCTGCGCTCCGCCATCAATTCTCTTCGGCGGGGGGACTTCATGACGTCCATAGACATCAGGGATGCTTACCTTCATGTTCCTATCTTTCCGGCTCACCAGAGGTTTCTCCGTTTTGTGGTGGAAGATCGGCATTTTCAATTTGTGGCTCTTCCGTTCGGCCTTACCTCGGCTCCAAGGGTGTTCACCAAGGTGTTGGCAGGGGTGATGGCCCTTCTCAGAGCCCAAGGGATTCGCATCGTGTCTTATCTGGACGACCTTCTCATCATGGCTTCCTCTTTTAGTCAATCGGAGCCGGACACCAGGACGGTGGTGTCCACTCTGGAGAGTTTCGGCTGGGTGATCAACTATCCCAAGTCTTCCCTCTCTCTGGCCAGGGCAGTGTCCTTCCTGGGTATGTCTCTGGATTCTTTTCATCAGAGTGTTTCTGCCTCAGTCCAAGGTTCTCTTGATTCGGGAATTGATTCAGTTTCTTCTGTCCGACTCTCGCTCGTCCATCCTGCTGGGGATGAGACTGGTGGGGTTGGTGGTGGCCTCCTTTTGAGGCAGTTCCCTTTGCTCAGTTTCATACAAGGACACTTCAGCTTCATCTGTTGGAGGCTTGGGACCGGTGTCCAAGGTTGTTGGATTTGCCTTTCAGGATGTCCTCCCGGGTTCGGCAGTCTCTTCAGTGGTGCTTGGTCCCGACCAATCTCTTGAGGGGCAGGTCGTTCCTGATGCCTCTTTGGGAAATTGTCACCACGGACGCCAGTCTGTCGGAATGGGGAGGCTTCTGGTAGGATCTTCAGTTCCAGGGACTGTGGGGGCCCACTTGTCCAACGTTTTGGAGCTAAGAGCCATCAGGCTGGTTCTGTCTCACTTGACACAGCCTTTGCAGGGTTTGCTGGTTCAAGTTCGGTCAGACAATCGGACGGCGGTTGCTTACATCAATCGCCAGGGAGAGACTCGCAGTCGGGGTCCCCTCAGAGAGGTGTCTCTGATTCTGGCCTGGGCGGAGATCCATGTCCCTTGCATCTCGGCGGTGTGCATTCCGGGAGTGGAAAACATGGAGGCGGATTCCCTGAGCAGGCGCTCTTCCCACCGGGGCGAATGGTCTCCCGATCCCAAGGTGTTTCGGTCTCTTTGTCTCCGGTGGGGGACGCTGGAGGTGGACCTGTTTGCCTCTCGTCACAATTCCGAGCTTCCGACATTTGTGTCGCTCTCTCAGGGTCCTCTGGCTCTGGCAGTGAATGCCATGTCCCTTAGCTGGGGGGACCTGGGATTCCTTTATCTGTTTCCTCCGATTCCCATGCTAGGCAAGGTGTTGCGAAAGCTGGCTCTGGAAGGGGTCCCTGCCATTTTGGTGGCTCCAAGGTGGCCAAGGCGGGTGTGGTTCGCAGACATCGTTCGGTTGGCGGTGGATCAGTTCGATCTGCCTCTTCGGCCGGACCTGCTCACGCAGGGGCAACTGTGTTACCCCAATTTACCAACGCTGGCTTTGACGGCCTGGCTGCTGAAACCTCCATCTTAAAGGAGGAAGGGCTTTCTGATTCTGTTATTCAGACTCTTATTAGCGCTAGGAAGAGGTCTTCTTCTACCACCTACTATAGGACTTGGAGATCTTATATTTATTGGTGTGAGGTTAGATCCTTGTCCTGTAGGGTCTTTTCTATTTCCAGAATTTTGGATTTTCTGCAATCTGGGCTGGACTCTGGTCTCCAGCTGAGTACCTGGAAAGGGCAGGTTTCTGCTCTGTCTGTCTGTCTTTCTTTTTAAAGGTCTTTTGCGCTTCATCCTGTGGTTGAGGCCTTTTTTCCAGGGGGTTACGCATGTGCGACCTCCCAGGAAACTTTTGCTCTCTGGTTCCGGCTAAGTTTTCCATTAGCAAATTGATTCGTCGGGCTGTTGTTGGGGCCTATTCTGCCAAGGGGAAGGTTCCCCCTTTTTGTGTTACTGCTCATTCTACTCGTGCGGTTGGAGCGTCTTGGGCTTTTCAGCACCAGGCCTCTGTTGAGCAAGTTTGTAAGGCTGCTACTTGGTCTTCTGTTCACACTTTTTCCAAGTTTTACAAGGTTGATGTGCGGGCTTCAGCGGATGCTGTGTTTGGCCGCAAAGTTCTGCAGGCTGCAGTGGTTTGAGTTATGTATTATGGCCTTGTTGGATACCCGCCCTTTGTGGACACTGCTTTTGGGTGTCCCAAGCGTAATTATTAAAGTTGAAGCGGGGTGTGTGACATACTTAGAATAATACCATTTTGTGAATACTCACCTGTAAAATGGTTATTATAAGTATGTCACACACCCCGCTTCACCCGCCCTTTTTGGTATCCTGGATCTTTTATATGGTGAAGCTTTGTTTCCATTTTGAGGGTTACCGTTGGATTGTTCCTGGTACCTTGTCTTTACTGCTGTTTGAAAACTGGGATATAAGTGGGAGGTCCCAGGTATTTATGGACCGGGAGGGGCTCGTTTTTTTCTAGACTTCTCTGCAATATCGCCAGCTGCAGGTGGGTTAACCCAAGCGTAATTATTAAAGTTGAAGCGGGGTGTGTGACATACTTATAATACCCATTTTACAGGTGAGTATTCACAAAATGGTATTATTGTGGTGCTTGTAGCTTTGAAGTCCTCCATCAGCAAGTGGATTAGCCTGTCCAAGATGTTCTATTACTGAGGGCTTGCTCACTTTACGGCACTTTGTGGTCTTTTCCCTGTGTCCGGTCCGGGCTGTCCCAATCCATATACGTGTGGGTATTCTGCCACCAGGTGGCGCCAGTTACTGCAAGATCCAGAGCTGTAACTCCTCCCGGCCTCCATAGAGTTCCCAGATTTGTCTTGCAGTAGCATGCTGCAAAGATGGTCTGGAACTCTCTCTGGTCATGGCAGCTGGCATGCGGGGCATTTTTAAGACTGGCTGCCGCCCAATTGCCTCTGTTCCTGTGGACCCAGTATGCCTCCCAGCCTCGGCTGACTGGAACAGGTGAAGGTAGGGAGGACGCCGGGGTCGGGCGTTCACAGAGCTAGGCTCTGGCCGCAGACCCTCCTGAAAGGGTAGCCGGCCATAGGCGATTGTGAGCCTATTGGGGGGGGGGGGGAGGAACCACTATGCCCTTATCCCATTGTCCCACAAGCTTTATTATTTTTTCTGTGTTGTGACTGGAGCTTTGCTTACTCATCGATACTTACCTCTCCCCTCGGTCCCTCGGCTCTCCTCTTCTCCCCTCCATCTTTCTGTCTGCTGTGGGGAGGGGGCGGCGGGGTCCGGGCGGGCGCCCCTCTTTGAGGCCGCTGCCTCTGCGGGAGCATGAGCTCCGCTGCCGAGGGGGAGGCTCCTCCGTGGGCCACCCTCCCTCCCTTCTCAGGCGCCATTTTTTACCTCGGCTGTGGGCGCACGTTCGCGCTGCAGCCTGGGGGGGGCACGCAATGACGCGTTCCGCATCATAGTAGCGCGGCCCGCCCCTCGAGGGACCACCTGAGCGCCATTTTCCCCTTGTGAGGGGGAAGCCTGAGGACTGGACACTTTCTGGAAGTTTCTGCGCTCTGCTGCAGGGGTCGGACTGACGGTACCCCTTCCTCCGCATTGGGCTTGTGGTGTGGCCACCTGCGGTCCGTGAGTCCCTCTTTCATATCATTTATACATATTTCTGAGATTGGTGCATGTACTGTGGGATCTCATGGCCCTTTCCCATTGTGTTTTTATGTGGGATTCCCTTGTCAGCTGTGGGTTGTGGTTCCTCCCGGTCGCCTACGCCCCCCCTCTCCCAGCTCCGCATCTCTCTCCGTGCCCTCTCCCTTAAGAGGGATCACATAAGAGGGACTTTTTTGGGGGTCTGCTCTAGGTTTTGGGCCTTTGTGCCTGGGAACATATATTTCTTTTTACTATAATCAACATAATGGAGGCTTCTGGGGATAGTGAGCTAGGGGCCCCCTCCGGGCGGGTGAAGCTCTGCCCCATGTGCGGTACCTGCCTCTGGGCGGACTGTTTGTGTCACTTGCGCCAGGAGCATATATTTGGAGCATGATAGGATGGGTGTCCTTGCTCCTAACCCTCCCTTGCCTGCGGTCTCACCTACTCCCCCAATGCTGCTGTCAGCCCTCAGTGAGGGGGAAGCCAGCAGGGGGTCCCCGGCCGATTTGGCACACCGGGTGGCCAGCATTGAGAGACAGTTATCTCGTTCAGTTATGGGGAAGGCCACGAGTAAGAAGCGGCACATAGAGCTGGCTTATTGGGATTTTGCTGACGATGATGACCTTTTTGGTGCTCGGGACTCCATGGAGGAGGGAGAGCTTTTTAGAGACTCTGCTTCCTCAGGGGATCGGTCGGTTGGTTATGACAGCGAGCCTGGATCCTCCTCCGATGAGGATATGTGGCTTCCTGACGACAGAAAAATAGCTGGCTGCTGTTTTTGAGACCCTGCATATTGTCCCTCCTAAAGCAGCTAAGTAGAAGCAGGGGGATTTATTCCGGCCTGTGAGACAGAGGATAGTCTTCCCAGAACAGGGCCATTTCTCCGACATGGTGTTTAAAGAATGGGAAAGGCCTAATAAATTGCCATCGATGTCTAAGAGTCTGAACAGGCGGTATCCCTTCCCTGAGAAGCTGATCCGCCTCTGGTCCCGTCCCCCCGAGGTGGATGCCCCCGTCTCAGGGTTATCCATCACCACGGTTATGCGGTCACCCGATACTGCTTCCTTGCGTGACCCTGCTGACAGGCGCATGGAGCAGCTGGCTTGTCATGCGTTCACTTTTGTGGGTGCTGGGCTTCGCCCTGTCTGTGCTGCGGCCATTGTATCTTTAGCCATCAGGAAAAAGGTCAGACGCCTTGTTGATTTTCCCAAATCTCGCCAGTAGGCGGAGAAGTATACAGATCTCAAAGCCTGCGTGGATTTTATTGCTTTTGTAGTCTCGGCCATGGATGATAGCGTCCGGCTTGGCGCCAGGGCCTCTGCTCTGCTTGTTGCGCTTCGTCGTTCGCTCTGGCTGCGGCCAAAAAGGCGCTCACTAGTATCCCCTTCATGGGGCTCAGGTTATTTGGGGAGCGCCTGGATCTTCTGGCCAAGGATGGAAGACTCCCTCAGCAAAGGAAGCCTGCGCGACCTTTTCGGGGTTCTTCTGGCTTTCGCTCCTTTCGAGGAGGAAGAGGCTCTTCTTTTTCAAGTGGTGGCAGAGTTTCCTGGGGACAAGGTAGGTCCCGCGGTCGATTCAATCCCTTCTGGGGAGCTAAGCCCAAGCCCTCTCAGGCATGAGGAGGCGCCCTCACCCATCCGGGTGGGGGGACGGCTACTGCTCTTTGCTCACATGTGGAGACAGCACGTCTTGGATCGGTGGATTCAGGAGGTGGTGTCCTCCGGGTACAAGATAGAGATGGCAGTTTGGCCGTCCTCAATATTTTTTCGGTCACGGATTTCCCGGAACGCATTGACGGCGCAGGGCCCAAGGATGGCTGTTCAGAGCCTTCTGCTATCAGGTGTGATTTGTCCCATGCCTCGCCAGGAGCGGGGACGAGGTTTCTATTCCAATCTGTTCAGTGCCCAAGAAGGACGGAATGCTGTGACCTATCTTGGATCTGAAGGGTCTCAACAAGTTTGTCAGAGTCAGACATTTCCGCATGGAGACCTTGCGTTCCGCGCTCAGTTCGCTTCGGCCTAGCGACTTCATGACCACGGTGGACATCAAGGATGCTTATCTGCATATCCCGATTTTTCACGGACATCAGAAGTTCTTGAGGTTTGCGCTGGAGGATCAGGATTACCAGTTTGTGGCACTACCTTTCGGGATAGCTTCTGCTCCCCGTGTGTTCACCAAAGTGCTGGCAGGCATCATGGCCATTCTGGACGATTTGCTGATTGCGGCTCAGTCCCTTCAGCAGGCCGAGAGCGACACCCAGACGGTGTTATCCACTCGAGGATTTCGGATGGGTCATCTATGACTCCCTCAATGGTGAGGTCCTTCCTGGGCATGACGTTAGACACCTCTCAGGTCAAGGTGTTCCTCCCCCAGCAGAAGGTGGAGGGCCTCCAGACGCCGGCGCAGGCCCTACTGGCTTGTCAGCGACCCGTCTGGGCATGAAACTGGTGGGCCTCATGGTGTCCTGCTTCGAGGCGGTGCCCTTCGCCCAGTTCCACATGAGACCTCTTCAATTGAAACTGTTGTCCGGTTGGGACCGGATGCAGGAGTCTCTGGATCAGGAATTTTCTCTGTCCCCCAGGGTCAGACAGTCCCTCTTGTGGTGGTTGGACTCCAGAAATCTACTGGTGGGAAAGTCTGACCAGCTGGGGGGGGGGGGGGGTTCCAAAGTTCCAAGGTCAGTGGGGCCCACAGGAGGCTCATCTACCCATCAGTGTCCTGGAACTGAGAGTGATTTGGTTGGTACTTCTTCATTTGACTCCTCATCTAAGGGGTCAGGCTGTCCAGGTCCGCTCGGACAATCAGACGGAGGTCGCCTACATCAAGCACCAGAGCGGGACTCGGAGCAAGCAAGCCCTTCAGGAAGTGTCTTGGGCGGAGAAGAATGTTCCCTGCATCTCGGCGGTTTATATCCCTAGGGTAGAAAACCAGGAGGCAGACTCCCTGAGCAAGGGAACTTCTCGTCTGGGGGAATGGTCTCTAAGCAACAAGATCTTTCACGCTCTGTGTCTCCGCTGGGGTCAGCCAGACATGGACCTGTTTGCGTCCAGACACAATCACAAGCTTCCCAGGTTCGTCTCCCTGTCAGGAGATCCTCTGGCCTTCGCCACAGACGCTTTGGCAATTCCATGGACAGAGTTCAGGCTCCTTTTATGCATTTCCTCCATTTCCTCTCCTGGGCCAAGTGCTGCGCAAGATAGCCCAGGAGGGGGTACCAACCATCCTGGTGGCTCCTCGCTGGCCGAGGCGGAGTTGGTTTGCAGACATAATCCAGATGTCGGTCGATCGCTACGTCATGCCCGACGACCCAGGGCTTCTCACGCAGCCCGCTGGCTTTGATGGCCTGGCTATTGAATCCTCAATCCTAACAGAGAAGGGGCTGTCGGCCACGGTTATTCAGACCATGATTCAGGCACGGAAGAAGTCTTCTTCCATGATTTACTACAGAGTTTGGCATGCTTACATTTCCTGGTGTGAATCCAAGAGTTTTCCTTGTCACACTTTTTCCATTTCTAGAATCTTTAGAATTCCTACAACACGGCTTAGACTTGGGTCTACAGCTGGGCACCCTCAAGGGCCAGGTGTCGGCCCTGGTCATCTTCTTTTGAAGATCCTTTGCCAAGCATAGGCTGATCAGGACTTTTTTTCCAAGGTGTTACCTATGTTCGTCCACTGCGTAAGCCTGTACTACCGGTGTGGGATTTGAAATTGGTGCTTTCTGCGCTCCAGGGTCTGCTCTTTGAGCCTTTGTGCGACGCCGCATTGTCTATCTTGACCCTAAAGGTGGTCTTTTTGGTAGCTATCACCTCGGTACGCCGGGTGTCAGAACTGGACGCACTTTGTATGAAGCCTCCTTACTTTGAGCGGCATAGGGATAAGGTGGTTTTTCGCTTTAAACCAGATTTTTTGCCTAAGGTCGTTTCTCCCTTTCATCTTAATGAGGAAATTATTTTGCCTTCTCTGTGTCCGGAATCATCTAACTCCAAGGAAAGAACCCTCAATGCCTTGGATGTGGTCAGAGCCATTAAGTACTACCTGGTTGTGACTGAATGCTTCAGGAAGTCGGATTCTCTCTTTGTTCTCACTGAAGGTTCTAGAAAGGGTTTGTCTCCGGCCAAGTCCACTCTCAGCAAGTGGATTAGACAGGCGGTGGTGCAAGCATATTCTGCCAAGGGGAAGGATCCCCCTTTTGGTGTTACAGCTCATTCTACTAAAGCTATTGGTGCCTCTTGGGCTTTTCAGCATCAGGCCTCTGCTGAACCAGTTTGTAAGGCCGCTACCTGGTCTTCTGTTCATACCTTTACTAAGTTTTACAAGGTTGATGTTAGGGCCTCAGCTGACGCTGCTTTTGGCCGAAAGGTGCTTCAGGCGGTAGTGAAATGAACGACATGCTGTTCCGCTCTGGGGATCCGCCCGATTATGGACACTGCTTTTGGATGTCCCACACGTATAAGTGAATTGGAACAGCCCGGACCGGACACAGGGAAAAATACAATTCTGTGAGTACTCATCTGTAGAATTGGTTTTGCCTGTGTCCGGTCCGGGCTGTTCTACCCCACCCTTGGTTCATTTCCTCTTTTTGCCTTTTGTGGTGATTATTCTTTTTGTATTGGACCGTTGTCCTTACCTTGTTTGGAGAGAGTACATGCTGTAGCATGTTAGTTAACATGTTTTCTTGGCCTCCCGGCCTGTCTCATTTACTGCTTTTTGACATTCTGGGAACTCTATGGAGACAGCTCTTTTTATAGGAGGCCGGGAGGAGTTACAGCTCTGGATCTTGCAGTAACTGGCACCACCTAGTGGTGGAATACCCGCACGTATATGGATTGGGACATCCCGGACCGGACAAAGGCAAAACCAATTCTACAGGTGAGTACTCACAGAATTGTATTTTCCACCACCACCACACTCCCATTGAACAGGTCTGCAAAGTGGCCATTTGGTCTTTGGTTTACATCAGGTTCTACAACCTGGACCTGAACATTGCTGTCTTTGGCCTCATCCAACCTTCATATTGCTTGAATCCCTTCCATCCTGAGAAGAAGAATTTAAACTCGCTGGTTGTGGTCTGAGTCCTACTCTAGTACAGACCAGCACAGACTACAGACCAGCGGCTGCATCTCGTCACAAGAGGCTGGAACTCGTGGTGCTCGTAGTTTGGAAGTCCTCCATCAGCAAGTGGATAACCTGCTCTTGCCCAAGGTGTTATCTTCCCAAGGGAAGAGTCTCTGAAGATTTTTGTGGTCTATCCACCACCAAGCGTCCTTGTAGCAAGTCTTCAAATTGGCCACTTGGTCTGTGGCTGGCACCTTTTCCAGGTTCTACAAGATGGACGTGAGCTTCGGTGGATGTTGTCTTTGGCCTCATCCAACCTTCATACTGCTTGAGTCATTGTGACTTATTGTAGTGCTTGTAGCTTTGAAGTCCTCCATCAACAAGTGGATTAGCCTGTCCATGTCCAAGATGTTCTCTTCCTGAGGGCATGTTAGGTTCATTGCTCACTTTACGAGACCTTGTGGTCTTTCCACCACCACCACACTTCCATTGGACAGGTCTGCAAAGTGGCCACTTGGTCTTTGGTTCATGCCAGGTTCCACAATGTGGACCTGATAGTTGCTGTCTTTGGCCTTGTCCAACCTTCATAATGCTTGAACCCTTTCACCTGAGAAGAAGAATTAACACTCGTGGGAGATGGTCTGAGTCCTACTCTAGTGTTACAGATAAGCGGCTGCATCTCGTCACAAGAGGCTGTCACTCATGGTGCTCGTAGTTTGGAAGTCCTCCATTAGCAAGTGGATAACCTGCTCTTGCCCCAGGTGTTATCTTCCCAAGGGAAGAGTCTCTGAAGATCTTTGTGGTCTTACCACCACCAAGCTTCCTTGTAGCAGGTCTACAAATTGTCCACTTGGTCTGCGGTTGGCACCTTATCCAGGTTCTACAAGATGGATGTTGTCTTTGGCCTCGTCCAACCTTCATACTGCTTGAACTCATCCTATCCCTAGAAGAATTTACACTCTCGGGACCTGCTCCGAGCCCTACTCTAGTGTTACTGTCGTCGTGACTCGTTGTGGTGCTTGTAGCTTTGAAGTCCTCCATCAACAAGTGGATTAACCTGTCCTTGTCTAAGGTGTCCTCTTCCTGAGGGCTTGTTAGGTTCATTGCTCACTTTATGAGACCTTGTGGTCTTTCCACTTTCATTCCTATGTTCTACAATGTGCACCTGAACGTTGCTGTGTTTGGGCCTCGTCCAACCTTCACACTGCTTGAACCCCTTCCATCTTGATAAGAAGAATTTACACTCGCTGGTTGTGGTCTCTGAAGATCTTTGTGGTCTTACCACCACCAAGCTTCCTTGTAGCAGGTCTACAAATTGTCCACTTGGTCTGCGGTTGGCACCTTATCTAGGTTCTACAAGATGGATGTTGTCTTTGGCCTCGTCCAACCTTCATACTGCTTGAACTCATCCTATCCCTAGAAGAATTTACACTCTCGGGACCTGCTCCGAGCCCTACTCTAGTGTTACTGTCGTCGTGACTCGTTGTGGTGCTTGTAGCTTTGAAGTCCTCCATCAACAAGTGGATTAACCTGTCCATGTCTAAGATGTCCTCTTCCTGAGGGCTTGTTAGGTTCATTGCTCACTTTACGAGACCTTGTGGTCTTTCCACTTTCATTCCTACGTTCTACAATGTGCACCTGAACGTTGCTGTGTTTGGGCCTCGTCCAACCTTCACACTGCTTGAACCCCTTCCATCTCGATAAGAAGAATTTACACTCGCTGGGTGTGGTCTGAGTGCTGCTCTTGTATTACTGACTGATGGCCACATCTTATCACAAGCAGCAGTCACTCATTGTGGTGTTTGTGGCTTTGAAATCCTCATTCGGCAAGTGGTGGTAATCTGCTCATGACCAAGAGTCTCCAAAAAGGTGGGCAAAGTGGCCACTTGGTCTTCTGTTCTCACCTTTTTCCAGGTTCCTTTGTATAACCTTCATACTGTTTGCTGATAGAGGACTTCAAAACTATGAGCACCACGAGTGACTGACCTACCACAAGAGGTGGTCGCTGGTTGGTAACACTACAGCAGGTCTTGGACCACATCCTGTGTGTGTTAATTCTTCTTCT
This sequence comes from Gastrophryne carolinensis, assembly GCA_027917425.1. NCBI lineage: Eukaryota > Metazoa > Chordata > Amphibia > Anura > Microhylidae > Gastrophryne > Gastrophryne carolinensis. The sequence goes on from CM051238.1 coordinate 456,277,544, forward strand.
AGGGATAAGATGGGTTTGAGCAATATGAAGGATGGACGAGGACAAAGAAAGCCACTTTAAGACCAATATTGTAGGACCTGTTATGAACTGAAGACCATCTGGCCACTTTCCAGACCTGCTCCATGCAAGCTTGATGCTGGAAAGACTACAAAGTCTCATAGAGTTAGCCGTGACCCTTGAGGAAGACTCTTCCCTCATGAGCTATGGCCATGACACTTAGGCTCACCCTACATGGCTCATGAGGTCGGTTTCCACCACCGACCTACCATGGAGCAGGTGTGCACTTGGTCACTTGGCCTTCGGTTCTCACTTTTTTCCCGGTTCCTTTGTCCAACCTCTATACTACTTGCTGATGGAGGACTTCGAAACTACGAGCCAGGGACTGTCCTACCACAAGAGGTGGTCACACCACAGCAGGTGTCAGACCACATGCCACGAGAGGATGGGTTCAAGCAGTATGAAGGTTGGACGAGGCCAAAGAAAGCGACTTTAGTGTCCACTTCCTAGAACCTAGAAAAGTTCCCAACCGAAGACCATGTGGCTACTTTTCAGACCTACTCCATGGAAGCTTGATGGTGGAAAGACCACAATGTCTCGGAGAGTGAACAATAACGCATAAGAAAGACTCCTCCCTCATGAGCCATGGCCATAACCCTTAAGAAAGACTCCTCCCACATGAGCCAGGGCCATGACCCTAAGACTCCTCCGTCATGAGCCATGGCAATGACCGTAAGACTCCTCCCCCTTGACCATGACCCTAAGACTCCTCCCCCATGACCCTAAAACTCCTCCCTCATAAGCTATGGCCATGCCTAAGACTCTTAGATTCCTCCCTCATGAGCCATGGCCATGACCCTAAGAGACTCCTCCCTCATGAGCCATGGCCATGACCCTAAGAGACTCCTCCCTCATGAGCCATGGCCATGACCCTAAGAGACTCCTCCCTCATGAGCCATGGCCATGATCCTAAGAGACTCCTCCCTCATGAACCATGGCCATAGCCCTAAGAGACTCCTCCCTCATGAACCATGCCCATAACCCTAAGAGACTCCTCCCTCATAAGCCATGGCCATGACCCTAAGAGACTCCTCCCTCATGAGCCATGACCCTAAGACTCCTCCCTCACGAGCCATGGCCATCACCCTAAGACTCCTCCCTCATGAGCCATGGCCATCATCCTAAGACTCCTCCCTCATGAGCCATGGCCATGACCCTAAGACTCCTCCCTCATGAGCCATGGCCATCACCCTAAGACTCCTCCCTCATGAGCCATGGCCATCACCCTAAGACTCCTCCCTCATGAGCCATGACCCTAAGAGACTCCTCCCTCATGAGCCATGGCCATGACCCTACGACTCCTCCCTCATGAGCCATGGCCATGATCCTAAGACTCCTCCCTCATGAGCCATGGCCATGACCCTAAGACTCCTCCCTCATGAGCCATGGCCATGATCCTAAGAGACTCCTCCCTCATGAGCCATGGCCATGACCCTACGACTCCTCCCTCATGAGCCATGGCCATGATCCTAAGACTCCTCCCTCATGAGCCATGGCCATGACCCTACGACTCCTCCCTCATGAGCCATGGCCATGATCCTAAGACTCCTCCCTCATGAGCCATGGCCATGACCCTAAGACTCCTCCCTCATGAGCCATGGCCATGATCCTAAGACTCCTCCCTCATGAGCCATGGCCATGACCCTAAGACTCCTCCCTCATGAGCCATGGCCATCACCCTAAGACTCCTCCCTCATGAGCCATGGCCATCACCCTAAGACTCCTCCCTCATGAGCCATGACCCTAAGAGACTCCTCCCTCATGAGCCATGGCCATGATCCTAAGACTCCTCCCTCATGAGCCATAAAAAATAGGAAAACTCTCTATGTAAAATTATTATTACAATTAATATTACAATTATTATTACAATTATTCACCATAGGAAAACTCACTATGTAAATTTATTATTACAATTATTATTACAATTAATATTACAATTATTATTACAATTATTCACCATAGGAAAACTCTATGTAAAATTATTATTACAATTAATATTACAATTATTATTACAATTATTCACCATAGGAAAACTACATGTAAAATGAGCGGTGCAGTGACTGTAAATGGCCAAAAGAGGGAGACAGAGAACCACCCAACTGCTACTGCCAATGGCTCCATCATCACTATGCTAAGAACCACAGCAGCCATAGATACAGAGTAACAGATACCGAGAGTGACACCCGACACACAGCAGCCATAGATACAGAGTAACAGATACCGAGAGTGACACCCGGCACACAGCAGCCATAGATACAGAGTAACAGATACCGAGAGTGACACCCGACACACAGCAGCCATAGATACAGAGTAACAGATACCGAGAGTGACACCCGACACACAGCAGCCATAGATACAGAGTAACAGATACCGAGAGTGACACCCGACACACAGCAGCCATAGATACAGAGTAACAGATACCGAGAATGACACCCGGCACACAGCAGCCATAGATACAGAGTAACAGATACCGAGAGTGACACCCGACACACAGCAGCCATAGATACAGAGTAACAGATACCGAGAGTGACACCTGACACACAGCAGCCATAGATACAGAGTAACAGATACCGAGAGTGACACCTGACACACAGCAGCCATAGATACAGAGTAACAGATACCGAGAATGACGCCCGTCACACAGCAGCCATAGATACAGAGTAACAGATACCGAGAGTGACATCCGACACACAGCAGCCATAGATACAGAGTAACAGATACCGAGAGTGACACCCGGCACACAGCAGCCATAGATACAGAGTAACAGATACCGAGAGTGATACCCGACACACAGCAGCCATAGATACAGAGTAACAGATACCGAGAGTGACACCCGGCACACAGCAGCCATAGATACAGAGTAACAGATACCGAGAGTGACACCCGACACACAGCAGCCATAGATACAGAGTAACAGATACCGAGAGTGACACCCGACACACAGCAGCCATAGATACAGAGTAACAGATACCGAGAGTGACACCCGGCACACAGCAGCCATAGATACAGAGTAACAGATACCGAGAGTGACACCCGACACACAGCAGCCATAGATACAGAGTAACAGATACCGAGAGTGACACCCGACACACAGCAGCCATAGATACAGAGTAACAGATACCGAGAATGACACCCGGCACACAGCAGCCATAGATACAGAGTAACAGATACCGAGAGTGACACCCGACACACAGCAGCCATAGATACAGAGTAACAGATACCGAGAGTGACTCCCGACACACAGCAGCCATAGATACAGAGTAACAGATACCGAGAGTGACACCCGACACACAGCAGCCATAGATACAGAGTAACAGATACCGAGAATAACACCCGACACACAGCAGCCATAGATACAGAGTAACAGATACCGAGAGTGACACCCGGCACACAGCAGCCATAGATACAGAGTAACAGATACCGAGAATAACACCCGACACACAGCAGCCATAGATACAGAGTAACAGATACCGAGAGTGACACCCGACACACAGCAGCCATAGATACAGAGTAACAGATACCGAGAATGACACCCGGCACACAGCAGTCATAGATACAGAGTAACAGATACCGAGAATGACACCCGGCACACAGCAGCCATAGATACAGAGTAACAGATACCGAGAGTGACACCCGACACACAGCAGCCATAGATACAGAGTAACAGATACCGAGAGTGACACCCGACACACAGCAGCCATAGATACAGAGTAACAGATACCGAGAGTGACACCCGACACACAGCAGCCATAGATACAGAGTAACAGATACCGAGAGTGACACCTGACACACAGCAGCCATAGATACAGAGTAACAGATACCGAGAATGACGCCCGTCACACAGCAGCCATAGATACAGAGTAACAGATACCGAGAGTGACATCCGACACACAGCAGCCATAGATACAGAGTAACAGATACCGAGAGTGACACCCGGCACACAGCAGCCATAGATACAGAGTAACAGATACCGAGAGTGACACCCGACACACAGCAGCCATAGATACAGAGTAACAGATACCGAGAGTGACACCCGGCACACAGCAGCCATAGATACAGAGTAACAGATACCGAGAGTGACACCCGACACACAGCAGCCATAGATACAGAGTAACAGATACCGAGAGTGACGCCCGGCACACAGCAGCCATAGATACAGAGTAACAGATACCGAGAATGACACCCGGCACACAGCAGCCATAGATACAGAGTAACAGATACCGAGAGTGACACCTGGCACACAGCAGCCATAGATACAGAGTAACAGATACCGAGAATGACGCCCGACACACAGCAGCCATAGATACAGAGTAACAGATACCGAGAATGACACCCGGCACACAGCAGCCATAGATACAGAGTAACAGATACCGAGAGTGACACCCGACACACAGCAGCCATAGATACAGAGTAACAGATACCGAGAGTGACACCCGGCACACAGCAGCCATAGATACAGAGTAACAGATACCGAGAGTGACACCCGGCACACAGCAGCCATAGATACAGAGTAACAGATACCGAGAGTGACACCCGACACACAGCAGCCACAGATACAGAGTAACAGATACCGAGAGTGACACCCGGTACACAGCAGCCATAGATACAGAGTAACAGATACCGAGAGTGACACCCGACACACAGCAGCCATAGATACAGAGTAACAGATACCGAGAGTGACACCCGGCACACAGCAGCCATAGATACAGAGTAACAGATACCGAGAGTGACACCCGGCACACAGCAGCCATAGATACAGAGTAACAGATACCGAGAGTGACACCTGACACACAGCAGCCATAGATATAGAGTAACAGATACCGAGAGTGACACCTGACACACAGCAGCCATAGATACAGAGTAACAGATACCGAGAGTGACACCCGACACACAGCAGCCACAGATACAGAGTAACAGATACCGAGAGTGACACCCGGTACACAGCAGCCATAGATACAGAGTAACAGATACCGAGAGTGACACCCGACACACAGCAGCCATAGATACAGAGTAACAGATACCGAGAGTGACACCCGACACACAGCAGCCATAGATACAGAGTAACAGATACCGAGAGTGACACCCGACACACAGCAGCCATAGATACAGAATAACAGATACCGAGAATGACACCCGACACACAGCAGCCATAGATACAGAGTAACAGATACCGAGAGTGACACCCGACACACAGCAGCCATAGATACAGAATAACAGATACCGAGAATGACACCCGACACACAGCAGCCATAGATACAGAGTAACAGATACCGAGAGTGACACCCGACACACAGCAGCCATAGATACAGAGTAACAGATACCGAGAGTGACACCCGGCACACAGCAGCCATAGATACAGAGTAACAGATACCGAGAGTGACACCCGACACACAGCAGCCATAGATACAGAGTAACAGATACCGAGAGTGACACCCGACACACAGCAGCCATAGATACAGAGTAACAGATACCGAGAATGGCACCCGACACACAGCAGCCATAGATACAGAGTAACAGATACCGAGAGTGACACCCGGCACACAGCAGCCATAGATACAGAGTAACAGATACCGAGAGTGACACCCGACACACAGCAGCCATAGATACAGAGTAACAGATACCGAGAATGACACCCGACACACAGCAGTCATAGATACAGAGTAACAGATACCGAGAGTGACACCCGACACACAGCAGCCATAGATACAGAGTAACAGATACCGGGAATGACACCCAACACACAGCAGCCATAGATACAGAGTAACAGATACTGAGAGTGACACCCGGCACACAGCATCTATAGATACAGAGTAACAGATACCGAGAGTGACACCCGACACACAGCAGCCATAGATACAGAGTAACAGATACCGAGAATGACACCCAACACACAGCAGCCATAGATACAGAGTAACAGATACTGAGAGTGACACCCGACACACAGCAGCCATAGATACAGAGTAACAGATACCGAGAGTGACACCCGGCACACAGCAGCCATAGATACAGAGTAACAGATACCGAGAGTGACACCCGACACACAGCAGCCATAGATACAGAGTAACAGATACCGAGAGTGACACCCGACACACAGCAGCCATAGATACAGAGTAACAGATACCGAGAGTGACACCCGACATACAGCAGCCATAGATACAGAGTAACAGATACCGAGAGTGACACCCGGCACACAGCAGCCATAGATACAGAGTAACAGATACCGAGACTGACACCCGGCACACAGCAGCCATAGATACAGAGTAACAGATACCGAGAGTGACACCCGACACACAGCAGCCATAGATACAGAGTAACAGATACCGAGAATGACACCCGACACACAGCAGCCATAGATACAGAGTAACAGATACCGAGAATGGCACACGACACACAGCAGCCATAGATACAGAGTAACAGATACCGAGAATGGCACCCGACATACAGCAGCCACAGATACAGAGTAACAGATACCGAGAGTGACACCAGACACACAGCAGCCATAGATACAGAGTAACAGATACCGAGAGTGACACCCGACACAGCAGCCATAGATACAGAGTAACAGATACCGAGAGTGACACCCGGCACACAGCAGCCATAGATACAGAGTAACAGATACCGAGAATGACACCCGACACACAGCAGCCATAGATACAGAGTAACAGATACCGAGAGTGACACCCGGCACACAGCAGCCATAGATACAGAGTAACAGATACCGAGAGTGACACCCGGCACACAGCAGCCATAGATACAGAGTAACAGATACCGAGAGTGACACCCGACACACAGCAGCCATAGATACAGAGTAACAGATACCGAGAGTGACACCCGGCACACAGCAGCCATAGATACAGAGTAACAGATACCGAGAGTGACACCCGACACACAGCAGCCATAGATACAGAGTAACAGATACCGAGAGTGACACCCGACACAGCAGCCATAGATACAGAGTAACAGATACCGAGAGTGACACCCGGCACACAGCAGCCATAGATACAGAGTAACAGATACCGAGAATGACACCCGGCACACAGCAGCCATAGATACAGAGTAACAGATACCGAGAGTGACACCCGGCACACAGCAGCCATAGATACAGAGTAACAGATACCGAGAGTGA